>CM029395.1:26001483-26163718 GCA_017139565.1 Luffa aegyptiaca
CCCGTGCCGCCCGACACTGTCCTTGGAAACCCATTCCCAAAGGAAGACGCCCAAGACACTCGTCTTGCAATGCTCGCCCACGCCATGACACACGCATGTGCCATGGGGTAGCTCACTTAGGCCACAGGGCCCAGGGGTGGTGGAGAGCTGACACCATGCCTCCCCCTATAGTGCATTCTGAGGCATATTTGATCTGACACCCTTGCACGTCATATTCACGAGGAGTCATACGCCAACGTGGAGCGCCCGTCTGGTGTCCGATTGACATGAAACTTTGCGGGCTTGCATACTTCACTCATATGCACTTAACTCCAGAGCCGCTCGTCAAAACTCACGACGGAACCCCGACTTCCGAGGTCATGGCCCGGGGCCCCATCTGACCCCCATTAAGCATACCACTGACGCGTCTGACGACGCTGTTGCTTCTCAATATGCTCATGCCTTCTTGTGACATCAATGCCCACTCATCTTGGTGTGTTGGATGATGCATCGTCCTCCTCGACCGCATCATGGCACTTCTCTCTCTCGGCCCTCTGACATGGCCCAATGGGCGACACTCGACGTGCCACCACTTCACTGTCTGCTCAGTGAGGGTCACAACCTACTCTCTTCTAGTATGGTTGTGACATTCTCCCCCACTTAAACTGTCATCGTCCTCGATGACATACTTGGGGGCACAATCCACATCACTGCACGATGGATTGTGACATTCTCCCCCACTTAATCTCGGCATCGTCCCGATGATGATCCGACTTCGGACTGTCTGCTGACGGACCCGCTGAAATATTGTGCATCAGAACGAATACGGAAACTGCGCACTACCTATGAGCTATCCCACCCACGGACCTAACTCACGCCCAACTTTAGGACTCGGCCTCGAGACTCGCAACATAGGCAAGGCAAAACAACTGCACACTATCTACGGGCTATCCCACCCACGGACCTAACTCGCGCCCAACTTTAGGACATGGCCCCGAGACTCGCAACGTAGACACGGCAAAAAAGCACACTGCCTGCAGACTACCCCCTTCTCTGTGGACCTAACTCGGTCCCAACTTTAGGACTCGGCCCGAGGATCTTCTAACAGAACACGGCTAAGCTTCGGCATTCTCTTCGCCTCCGCTTACGGGGAGCGCACCCCGATTTCTCTTTGGCACTCATGGCCACTACACACATATTCTCTGAGCGGCACATAAAAAGGTGCACCCCGCGGGGTGAGGCTCGCAAACCTACCACGAAATTCTCTCATCGTGACACCATCCCTTCTGGTGCGGACATCTGAAAGCTTGACACAGCCCATTCTCTCTTGTTGGCACTTCCCTTCGGCCAACTAACAACTGGCCACCTTCATGTGGCAATCGCTGCACCGATGCTTCTGTCGGAACTTACAGCAGCTTCTTCTTCTTTCTCTGCTCTGTCTCCAGCCTGGTGTTCCATCTCGAGCAAATTGCTGGTCTTGACAACTGTGAAGCCACCCACTTAGGCATGTGGAATGACTTAAGGGACACACTCGCTCGACACACGAGCGTTCTCACGGGACGAGCAACCCATTCTCTCGGGCTCTCTCCCAATCAACTTGGCTCTACGCAGCCCAAATCGCCCACCCAAATAGGCTTTCTTGATGCTCAACTCTGGCATTTGACCGGCGATGTCGCACTCGACCCCCGGCTTTCTCTGCTTGCAACCATTAACACTATCCCTCTGGTGGTAATGGCTCTTTCGAAGGCACCCTACCTGGTACACCTTCTGATTCCTCTTGCTCACAACTGATACCCAAGCCCTTGGCAAATGGACTTGGTTCTTGCTTTCTGACGGGTTGGACTCCCACAAAGAGTCCGGCTTCATTACCCTTCTCTGTCTCTGATACTGACAACACAACTGTCCTGCCGAAACTGGCACTCTTGACACAATCGTGAAGTCTTCAATCTGACCATCGGGTTTCTTTGTCTTGTCCGACTATTCACACAAAGTGGGGCTCTGATCGTAGCCCAAAGCCTAAACTAGGCTCTGATACCAACTGTCACGGTCGTACCTTTTTAACCGTGCGGCGCCATGATCTTACACGCGACCATGGCCAGCCTTAAGGGTCATCTCTAACCCATACAACTTTTTCGCGGGACTTTGGTGCTTCATCGGACCTTAGGCGAGGTTCTTCATCCTCAACCGAACCCAAATCATCTTGCAGCGGAATAACATTCGGTCATACACGTCGCCCGTACGTGTATTTTCACTCATTCGCGACTCTAGCCGACTTGCCTCTACTCTAGGCCAAGTCCTAAGGATCAACCTTGCCTCTACATCAGGCCAATGTCATCTGAACGCAACGTCGCATAACATTTCATCGTCCTCTATCTCGAGGACACGGCCCACACGCTTCTACATCGATCTGGAACTTCGCCAGGATGTGTTCGGACCCTTCTCGGGGTCAAAACAGCCTTAAAACGCTCAACCGGAGCTTACCGGGTGATTTCAGCATTTACCGGGACCTATCGGGGCATTATAACGCTTACCGGGGCTTTTCGACGCCTACCGGGGCTTATCGGGCCATTATAATGCTTACTGGGACGTTTCGGGCAAATACCGTGCCAACCGGGAACTATCGGGTTCCACTGATGCTTCACGATGCCACCCCGAGCCTCGGGATGTCATCTGACTTAGCCGCTCGCTCGGACCTGCTTCTCGAGAACCGACCCATGGGCTTTACTTATAATCGGGGCCGCCCAGACATCCATCCATCCGGGCATATCGAGGCATGAACCCTTCTGTGTCATGCCGAGTCATTTCCGTATAGCGTGCCGCAGCCCGGCCATATGGTGCAACCTCTAGCCCATGGGCGGGGGCGCAATGTCGGCACACCCGTGTCTCCCGACACTGTCCTTGGAAACCCATTCCCAAAGGAAGACGCCCAAGACACTCGTCTTGCAACGCTCGCCCACGCCATGACACACCCATGTGACATGGGGTAGCTCACTTAGGCCACACGGCCCAGGGGTGGTGGAGAGCTGACACCATGCCTCCCCCTATAGTGCATTCTGAGGCATATTTGGTCTGACACCCTTGCACGTCATATTCACGAGGAGTCATACGCCAACGTGGAGCGCCCGTCTGGTGTCCGATTGACATGAAACTTTGCGGGCTTGCATACTTCACTCATATGCACTTAACTCCAGAGCCGCTCGTCAAAACTCACGACGGAACCCCGACTTCCGAGGTCATGGCCCGGGGCCCCATCTGACCCCCATTAAGCATACCACTGACGCGTCTGACGACGCTGTTGCTTCTCAATATGCTCATGCCTTCTTGTGACATCAATGCCCACTCATCTTGGTGTGTTGGATGATGCATCGTCCTCCTCGACCGCATCATGGCACTTCTCTCTCTCGGCCCTCTGACATGGCCCAATGGGCGACACTCGACGTGCCACCACTTCACTGTCTGCTCAGTGAGGGTCACAACCTACTCTCTTCTAGTATGGTTGTGACATTCTCCCCCACTTAAACTGTCATCGTCCTCGATGACATACTTGGGGGCACAATCCACATCACTGCACGATGGATTGTGACACTTGGCTTAAAAGGATGTCATTTCAACTATTTTTTAGAAACTCAATAATCACGTGCTCATTTATAAACCTCATTAGAAAATCTAAGCTCATAACTTAAGCTTGAAACCATTCATAAAAACCATGTATCATTCATAGAAAAGCATGTAAAACATCTAAACATGAACAACCGTTGGAAACAATTTTCGAAATTCATTTTGTCACTCACAGTCTTAGCTAGTTCCCTGGTTTGTAGACCCGACCTATTTCCTCTTGGCCTGTCAAACAACCAAAACCGAGCATTAGAACCATAATTAGCTTTGTCTTTCCATGCTCATGAATTCTAAACACTTGAATAAGAAATCTCACTCCACATTCTACTTTACAGATTTTCCAGATTCAATACCACACCTTCCAACACCCATAACTTCCTCAATACTTAACCAAAATTAATGTACTATACATCAAACTCTTCATTTGTGAACACTCTACAACTTACCCGAAGAAATAAAAACGAGATTCTCAACCAATTTGTCCAGAAATGCCCCGAACACAGACAACACAGATTCGAGGTTCTCTGCTGCCCTTTATCTATCTCCTGAAATTAAACCTACTTCAAGTCATTTTTGGCTCACCAATTCTTCATTAAAGTTGTAGGAAATTGAATAATATTTCCAACCATACCAAATAGAGCTTCTGATTCAACTTGTACACCCCAGAATGCTCGAAAAACCAAAGAAAACCAGAGATCCTCCTGCTTTGCTCAAAAATCCTGTGCTCTGTTTTCCATTCCAAAAACCATTAACTTCTCATACGATTTAGCTCAAGCTTCCTTCATGAAATTTGTTAGAAAATGAACTAACTTTCAAGAAAAGCAAACCTCACCTCTTAGTTCTTTCTGGGTAGCTCAAACCGAATCAAAAACCAGAGGTTGACAGGTTGAACTTAGATTCTGCTATGGCTGGCTTTGCATGAGCTTTTCCTATCTTCTTCAACCTCAAAACCCCGAAATTCTTCTTCTTCTTCTTCCTTCACTCTCTTCCTCAAGTGCTCTGAAAATTTGGATGGAAAATGATGAGGAATGTGGCTGGAAGTGGGCTGAAATGGGTAGGAGTTGGCTTAGGCGGTGGTGGGTTTGTGCTGTCCATTCCCATTTTTTTTTTTTTTTTTGATTTTCATTTCCCTTTGCTGATTTGTTTATTTTTTTTCTTCCATTTTCCTTTTCCTTTTCCTTTTCCTTTTCTTTTATTTCTTCTTTTAACTTAGTAAATCCCAACAACTTAAATTCAACCATGAAACCACAATAGATGACAAGAGAAAATGATCCTAGGAAAGTCTCGGGTTTACATTAACCACTTTTGAAACCATTAAGAAGTTATACAAAATAGATAAAGTGAGAGCTATTCAGCCCTGTGGATTCAATAAATACTTATTACTTGCTGCAGATTGTGTATGCTTGCACAGTGTTCTAGAGTCTATTTTTACTACATTTTTACCCATTCTGGAAACCCAACAAGTTTTTGGCGCCGTTGCTGGGGACTTGAATAAGTTTTTATCTGATTTTTTTTGTGTATGTGTTTTAGTGGTTTGGTGGTAGAACTTTTTGATTGTTTCTTTTGTTTTTGCATATGTGAGTTTGGTGCATGAGCGATCCGCCTGGGGTAAGGTTCGAGCTTGATCCAGAAATTGAGAGGACATTCAGGAGAAGAAGGAGAGAGCAGCGTAGAAACCAAAATCCAATGGTTGACGTGCCGCGCCTCCCGTAGGTCCTAGAAGATCCACTTGATCCCCAGAATCGTGTGCTGCAGCAAAATCCACCGTTGGAGCAAAATGGACAGCAAAATAATCAGGCTGAGAATCCTATCTTGGTAGCAAACGATAGGGCCAGAGCGACTCGAGTGTATGCTTTTCCAATGTTTGATGAGTTAAATCCAGGAATTTCGCGTCCTCCAATTGAGGCAGCAAACTTTGAAATGAAACATGTAATGTTTCAGATGTTGCAAACCGTGGGTCAATTCCATGGTTTGTCATCTAAAGACCCCCATTTACATCTTAAGTCTTTTCTAGGAGTTAGTGATTCTTTTGTAATTCAAGCTGTGTCTAGAGATGCCCTTAAATTAACCTTGTTCCCGTATTCTCTTAGAGATGGAGCAAAGGCGTGGTTAGATTCTTTTGCTCCAGGATCAATTAGGACATGGAATGAGTTAGCGGAAAAATTTCTCGGTAAATATTTTCCACCAACTAGGAATGCTAAATTAAGGAGTGAGATAGTAGGATTTAGACAACTTGAAGATGAAACTTTTAGTGAGGCTTGGGAGAGGTTTAAGGAGCTTTTGCGAAAGTGTCCCCACCATGGTCTACCTCATTGTATCCAGATGGAAATATTTTACAATGGGTTAAATGGAGCAACCCAAGGTATGGTTGATGCTTCGGCTGGAGGGGCCCTTTTGGCAAAAACGTTTAATGAAGCCCATGAAATTTTAGAAAGAATATCAACCAATAGTTTCCAATGGACAGATGTTAGAGGCTCAAATAAAAAAGTTAAGAGTGTGTTAGAGGTTGATGGTGTGTCTACCATTAGGGCTGATATTGCAATGTTAGCTAACGCTCTTAAAAATGTGACGGTGGTTAGTCATCAGCAATCGCCAGCTGCAGTGGTGAACCAAGTTGTAGAGGAATCATGTGTCTATTGTGGTGAAGAGCACAACTACGAGTTTTGCCCCAGCAATCCAGCTTCTGTGTTTTTTGTAGGTAATCAGAGGAATAACCCTTATTCTAACTTTTATAATCCAGGTTGGCGCAACCACCCCAACTTCGCATGGGGAGGACAAGGAAGTAATGTGCAAGCACAGAAAAAGGTGAACCAGTCAGGATTTTCTAAATCACAGGTATTGCCCCAGCAAAATAAGCAGGCATTGTCCCAGCAAAATTCAGAGAGTTCTCTTGAGGCAATAATGAAAGAATATATGGCTCATACAGATGCCGCAATTCAAAGTAATCAAGCTTCAATGAGAGCCCTGGAATTGCAAGTGGGCCAGCTAGCTAATGAGCTGAAGGTAAGGCCCCAAGGGAAACTTCCTTCAGATACTGAGCACCCTAGAAGGGAAGGTAAGGAGCAGGTACAGGCAATGACTCTAAGGAGTTGTAAGCCACTAGAAGAGAGAAAAGAGCCTAGTAAACCCCAGGATGTAGAGAAGAATTATGATAAAAATGTTGTTGTTGAGAAAGAGTTGGAGTCTGGTCAGGGTGCTGGAGGCAGCAATAATGATGCTGAAGCACCTGGTTCTGTTCCAGATGTGGAACCTGAAGGGATAAAAGCCCCACGCAGCGGAAAGTATTACCGAACCTACTCAGAGTCTTAGATTCTAATTGAAATACCAATACAATTTGCAAAATATTACAGCAATAAATCTATATTTAATGGGCTGTACATAGGCTATAAACATGCTAAAAAGATCAACTAGATTGATCCTAGTGATCAAGGATTTCATAGAAAACTTACTTTTGTAGAAAGCCTTAATCAATTCGCCTTTTCTTGCCAATAAGAATGAAAACACAGCAACCCTCTTGTGCGAACACCACCAATCGGCTACACAGGTATATCTCTAAGACTTCTTGAAGCAGGAGACTTGTGGGAGTCTTTTGGGAGAGATCTTTGAGAGAATGAGAGACAATGGGATACCTTTCACCCCACCCCAGGGGTCCTATATATAGGTAAAGGCCAAGACCTTTTCCTAATAGGAAAAGGTCTAGGAATAAGTTCAAATCTATTATCTGAACAATATCTAATTTTAATAATTAATTAATTCCATAATTAATTAATTATCCAATTAAATATCACATATTTAATCTTAGGGATTTTATTAAAATTAAAATTAATATGAATCCAATTCATATTAAATTTATTTGAACTCTTTCAAATATTTTCTTTCCTAATAGGAAAAGGTCTCTAATTTTAATAAATAATTAATTAATTCCATGATTAATTAATTACCCAATTAAATATCATATATTTAATCTTAGGGATTTTATTAAAATTAATATGAATCCAATTCATATTAAATTTATTTGAACTCTTTCAAACATTTTCTCTCAAAATTAATTTTTGAAATTAATTCAAAAATTATATTATAAAGTTTCATAAACTTTATATTATAATGCATCAATATACATTATACGATTTCCCAAATAAATTGAACACTTTCAATTTATAATTTATATTTGTTTGCTTCAAGTCTTTTTACGAGCTACCAGTGGGACCTAATGGACCTACAGATCATAAGCTCCAACGATACGAGACTAATCGGCTTAAACTCATTAACCAAGTTAGTCTCCATTCGTTAACTGTGGGTCATTCCACTAAAGACCCTCAGCTGCACTCTTCTCACTGCAGAATATTTCTGTGTCCACGGATATCGACCAATACTACAAGTCAGTCCTTCACGTGTGTTCGTATCCCAGCTGGGTCAAATTACCGTTTTACCCCTGGTTTACATCTTTGTCCTTAAGTCCCCAGTGCTCCTCTAATGAACAACCTGTTTGAGGTCCAACCAACAAACAGAAGTCCCTCTCGTGCCATAGAGAGGGTTGGGCCCATTGTTCAAGTCCCGGAGACACCACTTAAGGGAACACACCTCTACTTACCCTAGAATCGGGAAGGAGTGAATTCCATCTTGTGTGATTATGTTCCCAGCTCCCCACTCGGTATTGTCCCCAAAATGGTAGGCTTATTGAGTCGGCGTGCTGGCCACTCTCACCCATACAAATCAAAGGACAACTCCTCGTGAACAGGAGTCCATAATCCACTCAGGATTGAGACTGAGTTGTCTAGGTCATCCTAGTGAAATAGAAACCAAGCCAACTAACGGTGTTACAGTTAGTGGTTAACTATTTCGCGGTCCGGTCTTATGCAAACTCATTGCATAGGATACCCCCACTCGCATGTAAACTACATGAACGCGTTGGATCATAGCGTTTGTATCATAATACAAAGCGGGTCGTATCCATAGTGTCACCAGGATAAGGTACCCAGCCTTATCCCTATACTATAGACCTTTTAGGTTGTTACTTGAACATCGATCCCCGTATGTCCCCACATACTAGTTCAAGTTACATAAACAACCTTGGATCTTAGTTTATTGGATTTGGGTCAAATAGTGCAATATTTAACAATAACATTTTATTGCAGAAACTAAATAACACTTTATTAAATACAAGTATAAAATTTGTTTACATTCATTATCTATGAGTTTTAGGGCATAAAACCCAACAGAACCACCGTATGTGTCGCCCCCACCTTATGTACCACCTCTATCTTTTCCACAAAGGCAAAGGTCTAAGAATCAGGACGGTCAATTTAAGAAGTTTTTAGAGATTCTTAAGCAATTGCATATAAATATCCCTTTAGTAGAAGCTATAGAGCAAATGTCTAATTATGCTAAATTTCTTAAGGATATTTTAACTAAAAAGAAGAGGTTAGGTGAATTTGAAACTGTATCTCTTACTGAGGAATGTAGTGCTATTCTTAAGAATGGGCTACCAACCAAGGCTAAAGATCCAGGGTCATTTACTATACCTGTGTCAATAGGTGGAAAAGAGTTAGGTAGAGCACTTTGTGATTTAGGTGCAAGAATTAACCTTATGTCTCTTTCGGTCTATCAGAAGCTACGTATTGGTGAAGCTAGGCCTACCACAGTCACACTTCAATTAGCTAATAGGTCTATCACATATCCTGAGGGTAAAATTGAGGATGTCTTAGTGAAGGTAGATAAATTCATATTTCCTGTTGATTTTATTATCTTGGATTATGAGGTAGATAAAGATGTCCCAATTATTCTTGGTCGTCCATTTTTGGCTACTAGTAGGCCATTGATAGATGTTCAAAAAGGGGAGTTAACAATGAGGGTTTATAATGAGGAAGTGAAATTTAATGTTTTTAAGGCCATGAAGTATCCAGACGAAGTGGAAGATTGTTCTTTCATTAGGATTGTGGAGAACACAATTGTTGAGACAACAATGCAGGATTTGGCAAATAAGCATTTGGAAGATCATGGAGAGGTTAGTATAGAGGATTTAGAAGTTTGTTCTTTAGAAAGAAAAAATGAAAAAGAAGTGTCTAGGTGTGAGGATGTTTTTGAGCCTTTGGATTTGGATCAAAGGAAAGTTCCTCCTATTAAGCCATCCCTGATTGAGGCACCCACTTTAGATTTGAAGCCCTTGCCGGATCATCTAAAGTATGTGTATCTTGGGGAGGGTGAGACGTTGCCCATTATTGTTGCATCAGATTTAATGCCGAAGGATGAAGAGGCCTTAATAAAGTTGTTGCAGCAATATCGTAAAGCAATAGGTTGGACATTAGCTGACATTCAAGGAATTAGCCATTCTTTCTGTATGCATAAAATCACTCTAGAGGAGGGATCCTTTAGAAGTATTGAGCAACAGAGAAGGCTTAACCCTACAATGAAAGAGGTTGTTAAAAAGGAGGTGATTAAATGGTTGGATGCTGGGATTATTTACCCAATTGCAGATAGCAATTGGGTAAGCCCTATCCAATGTGTTCCTAAGAAAGGAGGTGTCACAGTGGTGACCAATAAAGACAATGAGTTGATCCTAACCAGGACAGTAACTGGCTGGAGGGTTTGCATGGATTACAGGAGACTTAACAAAGCTACCTGTAAGGAACATTTTCCTCTACCATTTATTGACCAAATGTTGGATAGATTGGCTGGTCAGGCCTACTACTGTTTCTTAGATGGTTATTCTGGGTATAACCAGATTACCATTGCTCCTGAGGATCAGGAAAAAACCACTTTCACCTGCCCTTATGGGACGTTTGCTTTTAGGTGAATGCCTTTTGACCTTTGCAATGCTCCAGCAACATTTCAGCGGTGTATGTTAGCAATTTTTTCTGACATGATTGAGTCCACTGTTGAGGTATTTATGGATGATTTTTCAGTTTTTGGAGGGTTTTTTCAGAATTGTTTGGATAATTTAGGTAAGGTGTTAAAGAGATGTGAGGATACCCATGTAGTCCTTAATTGGGAGAAATGCCACTTCATGGTGACGGAGGGCATAGTGTTAGGACATAAGATTTCAAAGAAAGGTCTAGAAGTTGATCGAGCAAAAATAGAGGTTATTGAGAGATTAGAACCACCAAGTTCAGTGAAACAGATTCAGAGTTTTTTAGGTCATGCTGGATTTTATAGAAGGTTCATAAAGGATTTTTCAAAAATAAGTAAACCTCTTTGTAACTTATTGTGTACTGATCATGTTTTTGACATTAATGCAGATTGTAGGAAGGCTTTTGAAACTTTAAAGGTTGTTTTAATCTCAGCCCCTATTCTTTGTGCATCTAATTGGAGTTTACCATTTGAGGTAATGTGTGATGCGAGTGATGTTGCAGTAGGTGCCATGCTGGGGCAAAAGTAGGGCAAATTCATCCATCCTATCTATTATGCAAGTAGGGTTTTGAATGAGGCACAAATCAACTATACAACTATTGAAAAGGAGTTGTTAGCAGTTGTGTTTGCCTTTGAGAAATTCCGGCCATATTTGGTTGGGTCCAAAGTCACGGTTTTCACAGATCATGCAGCAATAAGGTATTTAATGGCTAAGAAAGATGCAAAACCTAGATTGATTCGTTGGGTTTTATTATTGCAGGAATTCGATTTGGAGATAAAGGACAATAAGGGATCAGAGAAGGTCATTGCAGATCATTTGTCTCGTCTTGATCCAACATCATCTTTGCTGAAGCAATCTGCCATTTCAGACTCATTTCCAGATGAACAACTCTTCGCTGTTGAGGTAAAGGTAGTCAAGGATGTCCCTTGGTATGCTGATATAGCCAATTTCTTAATGAAGGGAGTCACTTCTATTGACATGGATTGGTGGCAGATGAAAAAGTTTAAGCATGATGCGAAATTTTTCTATCGGGATGAGCCATTTATGTATAAGCAATGCTCTGATGGTATTATTCGTAGGTGTGTTTCAGGTGATGAAGCAAAGGAAATCCTGGAGCAATGTCACTCTTCGTCGTATGGAGGCCATTTTAGCGGACAGAGGACAGCTATGAGGATTTTGCAATGTAGATTCTTCTGGCCTTCCTTATTTAAGGATGTCCATTGGTTCCACAAGCAATGTGATGCTTGCCAAAGGAGAGGAAATTTAGGACCTAGAGATGAAATGCCTCTTACTTACATTTTAGAATTGGAATTATTTGATGTGTGGGGTATTGATTTTATGGGGCCATTTCCTCCTTCTAATTGTAATGTTTTTATCTTATTGGCAGTTGATTATGCGTCCAAGTGGGTGGAGGCCATTACATGTCATCAGAAAGACGCCAAGACAGTATCAAGGTTTCTTCAATCGCACATTTTTGCACAGTTTGGGACACCTAGAGCTCTAGTGAGTGATGAGGGTACACATTTTGTTAATAATGTTTTAACTAAGCTTTTAGCTAAGTATGGAATTAAGCATAGAATAGCTACCCCTTATCACCCACAAGCAAATGGTCAGGCTGAGATTAGTAATAGGGAAATCAAATCTATTTTAGAAAAAGTAGTCCATCCATCTAGGAAAGATTGGTCTTTTCAGTTAGATGAGGCTCTATGGGCTTATAGGACAGCCTATAAGACTCCTCTAGGTATGTCTCCCTATAGGTTAGTGTACGGAAAGGCTTGTCATTTACCATTGGAGCTTGAGCATAAAACGTTTTAGGCTTTGAAAAAATTGAATTTCGATCTGAGTCGTGCAGGGGCAATAAGAATGCTGCAGCTTAATGAATTAGAGGAATTTCGCCAATTTTCTTATGAAAATGCGAAAATGTATAAGGAAAAGATTAAGCTGTGGCATGACAAGAAAATTAAGCCTAAAGAGTTTGTCAAATGTCAGAGGGTCTTGCTTTATAACTCTAGATTAAAATTGTTTCCTGGAAAACTAAAATCTAAATGGTCAAGGCCATTTATTGTGATTGAAGCTTTTCCCCATGGAGCAATTACTTTGCGCGATGAAAAGGATGGGAGAGTGTTCAAAGTTAATGGACAGCGTGTGAAACATTATTGGGGAGAGGAGTTCCAGGCGAAATATCCTTCCCTAAAATTAGTTGATGAATGAAAGAGCATGAGTTTTGCGGGAGCAATTCGTACAACAATATTTTTGAGCTCCCAGGATTGGTTGCGGTTTTATTTTTCGCTGATTAGTTTGATCTTAATCTGGATTATTTCGAATTCGAGTTGGTTTGTTTGAATTCTATCTGATTTATTTTGGTCTTATTTTATTTATTCTAATTTGTTGGTATTTCTAATTTTCGTAGATTTTATTCTCAGTATCTTTATTTTTATCAGTTTAATTTATTCTTAATCCGATTAGTTTAGTTTAGATTTAATTTTAGTTTGTATTTTTCGATTATTTATGTTTTAGGTTTAGGATTTAATAAAGATTTTCCTAATTATTCGGCTTCAAATGAAAAAGAGATTTGATTTAAGCAGTTTTTTTAAAATTTGAAATCTTCCGTATCAAAGATTCTTCTAGAAGAAAACCTTTGCTCAGTGGTTTGTTGCGGCAATATTATAGCAAAATCAAATATTCGGTCCAAATAGAAAGGGGTTTGTTGTAAATTGAATATTTTTACCGTTTGGATTTGAATTTTCCGTGGGCAGGTAATTTGCATGGGTGATCTGATGCTGCCACATGTTGCGCATGGGAAATCCAATGGTTTAGCCGTTTGACAGCACATCAACATTTACCATGGGCCGCTTGAACTTCAATTTATTACCGTTTGATGGATTTAATTTTTTCCGATTGCATGGAATTTAAACGGCAAGTTTATTTAATTCAGGGCAAATCTTTCGGTTACAATTTTTTATTGTTGAAGCCCTATTTATTCGAAAGCATTTGCTCGTTTCTTTTCACTTCATTTTCTTGTTTTCATCTCTTGCCGTTTTCATTCTTTTTCTTTACCTTCAATTACTGTAAAAAAATCCTTTGAGTTGAGATGGCGAAAACGAGAGGACGAAAGGAAAGGGATGTTGAGGAAGAGGAGGTGAGGTTACACCTGAAGCACCGAAAACTAAGGCAAAGAAGAAGAAGACGCCGGAGGAAAAAGAAGCTAAGAGAAGGAGACGACAACAGAGGGCTGAAGTTGAAGAGGTAGTACAAAAAGTGGTGGAAGATGTTGCTGTTGCGGTGGTTGAGTAGGAAAATTCGAAGGAGCCAGAGGAACAAAATCCTGGACAAAATGATCCGACAGTCGAAAATCTGCAAGAAGTTCAAGAAAAATGAGCAGAAGATGTGCAAGAAAGAGGAAACGAGCAGGAGGTTCAAGAGCAAGAAGCTCAAGTCGAAGTTATTATGTCGGAGGTTCCCCGTCGTCGCTGTCGGAAGCAGAAAGCCGGTTGCGTCAAGGTGATCCGAACAGATACTCCTTCGCCGCCTACAACTGATTCGCGTGCCACACCCACCCCCAGCCCCCGCGCGAGCCACGCTACCCACCAGCCTCTATGCGCGCCACGCCCTGCTCACCAGCCCTTGTGCGCGCCACGCCCTGCCCACCACCCAGCATCTTGTGCGTGCCATGACGCTCCACCAGCCCTTCATATTCACACAACCATGCCCCACCAGTCCACCATGTGATACCACCGCCGTCCCACCAGCCCACAACATGCCCCGCCATGCTCCCACCCATCTTGTGAGTGTGGCAAGTCCCACCATCCCCCTCTCCTTGTTCGTCGAGCCCCCCAACGTCACCCTTGCCCATGCACCACGACACCTCAACCTCACCATATGCACGCCCATACCCCCACCATCGCCCTTGCCCATGCACCACGACACCCACCCTTACTACATGCACGCCATACCCTCACCAACACCTACAACTTGAGATAAATGCAACTAAGCATTGAAAATGCTCTTGGCCTTGTATTAATAAAGGCAAGGTTTAACCATGGAGGTTAGCCTGACATGAAGAGGCATGAAGGTTAGTGGTTTGCCTCACCATGTGCACGCGACACCAACGCCCCCCCCCCAAACTATCGCGAGTCTTAAGACAACATTGGAGAAACATTTCTTTTTAAACTCAAATTCAATGGACAAGATTAGAATTTTGATACTAGAGTAAGTTGTTATTTGGCCTTGGTGTGAGGGTATCGTGGTGTAGCATAGTCTAAGAACGTAGGACGACAACACCAAGTCATCCCATCTTGTGTGTGTCATACATCCAACATCCATTGTAGATAAACACTATAATGCGAAATAATGATGTCCAATTTGTTCTTTTGAAACTAGGAGCAATGTAATAATGGATTCAACAAATCAATAGAATCTTTGCACAAAGTATGTAGGTACAATGACACCAAGACACCCATCTTGCACGTATCGTGACACCCAACACCAAGACACATGCAAGTAAATGTACAATGCTTGTATTGTTGTGATTTTTTGGAACTAAACAATACAATGAAGGTGTTCATATAACACATGCGGAAGCAATTTTAGGATCGGAGGCACTTAACTACATCAATTTTAGAAAATGAAAACATGCCGTCCAAATACCGTAAGGAGAGAGCAGAATTTTACCAACCTTTTGGAGACCGATTCAACAACTCCCTTTGATTCCTTTGATCACGAACGGTGTGTGGACCACCTCTAGTGTCTTCCCTACTATTCTCCGGGCCAAGAACGACTTGTGGGAGTCTATAGAGATAGGGAATGGGAAGGGAATGCTTGAAGGTTCAAGCACTAGAGAGATATATGGAGATGAGTGAGTTTGAGACCAAAATCCAGCAGCATAACAATATGGAAAATGGCTCTCCTTCATTTGAATCTGATTCATACTCCTTATATAGACATCTTCCATGCAAAGAGAAGCCTCATGACACTAGACACATGGTGAAATTGCAACTCAAAGTGGATTCTAGGTGTTTAATTCACAACACATGCAACTAGTGCATGGTTGTGTTGTTTTCCACTATGCATCAACATGCAAGAGTGGGAATGCCACTAAATCCACTTAAAATTGAATCTAAATTCTCAATTTTCAGCTTGCAATTCATTCCTATTTCAATTCAAAATTGAAATTGATTTCTAGGCAATTAATTTGTACAATTCCAAGTAATTTTTACATGATTAATCCAATTAATCTTTATCACCTAGTGCCATGAATTATATATGATTCCTAATACATATATATGGTATTCAAAACACTTTTAAATACTCCATCTCTCATTTTCTAATTTAATTCATAATTAAATTATTGTGTCAAACACAATTTACGATAATACCCGTTTTCCCGATTTTGAACGATTCAAAGCTTCCTATCTTTTTGTTCTAGGCTTTGTTCCGATATGAGCTAGTAGGGGGACCTAATGGACCTATAGATCATGGGCTCCAACGATTCGAGGCTAACCGACTAATCTCATTATCCAAGCTAGCCAACATTCGTTAACTACCGGGACACTCCACTATAGCCCGATAGTTGCACTCCCCTCACTATAGATATATTTCCGTCCACTTGATTTAACCATGATTAGTAAGTCGATCCTTCACAGGTTGTTCGTATCTATAGCTAGGTCAAAAAGTCGTTTCACCCCTATAGTACTTCTAGTTCCTCAAGTCCCACTGATCCTCTAATGAACATTTGGTTTATGGTCCAACCAATAAACTGAGTCCCTCTAGGGCCAATGAGAGGGCGGGATCCCTTTGTTCAAGCCCCGGAGTCAGCACTTAAGGGAACAACCTCTCTACTATCCCTAATTCGGGTAGGAGTGAATTCCTTCTTGCACGACTATGTCCCCAACTATCTACCCGTTCCTATCCCTGAAATGGGAGGCTTATTGAGTCGGCGATACTGAGCCACTCTCACCTATGCAGATCTAAGGATAAGCCCGAATAAACAGGAGTTCATAGATAGCTCAGGATTAAGATCGAGTTACCTAGGTACTCATATCAAATAGTCAGTCTCATCAGTAAACGGTGTTATAAAGCGAGAGCGACTTATTTCTCGGTCCTGGTCTTATGCAAACTCATTGCATAGGACGCCCCCACTCGCATGTCTCTACATGGACGATTTAGGATCACATCGTCTATACCATCTATAAAGCGGGCCGCGTCTCATAGTGTCCCCAGAATAAGGTATCCAGCCCTATCCCTATACTATAGACTGTTTTGGCTATTACTCGAGCTTGATCCACTTTTATGTCTCTACATAAAGCTCAAGTGTTCATCCTATAGCCATGGATCTTAGTTTATTGGATTTGGGTAATTATATGTGCAATTTACTTTATTCAGTAATAACTTTACTGAATTAGTCTCGATAACGCCTTTATCGAATAAGTATATAATTCGTTTAACATTCACTATCTACGAGTTTTAGGACACCAATCCCAACATACAAAAGAATGATGCCCACAAAATAAAAGAACCTTAGCCCAAATAATGTAGGTTCATGACACGACGACACCCACCTTGCACGTGTCATGACACCCACCACACATGAAACATGAAAGTAGATGTATAATGCTTGTATTGTTGTGAAATTAATTTTGGGAACTAAGAAACACAAAAGAATGATGCCCACGTGATTTCAGAATTTTTCTCCCACTCTAGGTATTTTTTTTCATTTTTAATTTTTAGTATTAAAAATTAATTAAAAATAATTTGTTGTTCCAAAAATTATGAAACTTGTTTTCTAGACTAATTTCAATGTCCTAAACATGAATCAATCAAAATCATGTCCTGAAACAATCTCAAACTTGAGATATTTGACCGTATGACAGCTCAAAAATTTGACGTGCTAGCCTGCCAAACCAAAAATGCCTCAGAATGTACTATATAGGGGGTGACCTGCCTGCATGGGCGGGGCATGAGGGTACCCCTATGTCGCCACGCCCACGCCCCAAGCACAATGTGTCGCACATGGGCATATGCTTGGGGTGTGGGCGTGGCGGTCAGAGACATGTGTCGCACCGGCTGAACGTTCACGGTGGGGTGGGGCCGGGTGCCTTCAGGTGTGCGCCATGAACCTTGTCGAGTGTGGGATGTTGCGGTGTTGCTTGTAGTCCTCGGGCATATGCCCGGGGGCCAAGGGAGGGCGGGCGATGAGGCGGCAGAACGTGCACGATGGGGTGGGGTCGGATGCCTTCGGGCACACGACATGAACCTAGTCGGGTGCGGGATGTTGCGGTGCTGCGTGCCAGCTTTGGGGCTCCTTGCGGAGGCCTGTGGAGGGCGGGCGACGTGGCAGTGGAACATGCATGGTGGGGTGGGGTCGGGTGTCTCGGCGCACGACATGAACCTCGTTGTGTGCGGGATGTTGCGATGTTGCCTGTCGCCTTGGGCTTCTGCCCCGAGGCATGCGCCAGAGGTCCAAGGGAGCTGCACTGCCATCGGCCGTGGGCATTCTTGGGCCTCAGTCGTTGCATCGGTTGTCTGGTGGGATCAGCAATGGTGACGTGTTGCGAGGCGTGTGAAGGGAATGAGAACCCTCTGCACAGTGGAAGATGTGGACGCGTGGACAGAATGTACTCAGAGTCTTAGATTCTAACTGAAATACCAATACAATTTGGAAAAGAATACAACAATAAAACTATATTTAAGGTGTTGTACAGTGGCTATAAACATGCTTTAAAATTAACTAGATCTAATCTAGACGATCCTAGTGATTAAGGATTTCAAAGAAAACTTACTTTTGTAGAAAGCCTTGATCGGTTTGCCTTTTCTTGCTAGTGAGATCGAAAACGCAGCAACCTTCTTGTGTGAACACCACCAATTGGTTACACCGGTATATCTTTGAGACTACTGGAGGCAGGAGACTAGTGGGAGTCTTTCAGGAGAGATCTTTGAGAGAAGGAGAATGAATGAGATGCCTTTCACCCCACCCCAGGGGTCCTATTTATAGGTAAATGCCAAGACCTTTTCCTATTAGGAAAAAGTCTATGAATAAGTTCAAATCTATTATCTTATTCATATCTAATTTTAATAAATAAATAATTAATTCTATAATTAATTAATTACCCAATTAAATATCACATATTTTATCTTAGGGATTTTATTAAAATTTAAGTTAATATGAATCCAATTCATATTTAATTTATTTGAACTCTTTCAAAAATTTTCTCTCAAGAATTAATTTTTGAAATTAATTAAAAAATTATATTATAAAGTTTCATAAACTTTATATTATAATGTATCAACATACATTATACGATTCCCCTAAATAAATTGAACACTTTCAATTTACAATTTATACTTAATTGCCTCAAGTCTTTTTACGAGCTACCAGTGGGACCTAATGGACCTACAGATCAGAAGCTCCAACGATATGAGACTAATTGGCTAAACTCATTAACCAAATTAGTCTCCATTCGTTAACTGTGGGTCACTCCACTAAAGACCCTCAGCTGCACTCTTCTCACTGCAGAATATTTCTGTGTCCATGGATATCGACCAATAACGGCAAGTGAGTCCTTCACGTGTGTTCGTACCCCAGCTAGGTCAAATTACCGTTTTACTCCTGGGTTACATCTTTGTCCTTAAGTTCCCAGTGCTCCTCTAATGAACAACCTGTTTGAGGTCCAACCAATAAACAGAAGTCTCTCTCATGCCATAGAGAGGGTAGGGCCCATTGTTCAAGACCTGGAGACACCACTTAAGGGAACACACCTCTACTTACCCTAGAGTCGGGAAGGAGTGAATTCCATCTTGTGTGATTATGTTCCCAGCTCCCCACTCGGTATAGTCCCCAAAATGGTAGGCTTATTGAGTTGGCATGCAGGCCACTCTCACCCATACAAATCAAAAGACAACCCCTCGTGAACTCCGTCCATAATCCACTAAGGATTGAGACCGAGTTGCCTAGGTCATCCTAGTGAGATAGAAACCTAACTGGCTAACGGTGTTAGAGTAAGTGGTTAACTATCTCGCGGTCCAATCTTGTGCAAACTCATTGCACATGATACCTCCACTCGCATGTCCACTACATGAATGCGTTGGATCATTGCGTTTGTATCATAATACAAAGCGGGGCGTATCCATAGTGTCACCAGGATAAGGTACCCAGCCTTATCCCTATACTATAGACCGTTTAGGCTGTATTTTGAACATTGATCCCCGTATATTCCTACATACTAGTTCAAGCCTCATACTAACAGCCTAGGATGTTTAGTTTATTGGATTAGGGTTAATAAGACAAGATTTACTTAATACAAACAAGATAAATCATTTTATTAATGTTCGGTCAAATGTTACATTTACTATCTACGAGTTTTAGGGCATAAAACCCAACAAACTCCCACTTGAACTAAAACTCAAGATAATGGGGAAAAAACGTGTACAAATAATCTAAAGCTGGAAATGGTAAATACAATAAACTAGGGCATCCTTATACCCCATTACACATCTCTCACTTCCCCTTGATTACGCAATGTACATATCTCGTAGACCTAGACACTCTAGATGACCCTCAAACACTTTAGCCGTGAGAGCCTTCGTAAAAGGATCAGCAATGTTGTGCTCTGAAGCGATCTTAGTGAAGATCACATCCCCTCGTTGCACAATCTCCCGTATTAGGTGATACTTCCTCTCGATGTGATTTCTTCGTTTGTGTCTTCGAGGTTCTCTAGAATTGGCTACAGCCCCACTGTTGTCACAGTATAATGTAATGGGCAAGTCCATGTTTGGAACCACTTCCAAATCTGTCAAGAACTTCCTTAGCCAAACCGCTTCCTTGGCTGCTTCACAAGCAGCTACATACTCAGCCTCCATGGTTGAGTTTGCTATGCATCCTTGTTTGATGCTTCTCCAAACTACAGCTCCCTTATTAAGGATGAACACTGACCCCGACGTGGATTTCCTAGAATCCTTGTCAGACTGGAAGTTAGAGTCGGTGTATCAAGTGAGAACTAACTCTTTAGCCCCAAACACCAGCATGTAGTCCCTCGTTCTTCTAAGATACTTGAGGATTCCTTTAACGGCGGCCCAGTGGTCTAACTCCGAATTTGATTGATATCTGCTGACTATCCCTACTGCATAACAAATGTCAGGCCTCGTGCAGAGCATCGCATACATTAAGTTGCCCACAGCTGAGGCGTAGGGAATCCGTCTCATATCCTCAACTTCTAGAGGTGTCTTAGGACACTCCTCCTTAGACAAGTGAACCCCATGCCTGAAAGGCAATAAGCCCTTCTTGGAGTTCTGCATCAAATATCGGGACAACATCTTGTCGATATACGTTGCTTGAGACAGGGCTAGTGTTTTTTTCTTTCGATCCCGAATTATTTGGATTCCAAGAACATATTGAGCCTCTCCTAAAACTTTCATTTGGAATTGGGCCACTAGCCAATCTTTTACGTCAGACAGATATCCTACATCATTCCCAATGAGTAGGATGTCATCAACATAAAGTACTATGAAAGCTACTTTGTTTTTGTTGATTTTCTTGTATACACAAGGCTCATCAACATTTTGGTCAAAGCCAAAAGATTTGATCGCAGTATCAAATCTATTGTTCCCAGATCTGGAAGCCTGTTTCAACCCATAAATAGATCGATTCAGTTTACAAACTTTTTGCTCCTGACCTTTGGTTATGAACCCTTCGGGCTGAGACATAAAGATATTCTCTTCAAGATTACCATTCAGGAAGGCAGTTTTGACATCCATTTGCCATATTTCATAGTCATAATACGTGGCTATGGATAAGAGAATTCTTATTGACTTCAACATAGCAACAGGAGAAAAAGTTTCCTCATAGTCCACCCCTTCTCTTTGGGTATAACCCTTTGCTACAAGTCTTGCTTTGAAAGTCTGCACTTTCCCAGTAGCATCTCTTTTCCTCTTGTAGATCCATTTACACCTTATGCGTTTGACCCCTTCAGGTGGATCTACAAGTTCCCAAACTTGATTGATGTACATAGACTCCATCTCAAGGTTCATGGCTTTGGCCCATTCGTCTTGATCTACGTCATTCATTGCCTGTTGATAAGACAATGGATCCTCAACACCGTCATCAGGTATGACCACTTGTGTTTCAGTTAAACCCAAGTGACGGTCAGGTTGTATCACAACCCTCCCACTGCGTCGAGGCCCTCCCACTATGTGAGGAGGATGAGATTGACGTGAAGAACTGACTCCTACATCAACTCTTGTTGAAGGATCAGCTTCATCAACAACCCTTGTTGACTCTTTTGTAGCTTCTCCTAATACTTGTTTACTACGTGGTTTGTGATCTCTAATGTGGTCTTCCTCCAAGAAAGTAGCGTTTGTCGATACGAACACTTTGTTTTCTTGAGGGTCGTAGAAAAGACCACTTCTTGTTTCTTTAGGGTAACCAACGAATTGGCATACTCTAGACGGGGTTCCAGTTTCTTAGGATTTGTCACCAGCACGTGTGCAGGACAATCCCAGATACGGAAGTAACGTAAACTAGGGTTACGCCCCCTCCATAGCTCAAAAGGTGTTTCAGAAACACTTTTTGAGGAAACGTTGTTTAGAATATGAATTGCAGTCTCTACTGCATACCCCCAAAACGAGCTAGGCAATTGAGCATAGCTCATCATAGAACGAACCATGTCTAACAAGGTTCTATTTCTCTTTTCTGATACACCATTCTGCTGAGGTGTACCAGGTGCTGAGAGTTGGGATTGGATTCATGTTCTATCATATAGTCCCGGAATCTTTGATCCAAGTACTCTCCACCTCGATCTGATCGAAGTATTTTAATTGTTTTACCTAATAAGTTTTCTACTGCAGTCTTAAACTCTTTGAACTTTTCAAAAGCTTCAGACTTATGACCCATTAGATATAAGTAACCATATCGAGAATAATCATTTATGAAAGAGATGAAATATTCACAACCTCCTCGAGCTTTTACATTCATTGGACCACAAAGATCCGAATGTATCAACTCTAGAGGTTCTTTGGCACGATAACATTTTCCAGTAAAAGGCCTCTTGGTCATTTTACCATCGAGACACGATTCACAGGGTGGTAAAGATTCATCTTCTAAATCGGTTAGATGTCCATTCTTTACCAAACGACCGATCCGATCGATGTTAGTATGACCAAGACGTAACTGCCAAAGATATGTGTTGTTACTTATTGGAGAAATCTTTTGCCTTTTATTTTGTGTTTCAGTCAATTTAAACATCTCATGATTTAAAAGAGTTGTTGTGTTGGTTGGTCTTAACACATATAAGTTGTTTTCTAGTGTAGCAGAACATATAAGTACTCCATTTCGGGAAATGAACGCTTCATTTAACTCAAAAGAAATAGAATAATTGTGTTCCAATAATCCAGAGACAGAAATAAGGTTCCTTTTAATTTTAGGAACAACATACAAGTTTTCTAAAAATAAAAACTTATTTCTGAAAAACAACTTCGCATCTCCCACTGCACTGGCTGAAATGACATCTCCCGTTCCAACCTTGAGCGTCATCTCACCATCTTGAAGCTGCTGGAAATCATTTCCCTAAAGAGAAGAACATACATGATTAGTTGCTCCGGAATCTAATATCCATGCATACTCATCATGTTCAACAAGACATGTTTCTAAAACAAGTAAATCAAATTTACCTTCCTTGTCCTTCTTTTTCTCTGCAAGGTATCGAGGGCAATTCCTTTTCCAGTGACCATCCACATTACAGTGGAAGCACTTGCCCTTATCAGCCACAACCTTGGCCTTTTCCTTGCCTCGAACAGCTTTAGCAGGAGCCTTCCCCTTGTCACCCTTCTTTTTCTGTATCTTCTTTGAAGAAGAAGCTTGAGGTACAGGTTTAGTTCCTGAGGATGAACCCTTCAAAAACTTTTTGGAATGGGCCACATTGGCCTCTCCTTTAACCACATTTTTGCCCTTGCTTTTCAGCATGGACTCATAAACCTATAGCTCATTCAGAAGGGTAGTCAGGTTGAATTGAATCTTATTCAAGCTAGCGTTTGTTCGAAACTGCATAAAACTTTGTGGAAGTGAATGCAATATAAACGCAACATGACTCCTTTCGCAGACGACCCCGCCATTAGCTTCCGCAGTGTTGAATTGGTTTATCATATCGAGAACGTGTTCCCGAATAGATTGTCCCTCTTCCATGCGGGAGTTATGGACGTTTTGTAGAGCCTCGTGGTGGAGTTGGTAGGATGGTAATCCAAACATCTCTTGAAGGGAATTCATAATTTTCCTTGCATTTTCCACGTTCTCGTATTTCTTGGCCAAAACTTCAGTTAAGCTAGCCAAGATATAGACACGGGCCTTTTCATTGGCCTTAGTCCAACGGTCGTGTGCATCCTTTATCGCTCGGGATGCATTGCGAGGGGGAACTGGAGGACAATCCTCCGTTAAGACGAACCGGAGATCTTCAACAATCAGAATCGTATTAAGGTTGGATTTCCACGTAGGAAAGTTTTCGCCGGTTAATTTTTCATTTTTTAATAAAGCGATGATTGAGGAAGACATTGCTGGGAAAATAAACATTTACCGTATTAGTTACCTTTGCCTTAACCCATCAAACAGGCAATACAAACAATTGCATAAATCCAATCAATTTTGCAAACAATCAATCAAAGAACCGTAACAAACTATTGATTGTGTTTAGCAACGATGCTTTAGAGGTTTAGAGAAACAGCCACCGAAGGGTGATCAACTACTCCTCCTCTAAAATGAGACACTTCTCAGTCAATTCTATTACCAGAATAACTCATATTCCTATAGACGTTGACCACCGTTGTTCGATCAAGGATTCGTTAACGAATTAACTTATCCCCGTAAGTGTAACCCTCCCACTTTCATATCTCAGAGGCACGCACCAAGAAGCTACCGAAGGGAAAGACAACTGTTGATAATTAGCCTAAGTGACCCTATCCTTTTCAGGAGTTCACGATGTTACGAATCCTATGACCGGGCCCTCCGAAGGGATGGTTGCTCCAGGACAACACGCAGGCGGATCATAAGACTCTCATGGTGTGACCTATGGGTGGAGACCGAGGGATACGTTGACACGTGTCCTGCTCCCACTTACTATGGGCACTTTCCCCATTCACCTTGTTATTGACCCATGCAAACATTTTCCTTGGGAGGTCACTCTTAAACGACACAAAGTCGAGCATTGATCTCATGTTGTGAATATAGGGACGTAGGTGTAAAAAATCGATTTAATTCAAGTTTTGATTTTACCTCCCACTAAAGTGACCTACCGTATATTTTTGGGTTTATTAACCTACATAAATCCGGCTAATTCAATTTATCTAAGTCTAATCCTATTATAACTATTATAATAAGATCTAGTTTCTAGGTGTATTAAACAGGTTTAATTTACCTAGGGACCATCGTCTTCTAACATTAGAATATGATTAATTCAACTCTGGTATTTCGGGTCAGTTCCTAGGTAGGAGGTGTTCTGTAAACCGTCAACTTAAATACCCCCAACCTTAGACAGAACTTTACTGGTAGAGTTCCCTTATAATCATAGTAATGCTTGTCCTACTTAGTTGGTTAAAACTATTTTAAACTATGTAAGGAATTCTAATCCTATTAGAATATGACCTTAGGTCTAATTAATTTTAACCCATTAAAATTAATTAATATAAACCTATGGTCCTATGTTTGCATGCATTTCTTGATTATAGGTTGACGGTTTCTAATCATTAATTTTAAACTATTCAAATTTTAATGATTAGCCCTATAATCATGCATACTATAGTTTTAAAACAATTAACAATCATATTCAAGTTAATATAATAAAACTATATATATATTGGATTGCATTGCATGAATTTAATATAACAATTATATTAAGCTATGGATGTATCATGCTCAATGCAACTTTGATTTCCTTATTAAATAATTATAACGATTATATTATTGCCAATCAAGGTAAATCAAATTAGCATGTTGCAAACAACTTATCAAATATAACTCTTTATATTTAACTAAGTAATCTCATGCATCATGCTATTCCATTTTTCATGATTTTAATATAGATCAACTATATATTAAACATGTAAACACGAGACTTCTCTTGGATTTTGTTCTCTTGTCATCTATTGTGGAAGTTGGATTAAAGTTGTTGTTGTTCATTGTTGAAGAAAATGGCAAAGCTTTGTGGTTTCATTGGGGTTTCATTGTTGGATTAAAGTTGTTGGAATTTATTAATTTTTTTTTAAAAAAAACAACAACAACAACAACAAAGAAAATGAAAAGGAAGCTGAAGGAAATGAAATCAAAGAAAAGAAAAGGAAAGGAAAAAGGGGAAAAAAAAAAAGAAAATGGAAGGAAATGGAAAGCACTTTCGGTGCATAGTGGTAAAAAAAATACTCCACCACCGCCTAAAGTATTTCACCCACTTTCTCCAACATTTCTCATCAAAATTTCAGGAACTTTCGATGGAGAGAGTGAAGGAAGAAAAAGAATGAGCTTGCTGGAGATTTGAGGTTGAAGAAGAGAGGGGAAAGTTCATGCAAGTGCAACCATGGCACAATCTGAGTTCAACCTGCCTGTCTCTGGTTTTTAATTTGGTTTGAGCTACACAAGAAGAACTAAGAGGTGAGGCCTGACTTTCTTGAAAGATAGTCCATTTTATAACAAATTTCATGAAGGAAGCTTGAGCTAAATCTAATGTTAAGTTAATGGTTTTTGAAAAGGAAAACCGATTACATAATTTTCTTGCAAATCAGGTGGATCTCTGGTTTCCTCTGGTTTTTTTTTTAACATTATGGGGTGTACAGGTTGAATTAGAAGCTCCATTGGGTATGGTTGGAAAGCTTATTCAATTTCCTATAACTTTCATGAAGAATTCATGGGCCAAATATTACTAGAAGTAGGTTTAATTTCAGGAGAAAGTTAGAGGGTAGTAGAGAAGCACGAATCTGTATTTGCTGTGTTCGGGGGATTTATGGCAAATCTGTTGGGCATCTCACTTTCATTCCTACAGGTAAGTTGTAGAGGGTTCGAAAATGAAGAGTGTTATATATAGTACATTAATTTTGGTCAAGTATTGAGGAAGTTATGGGTGTTTGAAGTTAGAGTATTGAATATGGAAAATCTGGGAAAAGTGTGGAATGTGATTTTAATTCTAGTGTTTAGAATTCATGAGCATAGAAAGACAAGACTATTTATGGTCCTGGTGCTCGATTTTGGTTTGTTTGAAAGACCAAGAGGAAATAGGCCGAGTCTACAGACCAAGGAACTAGCCAAGACTGTGAGTGACAAAACGAATTTCGAAAATGATTTCTAAACTGTTATTTATGCTTAAACAGTTTACATGCTTGAATATGAACTTATGAATGATACGTGATTTCTATGAATAGTTTCAAGCATAAGTTTTGAGCTTAGATTTTCGAATGAGATTTATATACAAGCACATGATTATTGACTTTCTGAAAAGTAGTTGAAACGATATCATTTTAAGCAAAGTATGTATTAGCGAGTACTGTGTAAAGATATTCAGTTTTTCACGAGCAAGCTGAGTAAGCTTGAGTTTTATGAAAGATAAAGATAAGCAGGTGTTGCCTTCTAGAGTGGGGTAAAAATATAGCAAAAATAAGCTCTAGAATACTGTGCAAGCATACACAATCCGCAGCAAGTGATAAGTAATTTATCGTATCCACAGGTTTGAATAGCTCTCACTTTACCTATCTTGTGTAACTCTTTAATGGTTTCAAGGTTGTTAAAATGATTGATTTTGATAATAATGCTGAAGCAAAAGAAATGACAGAACAGAAAATAAACAGATAAAACAGACAGATTGGAAACAGGCGTTGGTCAAGATTTCAGTAATTGTTTTAAAAGATGCTCTCGCAATATTATTGATTAGGCAATTCTCTTGCAGTCTTATTAGCAGGATCCTCCCGGAATTCTGGATTTTTTGGAATGTGTTTAAACTCCAGTGACGTGCTACCGATCAAGTACTAGGCAACTGGTTATCCCTAACTCAGACACTGGTGTTCACCAACACATAATGGTCTAGTGTGATTAAATGTCACACACTTCTCAAATCATCCCTGAAACTAAGAAGTGGTATTCATACTGGCTGGCCAGGCAGGCATAAAATAGAAATATGCACAACAACTAATCAAGATGCTCAAATCAACATATATTGAATAGAGAATGAAGCACGAAAATTACATAATTCCTAACCAACACCAAAGCAAATTTAGTTCATAAGGTTCATCAGAACACACGCTACAATCTGAGTATGTGCATCCATAACTACAAGAAATTACAAGAAAAGACTAATTCCCTTGATTAGATCCGTAGTTGATGGTCTTCTTGAAGTCTCCAATCTTTCCTCCTCTATTCGGCTTCCAAATATGGAAAATGGAATTTGGAATGTTTTTGACCTGAGACGGCTCTTCCCTTTTATAGAGTGGAGTCAAGCCCTAATTAGGTGTAATTGTACACGTGGAAGGCTCTCCAAGCTTCCTAGATCCGAAAATAATTCAGCTAACGCCACTTCATTAAAATGGATTACGAGCTGTTACGTGGCAGTTTTGCTCCCTGCTTTGCTGGACCACAGATTTTGCTCCCTCAAGTCGCTCAGCAATATATTTTGCACAAAATAACTTCCATAGCATCCATTCTTCCAAATAGGTTAAAACATATAATATTAATCTAAAAGCAACCCTATTTAACACAAAAGACACACAAAACACTATAGAACTAAGGCCTAAATAACTCCCTTTTAGAGAGTTATCATACCCCCAAACTTGAACTATTGCGCATCCCGAGCAATACTAAATAACCTTCCCTTTTGAATTCAAAACATTAGACAAAGTGTAACTCAATTAAAACAGATAATCCACACTACCTTCAACCTTTACCTGAGCATTCTGCAAAACCAAGCACTGCTGCGGCAAAATAATTCTTCCAGCATGGACAAATAATCACCACCTTTAACTCAATCCTAAGAACTTGTCACAACCTAGCTCTATTATCAAACATATTAAACACATTTTTAAGGGGGGTTTGTATTTTTGTTCTTCAGACTTAAAGCATCCCTACAGTCATAACCTCTTAAGCATGAGATGACCCACTTTATGGTGCAGTATACCCTTGCCTCAAACTCATCACCAATTAGGCTAAATACTCATTGCTAGCTCAAAAATCATTAGTTATTCTATCCCTTGCTTCTCAGAATGGCAACATTTTATGATGAAGCTCACCTAAGCCCTAGGAGACAGAAAACTCCTAGATTATCATTCATCCTTCAAAACTTTTGCTCTATGAATTTTCTCAGCAAAATTTTCACAAAAAAAAATTTCAGCAAAATTTTTTCTCATTTTTCCATATTCCCTAAGTCATCTTTTGATGCAAAGACAAACTATGGGTGTCACAAATGTCCCTGGTTACTCAATAACCTAGAAAAATAATTAGGAATGAGAGGAATGCTTGAGCAAAACAAGTGGAGTAGCAAAAAGTCCCCCAAACTTAAATTATTCATTGTCCCCAATGAATTATTAACATGATAAATTATAACCCCAAACTTAATACTTTTTCTATCTGAATTTTAAACTAAGTGTCGGACTAGAATTAAGCTTAAAGTGGATCAAATAAGTCAACACTACCTTAGAATCTTCTTGCCGCAGCGATGACCAGGCTAGAAGAAATGCTCAAGCAAAAGGTTTCTGGAGATCAGAATACCTTGATCTAATTAAGCTAACTAGTCCAAGCTTCAAAAATTCAGAAGAAAATGGTTAAGTTAGGAATGCTCAGTGCTATAGAACAGAAACAACTTTGGAATTTTCATTAAAAACATAGAAAAAAGATTTACATCAGCATATATTTTTGGATGGCCTAGAAGTAGAAAATTAAAAACAAGAAAACAAAAAACATAAACATCAAAAGAAATTGGGGTCAGGAATACGCGAGCAATCAAAAACATAAGAACAAAAATAATGCTCGCCCAAAGTCATTATATCCGTCAATCCTCTTGACCCTGCTCATCTTCCTCTTCCACTCTCTCTACTGACGGCGGTGGAATCCAGGGATTAAACAGGTCATCAGGGAAAACAGGGAAGGCTTGATAAGGTTTTGAAAAGTTAGATTGCAAAGCCCTCCTAAGTGTGGCATCCCTCCTCTTCGCATAGGTCCAGTAGGTTTGAGCTTGCCTTCCAGCATACTCTTGCCTACTGGCTGACAGTGCCAGTTGCTCTAAAATCTGGTGGATTCCGCATACCAGCCCACCTTGGCGTGCCTCCTGCGTGCGCTGAAGCCGAGCCAAATTGGGAGTACCTATGATCCCCTTGTCAATAAAAACAACATCCTCTGGAACCGTGGGCACTCCTGCCCTGTTACACAGCATTGTGATTGTGTTCGGGAAGAACAGCTTACCAACCTTCTTTCGCCAGCAATTATAAATTTCATTCAAGATAATTTTTCCAACATCGATACTTAAAGAACGTAGAATAGCAAATACCAGAAGCACTCTGTCCCGATATACTGTCGAGTCATGGGTTGTCAGAAGTAAGCGTAGCTTGATGAAGCCCAACCATGTGTTAGCCTCACTCTTCAAATAAGCCGCTTGGAATGTGTGCTTCTCCGTCTTCGACAACCTCCATTGGGCCCCTTCAATACCAACCTCCCTAACAGCCGCGTTCAATTGGTCATTAGATGGTGCCACCACCATCTCATTAAATCCAGCACGTGGAAAGTCTTGGAGGTTGAAGAGAGAATTGATTGCTCCTGGGCTCCAATCGACAGCCACCCCTCGAACCATGACTTGGAATCCTTCTTGATCATCTATGTTCATGTAAAATTCCCGAACAATGTTCGAGTTTAGTGGGTCTGGTTTCGCACAGAATTGACTCCACCCATGATTTGCTATTCCAGCCCTTAAGAAATGCGGTAAATCTTCCCCGAAGCCTCTCTCAAACAAGAAATCTCTTTTCAGCATCTCTCTGTATTTTGCTCTTGCAAGTTCATTGACGAAGCAAATGAACGACATTTGTAACCCCGAGACATTCCTTGGATTATTTTCTCTTGTCATCTATTGGTTGTTATTCATTGTTGAAGAAAAATGGCAAGGTTTTGTGGTTCATTGTGGATTCATGGTTGAATTTAAGTTGTTGGGATTTAGTAATTTAAAAGAAGAAAGAAAAGAAAGGAAATAAAGAAGAAAAGAAAGGAAAAGAAAAGGAAAAGGAAAGGAAAAAGGGGAAAAAAAAAAAGAAAAATAGGAGATTCTGGCAGTGGTTTAAAACCCACCACCGACAAGTTCTTTATCAGCTCACTTCCAGCCACATTTCTCACCATTTTTCATCCAGAATTTAGAGTATTCGAGGGAGAGAGTGAAGGAAGGAGAAGAAGAAGGTTTCCAGGGTTTTGAGGTTGAAGAAGATAGGAAATAGCTCAAGCAAAGGCATCCATGGCAGAATCTGGGTTCAACATGCCAATCTCTGGTTTTTTATTCGGTTTGAGCTACATAGGAAGAACTAAGAGGTGAGGTTTGATTTTCTTGAAATTTAATCCATTTTCTAACAAATTTCATGCAGGAAGCTTGAGCTAAATATGATGAGAAGTTAATGGTTTTTGAAATGGAAAACAGAGCACAGGATTTTTGAGCATTCTGGGGTGTACAAGATGAATCAGAAGCTCTATTTGGTATTTTTGGAAAGCTTATTCAATTTCCTATAACTTTCATGAAGAATTTGTGAGCCAAATATGACTTGAAGTAGGTTTAATTTCAGGAGAAAGATAAAGGGTAGTAGAGAACCTCGAATCTGTGTTGTCTGTGTTCGGGGCATATCGGGACATATTGGTTGGGAATCTCGTTTTCATTGCTTCAGGTAAGTTATAGAGTGTTCGAAAATGAAGAGTTTGATGTATAGTACATTAATTTTGGTTACGTATTGAGAAAGTTATGGGTGTTGGAAGTTAGGGTATAGAATCTGGAAAATCTGGAAAAGTACAATGTGAAGTGTGATTTTTAATTCAAGTATTCAGAATTCATGAGCATGGAAGAATAAGACTACCTTTGGTTGTGATGCTCGGTTTTTATTTGTTTGACAGGCCAAGTGGAAATAGGTCGAGTCTACTGACCAGGGAACTAGCTAAGACTGTGAGTGACAAAACGAATTTCGAAAATTGTTTCCAAACGGTTGCACATGTTTAGATGTTTTACATGCTTTCTATGAATGATACATGATTTCTATGAATGGTTTCAAGCATAAGTTTTGAGCTTAGATTTTCTAATGAGGTTCATATACGAGCACGTGGTTAATGACCTTATGAAAAGTAGTTGAAACGATATCTTTTAAAGTAGAGTATGTATTAGCAAGTATTGTTTAATGATTTTTAGTTTTTCACGAGCAAGTTGAGTAAGCTTAAGTTTTACGAAAGATAACGATAAGCAGGCATGTTCTAATGTTTTCATGTGATTTTCTAAGATTTCTATTGACTACATGACTGAGATATTGAGCCCGAGGCTATATGGTACCGTGTGCACACAGGTTATATTCTGTTGTTGACGTTGAGTGTACTCCGTGACAACGATGCTGTCGTGAGTGCTGGGCGGGCCCCACTACGACAAAGACGATGGAAGTGTTGGGCGGGCCCCACTACATCGTAGGACTAGTAAACGTTGGTTGTACTGGGCGTGCCCTACACAACGTAGATCGGTCATGTTAGTTAAAACGTTTGATGTACTTGATATTCCTTGCTAGATTTTCAATGACGAACCTGCGATGTTTTAAGAAAGCTTTTATCGTTGCACGTTTATGTTTAACGCCCTGGTTAAGCTGCTTGATACGTTTAAAGTTTTATTGCGTGTTCTGATTTCCGAATCTACAATTTTAAATTTAGTCACTCATTGGGCTTCGTAGCTCATTCTTTCAAAATGTTTTCCCTCTTTTCAGGTAGAGATCGAGCTCTCGGTGCCTGATACACTGCCAACGTCTGCTGAAAGTTCCAGATCAAGCTCCAGTACGTGGGTGGAGTTGTATATTGAGTCTGTCCATATTGTAAATGTTTTGTAAGGATTGGATAATTTAGTCCTAGAAGTCGTGGTTGTATGAACCCCAGTTGAATATGTTTTGGGTTGTGATATCTATGTCAGGTTATTTTCCAAACCAAGTTATGTCAGGGCTGCACCTCGTGTATGTTAAAAGGTTTTCAAGGATTCCGCTGTGTTGTGTTTCATGTAGAATATTTTATATCTAGGTTTAGTACGTTTATCAGGTTCAATGAAGCAGAAGGGTCAACGGGTATCGTTAGAGGAGGACGATGTTCGTTGGCTTCACGCCATCTTCCGGACTAAGCTAGCAGGTGGTCCGGGAGGGGGTGTGACAGCATTCCTGCTTCTTCCTCGTCTGCTTCATCCGTTGCTTCAGCAACTCCCTTGCCCTTGTCCTCTTGATGCTTCGCCAAAATTTGTTCCTCTACCTTCTTTTCTGTTTCTTCTCTTTCCTGGTCCTCTGTCCCCTTTTTCTCTTGTTCTTCTTTTTCAGAGTTTTCTTTCTCAGATTCTATCGTCGACGGCAATGGAGTGTCTGTCCTAATCACCTTGATTCGGCTGGCCTTCTGCTTTCATCGTCGCTTTCGGCGACGACGACGTGGAATCTCCGGAACAACGTCTTCAACCTGAATCTGCTGCTCTTGAGCTTCCTATCCATTTCCTTTTTCTGGCACATCCTCTGCTTGCTTTTCCTGAACTTCCCTCTGAATTTCGGGAGTTTGATCACCCTGCTCAGAATTTTTCCCTTCTTTTGGTTCCTTCGGCTGCTCTCCCCCAGCCGCTTCTTCGGGTTCTTTTGGCTGCTCCTCCCCAGCCATTTCCTCTGAGATATCCTCGATCACTTTCCTTACTACCTTTGTTGCTTCAGCTCTTTGTTGCCTTCTTCGTCTTTTGGCTTCTCTTTCTTCTGGTGTTTTTCTTCTCTTCGTTCTCGTCTTTGGTGCCTCGAGTGTAACTTGCACCTCTTCCTCCTCAGTATCTCTTTCCCTTCTTCCTCTTGTTTTAGCCATTTCAGACTTAAGATATTTTCCACTCACAACAACAGAAGAAGACGAAAGAGAAATGGAAGTGGAGAATGAAAGCAAGATGAAAGTGAAGTGAAAAGAAACGTACCTTGGGGCTGCTTAAATAGGGCTCCAGCACTAATGATCCTAACCGAAAAGATCTGCCCAAATTAAATAAGACTACCGTTTATTTTGCATGTAATCATGGAAAATTAAGTTCAAAAATGGTAAAAATAAATCGTCGGTTAAATGCGTGATGTGTTGTCCAACGGCTAGACCGTTAGATCTCCCCTACGCGACACGTGGAAGCACCAGATGCCCACGCGTTTTACCTGCCCACAGAAAATTTAAATCCCAACGGTAAAAATATTTAATTCTTAACCACATCCGTAAAATTCTGATGATATATTCGCTCTAACCTAAAGATTGCAAAAACAAACTGAGCAACAAGATTTTCTTCTAGAAAAATCTTTTCATACAGGGAAATTCAATTCAAATTCAAACCGCCAAAATCAAATCTAATCTAATTTTAAGCCGAATAAATTAGGAAATTCTATTACCCTAATCTAAACAGAAATTTAAATAACGAAAATACAAACTAAAACTAAATCTAATCTAAACTAATCCGATTAATTTAAAAATTAAATCGGCTAAATAAACAAACCAAAAATAAAATCTACGAAAGTTTAAAAAACCAACGAATTATAATAAATCAGATAAGATTTAAATAAACCAAATCTTATTCAACATAATTCAAATTAAAATCAAATCAAATCAGCGAAAAATAAAATTGCAACAAATCCTGGGAGCTAAAAATATTGCAATATGAAATGCTCCCGCAAAACTCCCGCTCGCTTATTCATCAACTAACTTTAGGGAAGGATATTTCAAACGAAATTCCTCTCCCCAATAATGCTTCACTCACGCTGTCCATTAACCTTGAACACTCGCCCATCCTTTTCATCTCTCAAAGTAATTGCTCCATGAGGAAAAACTTCAATCACAACAAATGGTCCAGGAAACAATTTCAATCTAAAGTTATAAAGCAAGACTCTCTGACCCTTAACAAACTCTTTAGGTTTTATTTTCTTATCATGCTACCGTTTAGTCTTCTCTTTATACATTTTCGCATTTTCATAAGAAAACTGGCAAAACTCTTCTAATTCATTAAGCTGCAACATTCTTATTGCACCTGCACGACTCAGATCAAAATTCAATTTCTTCAAAGCCCAAAACGTTTTATGCTCAAGCTCTAACGGTAAATGGCAAGTCTTTCTATACACTAACCTATAGAGAGACATACCTAGGGGAGTCTTATAGGCTGTCCTATAAGCCCAAAGAACCTCATCTAACCGAAAAGACCAATCTTTTCTAGATGGATGGACTACTTTCTCTAGAATAGATTTGATTTCCTTATTACTAACTTCAGCTTGACCATTTGCATGCGGGTGATAAGGGGTAGCAATCCTATGCTTAATTCCATACTTGGCTAAAAGCTTAGTTAGAACATTATTTACAAAGTGTGTACCCTCATCACTCACTAAAGCTTTAGGTGTCCCAAACCGCGCAAAAATGTGTGATTGAAGGAACCTTGATACCGTCTTAGCATCATTCTGATGGCATGCAATGGCCTCCACCCACTTGGACACGTAATCAACTGCCAATAAGATAAAAATATTACCATTAGAAGGGGGAAATGGTCCCATAAAACTCAATACTCCATACATTGAAAAATTCTAATTCTAAAATGTAAGTAAGAGGCATTTCATCTCGAGGTCCTAAATTTCCTCTCCTTTGGCAAGCATCACATTGCTTGTAGAACCAATAGGCATCCTTGAATAAGGAAGGCCAGAAGAATCCACACTGAAAAATCCTCATAGTTGTCCTCTGTCCGCTGAAATGACCTCCATACGGCGAAGAGTGACATTGCTCCAGGATTTCCTTTGCTTCATCACTTGAAACACATCTTCGAATAATACCATCAGAACATTGCTTATACATAAATAGCTCATCCCAATAGGAAAATTTTGCATCATGCTTAAACTTTTTCATTTGCCTCCAATCCATGTCAATAGGAGTAACTCCTTTCACCAAAAAGTTGCCTATATCAGCATACCGAGGATATCCTTGACTACCTTTACATTAACAGCAAAAAAGCTGCTCATCTGGAAAAGAGTCTAAAATGACAGATTGCTCCAGCAAAGATGATGTTGGATCAAGACGAGACAAATGATCTGCAATGACATTTTCTAATCCCTTCTTGTCCTTTATCTCCAAGTCGAATTCCTACAATAACAAAACCCAACGAATCAATCTAGGCTTTGCAGCTTTTTTAAACATTAAGTCCCTTATTGTTGCATGGTCTGTGAAAACCGTGACTTTGGACCCAACCAAATATGGACAGAATTTCTCAAAGGCAAACACAACTGCTAACAACTCCTTTTCAGTAGTTGTATAGTTGACTTGTGCCTCATTCAAAACCCTGCTTGCATAATAAATAGGATGGATAATTTTGCCCTGCTTTTGCCCCAGCATTGCACCTACTGCAACATCACTCGCATCACACATTACTTCAAATGGTAAACTCCAGTTAGGTGCACAAAGAATGGGGGCTGAGATTAAAGCAGCCTTTAAAGTTTCAAAAGCCTTCCTACAATCTGCATTGAAGTCAAAAACACTATCAGCACACAGCAAGTTACAAAGAGGTTTACTAATTTTTGAAAAATCCTTTATGAACCTTCTATAAAATCCAGCATGACCTAAAAAACTTCGAATCCCTTTTATCGAATTCGGTGGTTCTAATCTTTCAATAACCTCTATTTTTGCTCGATCAACTTCTAGACCTTTCTTTGAAATCTTATGACCTAACACTATGCCCTCCTTCACCATGAAGTGACATTTTTCCCAAATTAAGAACTAGATAGGTATGCTCACATCTCTTTAACACCTAACCTAAATTATCCAAACAATGCTGAAAAGACCCTCCAAAAACTGAAAAATCGTCCATAAATACCTCAACAGTGGACTCAATCATATCAGAAAAAATTGCTAACATACAGCTGAAATGTTGTTGGAGCATTGCACAGGCCAAAAGGCATTTGCCTAAAGGCAAACGTCCCATAAGGGCAGGTGAAAGTGGTTTTTTCCTGATCCTCAGGAGCAATGGTAATCTAGTTATACTCAGAGTAACCATCTAAGAAACAGTAGTAGGCCTAACCAGCCAATCTATCCAACATCTGGTCAATAAATGGTAGAGAGAAATGGTCCTTACGGGTGGCTTTGTTAAGCCTCCTGTAATCCATGCAAACCCTCCAGCCAGTTACTGTCCTGGTTGGGATCAACTCATTGTCTTTATGAGTCACTACCGTGACACCTCCTTTCTTAGGAACACATTGGACAGGGCTTACCCAATTGCTATCTGCAATTGGATAGATAATCCCAGCATCCAACCATTTAATCACCTCTTTCTTAACAACCTCTTTCATTGCAAGGTTAGGCCTTCTCTGTTGCTCAATACTCCTAAAGGATCCCTCCTTTAGAGTGATTTTATGCATACAGAAAGATGGGCTAATTCCCTGAAAGTCAGCCAATGTCCAACCTATTGCTTTGCGATATTGCTGCAGCAACTTTATTAAGGCCTCTTCATCCTCCGGCATTAAATCTGATGCAACAATAATGGGCAACGTCTCACCCTCCCCAAGATACACATATTTTCGATGATCTGGAAAGGGCTTCAAATCTAAAGTGAGTGCCTCAATCAGGGATGACTTAATAGGAGGAGCCTTCCTTTCATTCAAATCTAAAGACTCAAAAACATCCTCACACCTAGACACTTCTTTTTCACTTTTTCTTTCTAAAGAAAAAACTTCTAAATCCTCTACACTAATCTCTCCATAGTCTTCCAAATGCTTGTTTGCCAAATCCTCCATTGTTGTCTCAACAATTGTGTTCTCCAGAATCCTAATGAAAGAACAATTTTCCATGACAACTATTAGTTGATATTCTTTCTAAAATTTCATGGGCTTCATTAAAGGTTTTTGCCAAAATGGCCCCTCCAGCCGAGGCATCGACCATACCTTGGTTTGCTGCATTTAACCCATTGTAAAATGTTTCCATTTGGATACAATGAGGTAAGCCATGGTGGGGACACTTTCACAAAAGCTCCTTGAACCTGTCCCAAGCCTCACTAAAAGTTTCATCTTCAAGTTGCCTAAATCCCACTATCTCACTCCTCAATTTGGCATTCCTAGTTGGTGGAAAATACTTACTAAGAAATTTTTCCGCTAACTCATTCCATGTCCTAATTGATCCTGGAGCAAAAGAATTTAACCATGCCTTTGCTCCATCTCTAAGAGAATACGGGAACAAAGTTAATCTAAGGGCATCCCTCGACACTCCTTGAATTACAAACGAATCACTAACTCCTAGAAAAGACTTAAGATGCAAATGGGGGTCTTCAGATGACAAACCATGGAATTGGCCCATGGTTTGCAACATCTCAAACATTACCGGTTTCATTTCAAAATTTGCTACCTCAATTTGAGGAAGTGCAATTCCTGGATTTAACTCATCAAACATCGGAAAAGCATACGCTCGAATGGCTCTAGCCCTATCATTTGCCACTAAGATAGGATTCTCAGCCTGATTATTTTGCTGTCCATTTTGCTCCAGTGGTGGATTAGGCTGCAGCACACGATTCTGCTGGGGATTAACTGGATCTTCTAGAACTTCCGGGAGATGCGGCATGTTATCCATTGGATTTTGATTCCTACGCTACTCTCTTCTTCTTCTCCTGAATGTCCTTTCAATTTCTTGATCAAGCTCGAACCTCACCCCAGGCGGATCGCTCATACACCAAACTCACACCTGCAAAAACAAAAGAAACAATTAAAAAGTTCTAGCACCAAACCACTAAAACACATACACAAAACAGATCAGATAAAAACTTATTCAAGTTCCCCGGCAACGACGCCAAAAACTTGTTGCCTTCTAGAGTGGGGTAAAAATATAGCAAAAATAAGCTCTAGAATATTGTGCAAGCATACACAACCCGTAGCAAGTGATAAGTAATTTATCGTATCCACAAGGTTTGAATAGCTCTCACTTTACCTATCTTGTGTAACTCTTTAATGGTTTCAAGGTTGTTAAAATGATTGATTTTGATAATAATGTTGGGTTTTATGCCCTAAAACTCGTAGATAGTAAATGAAACAAATCAATCGATCTCAATAAAGCGTTATTTGAGTAATTCAGTAATTTGGTTATTGAATAATCGAGTTTGCACTAATAAACCCTAAATCCAATAAACTAAGATCCAAGGTTGTTTAAATGAAACTTGGACTAGTATGTGGGGACATACGGGGATCAGTGTCCAAGTAACAACCTAAAAGGTCTATAGTATAGGGATAAGGCTGGGTACCTTATCCTGGTGACACTATGTGATACGGCCCACCTTGTATTCGATACAGATGCAATGATCCAAAGCATCCATGTAGGAGACATGCGGGTGGGGGTATCCTATGCAATGAGTTACATAAGACCAGACCGCGAAATAGTAACCACTAGATGTAACGTCGTTAACTAGTTTAGGTTTTTATTTCAATAGGATGACCTAGGTAACCCAATCTCAATCCTGAGTCTGTTATGAACCCCTTTCAGGAGAGATTGTCCTTAGATTTGTATGGGTGAGAGTGGCAAGTTCGCTGACTCAATAATCCTACCATTTCAGGGACAAGACCGAATGGGGGCTGGGAACATAACAGTACAAGAAGAAATTCACTCCTTCCCCTATTGGGGTAAGAAGATGTGTGTTCCCTTAAGGGCTGATTCCGGAGCTTGAACAAAGGCGCGTCGTCCTCTCCTGGCCCGAGAGGAACTCTTGTTTAGTGGTTGGACCCTAAACAACTTGTTCATTAGAGGAATCAGCGGTACTTAAGGAACCAAAGGTAACCCAGGGGTAAAACGGTAATTTGACCCAGCTGGTGTTACGAACACACGTGAAGGATTGACTTACTACTTGGTCGATATTCGTGGACACAGAAATATTCTACAGTGAGAAGAGTGCAGCTGTGGGTCTTTAGTGGAGTGACCCACAGTTAACGAATGTTGACTAAACTTGGTTAATGAGTTTGGCCAATTAGTCTCGTATCGTTGGAGCTTCTAATCTGTAGGTCCATTAGGTCCCACTGGTAGCTCGTAAAGAGACTTGAGGCAATTAAGTATAAATTGTAAATTGAAAGTGTTCAATTTATTTGGGGAATCGTATAATGTATATTGATGCATTATAATATAAAGTTTATGAAACTTTATAATATAATTTTTTAATTAATTTCAAAAATTAATTCTTGAGAGAAAATATTTGAAAGAGTTCAAATAAATTTAATATGAATTGGATTCATATCAACGTTAATTTTAATAAAATCCCTATGATTAAATATATGATATTTAATTGGGTAAATTAATTAATTATGGAATTAATTAATTATTTATTAAAATTAGAGACCTTTTCCTATTAGGAAAGAAAATATTTGAAAGAGTTCAAATAAATTTAATATGAATTGGATTCATATTAATTTTAATTTTAATAAAATTCCTAAGATTAAATATATGATATTTAATTAGGGAAATTAATTAATTACGGAATTAATTAATTATTTATTAAAATTAGAGACATTTTCCTATTAGGAAAAGGTCTCCTTTTCCTATTAGGAAAAAGGTCTTGGCTTTTGCCTATAAATAGGACCCCTGGGGTGGGGTGAAAGGTATCCCATTCATTCTCCTACTCTCAGAGAATTCTCCTCAAGGCTTCCTCTAGACTCCCACCAGTCTCCTGCCTCTAGAAGTCTCAGAGTCATACCGGTGTAGCCATAGTGGTGGTGTTCGCACTAGTTCGTGATTAATTCACAAGCAGTTGGTGAATTTAATCAGAGTCGTCAACGAGAGTAAGTAATTTGTTACTATATAAATTAGATTAAGATCTAATATTTTTGTATGCTTAGCCTTAATATAAATCTAGAATAGTTCTAACTTTATTGTCAATGTATTGGTATTTTAGATTAAACAAAATTAATTACGAATCGGTCCCAATCATTCCGCTTTACGGAATTACGGAATTCCAATCCTTCAATTGGTATCAGAGCCGATCGTAGATCTAATTTTTTTTTCTCTAAAATTTGCATTGGCTATTGGTGGGATTGATTAATGCATAATGTATGTATGGTTTGGATTGAACTGTTTAGGTTAATTTTATGGCCATAGATTTTACTGTTTTTATGTGATTTGATCATGTAAGGGCCCGGTGTTTCGGGTATTTTATGTAAAATCGAGTCCTATGTAAGTCCGGGTCTAGAATAGGTTTTTATGAGATAAAAATCGAAGAAATCGCGACGTTGTCACGATTACAGCACGCGTTAGGGATTCGCAACAGGACGGTTCAAGGGGTTGGGCAGTCCGGTTCACGCGGTCTGGCTGGGCTGGGACCGATTTGGTCCGGTTCAGCTGGAATTTGGCTCAGTTCGTGGTTTTCGTAGCTGGTTCGAAGTGGTTCGGGTCGGTTCGGGCGGTCTAGACCAGTATTTGGAGCTGCATAAGGACTTTTAGGATAGAATTTAGCTATAATTATTGTAATTTATGCTTTATTTTATCCTAGGGGATAAAATTAACCGGTTCAACTGCTATTTATTTGCTTTATGGATGTCATATAGCTTAAATTCCCACCATAGGTTAAGCATGTTTTCATGCATATTTATGTTATAATTGTTATGTATGGTAATTATGCATGAATTTAATTTCATGAGTTATTTAGTATAATTGTTATATTAAATATATGAAATCGGTGAAGCATGATGCATGACATTAATTTAGCTAAATATAATTGTTATATTTAATTAATGTAGCATGCATGCTTAGGATTATTTTCATGAAAATTAATATAATTAGTTATATTATGAATGAAAATAATAAATATAAATCAATGCTTGTTTTCATGTATGATTTAATATAAAATGTTATATTAATTAAATGACAAATGGAATAGATTGAGCATGACATTAATTAGATTAATATAAGAGTTATATTATATTAATGTCAAATTTCATGTAATTTAATTTCATGGATGTTTAATCAAGCACTAGGCAACTGGTTATCCCTAACTCAGTCACTGGCGTCCACCAACACATAATGGTCTAGTGTGATTAATTGCCATACACCTCTCAAATCATCACTGAAACTAAGAGGTGATATTCATACCGGCTGGCCAGGCGGGCACAAATTTAGTATAGTGAATGAAGCACGACAATTACATCAATCCTAACCAATACCTATGCAAATTTAGTTCATGAAGTTCAAAATAACACACGCTACAATCTGAGTATGTGCATCCATAACTACAAGAAATTACAAGAAAAGATTAATTCCCTTGATTAGATCCGTAGTTGATGGTCTTCTTGAAGTCTCCAATCTTTCCTCCTCTATTCGGCTTCCAAAGATGGAAAGTAAGCCTCCACGAATGGAATAGGAGTTTCCTTTCTCCAAATTGGAATGTTTTGGACTTGAGACGGCTACTCCCTTTTATAGAGTGGAGTTAACCCTAATTAGGTCAAATTTTACACGTGGAGGGCTCTCCAAGCTTCCTAGATCCGAGATTAATTCAGCTAACGCCACCTCATTTAATGAATCACGTGCAGCTCACGTGGCAGTTTTGCTCCCTGCTTTGCTGGATCACGAATTTTGCTCCCTCAAGTCGCTCAGCATTATATTCTGCACAAAATAACTTCCAAAGCATCCATTCTTCCAAATGGGTTAAAACATATAGTATTCATCTAAAAGCAACCCTATTTAGCACAAGTGACACACAAAACACTATAGAACTAAGGCCTAAACAATTCCCTTTTGGAGAGTTATCAGGAGTCGAGGCGCCACGAGCGCATGGCTGCTCGACCGAGCGACGTGCCGAGTGGCGTGAAGCTAGCTACTGATGCCACCCTCCCCATCGGTTGGCTTGAAACGAATGTACACCCATGCCCTTCTATCTGGCTTGGGAGAGAGAGTGGGGTGTTGGTGCGGTAGAGGCTAAATGATGGATGTGAGATAAGATGATAGATAATAATAAAGATAAATTCAGCCAACCTTAGTGCAAGTATACACTATCGCACGTAGTAATAAAAACCTTAGAAGTATTCCAAGGGTATCGATCCCACGAGGACTAAATTGGAAATTCAGATTTGAAGAAGAAACTGCTCAACTGATTACTTAAAAATAAGTAACCAAAGAAATGATTGATGATTGATTTTTAGAAAAATAAATAAAGCAAGCAAATAAATAAAAGAATAACAATAAGAAATACAATGAGGTATTCAACATGGATTCATCCCAAAGGCAATAACGTAATCATGGATTATTCAACTTAAGCCTATTCAATGCATTGGGTCAGATTTAACTTCTATTTGGTCTTGCTCCCAAGAACCGTTAGAAGGCTAAGCGAGTACCGTTATGCACATTTCTGTAACTCGACTCCGACATAGATGATTCACGAATGCAATCTATAACCCTTAGTTGATATAGGGTGCCTTAGGCAGCTTGCCCTATACCACCGAACAATCTCTTTCGAGCTTTTTCTCCTATATCACCTTTATGAGAACCGATATCATCTGTCCCTTTCGAGATCAAATTCACATAGCATGCAAAGTCTAAGTGATCAAGTTAAACTCAGCAAGATCAGAATGATATTCAATAAAGAATGACATGCATTGAACAATACTTAAGCAAATAAAACACTTTCAAGTTATTGAACCATAAGGGAATTCACCATATTGAACCCCTCAACGGAATTTAGCTACTCATGGTGAGATAAAGTGCAAATGAATACATTTTCATTGAAAATAAGATGTAAAGAATACAGATAAATGAAAAGTATCAAAAGCTGGAAATAATGAAAGTAGCCAAATACTAGGGTTTTTCTATTTTATCCAATCCTTCTAGAGTTCGCTTAAACACTCCACTCTCTCGCTTTTACAAAGTGGGAATGGGTGAAAATCCCTACAAACCCTAAGGTTTGATGTCTAACTAAGGTTAGAATTTAGTCATCTAAGAAGGACCTCGGGCATCCCTACTCATAGGCGTCAACTAGGGTTCTGTCACCACCCTCTTCTTCCAAATGAGTTCTGCTTGAATTTGACTTCGAATCTCGAGCTTATATAGTGTTGGAATTGGTTGAGGAGCTGCGAAATAGGTGTTGGTAGGTAGCCCAGTCAGTTTCGAGGTCAAAACAGCCGGTTAGGTGCGAAGAAGTCTCGTTCAAAACGACCCGCGGTAGACTCGGAACTGTCTCTGTTTTTCCAGAAATGTGGTCGAATTTCATTTTGCCTTCCCAGAAATGCGGTCGCATTTCTGGGCAAATTCCAGCTTTTCCTCTGTTTTCCTGCACAGCAACAAACTTAGTCAAATTCCCTTAAAATTGAGTCTTTTTAAGCACAAATGAGCATAATTGGACAAAAGTGATTCTCAACACCCTAACTTAACAACTTTAACATATTTTGAGCTCGGGGACAGTAAAATTGTTCAAAAACATATAGTTTTGACAAGATAATGAGCTAAATATAAGGGTAAAATAGGTATATTTTTTACCCTTATGATACCCCCAAACTTAACTCATTGCTTGTCCTCAAGCAATAGCAAATCAGAACGTTAGAGATCAACTTTGTAATTTCAAATCAGAATGTAAGAGCTCAATACTAATTGCAAACCAAAATGTTAAGGTTCATGTGTAGTAATCAGTCATGGTACTAGTATCAACTTTCAATTTCAAATCAAGTGACATTGAATCAAGTAAGCATGTTTTTCAAGATCGTTTTCTAAAAAGTTTGCCTTTCAGGAGAGGGTTCTACTCTAGTGCCAGTCACAACGTCTAAGTTTCCTAGGCATGAAGATTTCTATTGTTCTTTTTCAAAGCAAAACTCTCCCTAGTCCATCCTAACCAATGTGTTTAAACTACCTAACTTCTACTCATTGAGCCTAGTGTAGTCCTTTTAGTTAAGAAAAACAATCTTGAGGTAAAAATGAGCATACATGAGTTACTAGACCTTTTTTCTATCTCCCCCAAACTTATTTGATTGCTTGTGCTCTTTTTATTCAACTTCTTTTTCTCCCAAGAGTATCCTTGTTGTCATCTTTACCTTCGTTCTAGCTTATCGACACTTTGTGGTGAAGATATCTAGCTATGAGCAAAGTTCACAAGCTTGGAATGATACTCACTTCTCTAAGTAAACCTTTCATGCAGTGGCAAACCATGAGTGTCATGAATGCCCCTAGTTACTCAATAAACCCTAGGAAGGAAGAGTAACTCTCGGTTTTTCTTTTTTCTTTTTTTTTATTGATATATACTGAGCACATATTATTTTTCCAGCAGTACAAATTTACAAAAAGCATAGCATAAGTACAAACCATAAAGCATAAATATTTACAAGGTAAAGCACCCCCCCCCAAACTTAAAATTAGACAATGTCCTCATTGGCTTTGGTTTTTAGGCATGGGCTTAACATAAGGCTTTTTGTTTTGCAAGACCTTAAGGCTAAACTCTCCTAGTGTGTTAGAAAGGTTAAACACGAGGAAGTTTTAGACTTAAGAAAATTCTGTAAAGAAAAAGACTAATGGAAAGCCTATGACTAGAAAACAATTCAGTTGTGACGGTGGCACTTTTGAGATAGAACAGAACTCTAATTTTAATAATCAAGGGCTTAAAAGAAAACTCCTTTGAAAACGTGCTTTTCCAAAACATTTTACCAAGCAATTTTTCTTAAAGTTGATTTTTTCTACCAAAAAGTTCATAGGTTAAGCTCAAAAACAGCAAGCAGATGTTTCTAAGAAAAGATTGAAAACCCAAGTTTACCTAATCTATTCTATCAACAAGCTATCTAAACTACTAATACTCGGGGCGATAGAGAGATAGAACTCTCTAATGGCTTCATCCCTCTCCTTTGCATATGCCCAATAAGTCTTAAGGTTGTCCCTGATTTGATCTAGCTATCGGTAGGCAATGGCTAGGGCTTCAGATGACGGTGAGGGCCCTGTAAAAGGAGTGTGCAGGGATGGAGAAGCCATGTTCGGCCCTGATGGTGGAGTGGCCTGAGATGTGGAGGCTTTATCTTTCCTTTGGAGGCTATTTTGTTGAAGCTTCCCGATTAAGGACAGGTCAATGGTAGGCTTGAAGAAATGACGCTCCTCGTCCTTGCCCGGAACTATCTTCACCCTTTGACAAAGCTAGGTGATAAGCGATCCAAAGAAAAGCTTTCCTGCTCTTTTCCTTCCACATGCTAGAATCTCCTCCCTGATAATGCTCCCAGTATTGATCTTCAACCCCTTCATAATACAGTAGAGGAGCATAACTCTATCTACTGAGATGGTGATATCGTGGGTGGTTGACATCAAACGGTTCTTCAAAAAGTGAAGCCACACTGCCGATTCTGGCTTTAGGTCGCTTGGCACTAAAGTCTTCACCTTCGTTTGGGATTCTTTCCACTGAACTCCCTTGTTGGCCACTAATTTCAGTGCTTCTTTCATCTGTTTGGCCGAGGGGTTCCTGATGACATCATTCCCCCTTGGATGTAGGGGTGCCTTGATTCTGTATACCCTATTGATGTCCACTGAAGAGAAGCTGACCATTTTTCCTTGATTCACGAACTAAAGGCACTATAGCCTCCTGAGGGTGAGCACAGAACTCTTGCCACTTATACTGTGAGATAACTCTGCTTACGAACTCTGGTAGTGCTCCCGCTCTGTTAGAGAATCCCTTCTCGTTGAGGAAATCTCTTTTTCTCATTATCTCCATCCTTTCCTGGAAATTTACATCTCTTAATAATTCGGGGAATGGATTTTTAGGAGATGCAGCCTTGGGTGATTTGGTCTTTGGCTTGACGGGTGAGACAGTAGGAGGAGCTGCAGGAGAGGCGTCCATGGACCTTGTCCTCAACCTCTTGGCAAATATCGGGTCATTCTTGTTCTTAGTCCTCCTTTCAACTTTGATCTCTCTTCTTCTCTTTCTCTTCAATGCTGCAGAGATAGGAATCTTGTCGTCATCCAGTTCCTTGATCTCTGAGTCGGATTCTATTTCAGAGTCACTAGAGGTCTCGGCCTCCTTGCTTTCTTCTTCTTCTTCTCTTCTCTCCAGAAGAGGTTGAACGAATGGAATTCCGTAATTCCGTAAAGCGGAAGCGTGATTGGGATCGATTCGTAATTAATTTTTGTTTAATCTAAAATACCAATACATTGGCAATAAACTTAGAACTATTCTAGATTTATATTAAGGCTAAGCATACAAAAATATTAGATCTAAATCTAATTTATATAGTAACAAATTACTTACTCTCGTTGACGACTCGGATTAAATTCACAAATTGCTCGTGAAATAATCACGAACTAGTGCGAACACCACCACTATGGCTACACCGGTATGACTCTAAGACTTCTTGAAGCAGGAGACTTGTGGGAGTCTTTTGGGAGAGATCTTTAAGAGAAGGAGAGACAATGGGATGTCTTTCACCCCACCCCAGGGGTTCTATATATAGTAAAGGCCAAGACCTTTTTCCTAATAGGAAAAGGAAGACCTTTTCCTAATAGAAAAATGTCTCTAATTTTAATTCCATAATTAATTAGTTCCATAATTAATCAATTACCCAATTAAATATCATATATTTAATCGTAGGGATTTTATTAAAATTAAAATTAATATGAATCCAATTCATATTAAATTTATTTGAACTATTTCAAATATTTTCTCTCAAGAATTAATTTTTGAAATTTAATTCAAAAATTATATTATAAAGTTTCATAAACTTTATATTATAATGCATCAATATACATTATATGATTTCCCAAATAAATTGAACACTTTCAATTTACAATTTATATTTATTTGCTTCAAGTCTCTTTACGAGCTACCAATGGGACCTAATGGACCTACAGATCAGAAGCTCCAACGATACGAGACTAATTGGCTAAACTCATTAACCAAGTTAGTCTCCATTCGTTAACTGTGGGTCACTCCACTAAAGACCCACAGTTGCACTCTTCTTACTGCAGAATATTTCTGTGTCCACGGATATCGACCAATAACAACAAGTTAGTCCTTCACGAGTGTTCGTAACTCCAGCTGGGTCAAATTACCGTTTTACCCCTGAGTTACCTCTACTTCCTTAAGTACCAGTGCTCCTCTAATGAACAACCTGTTTGTGGTCCAACCATTAAACAGAAAACCCCTCTTGGGCCAGTGAGAGGGTAGGGCCCTTTGTTAAAGACCCGGAGACACCACTTAAGGGAACACTCATCTACTTCCTCAAAAGGCGGGAAGGAGTGAATTCCATCTTGTGTGATTATGTTCCTAGCTCCTCACTCGGTCTTGTCCCCAAAATGGTAGGCTTATTGAGTCGACGTACTGGCCACTCTCACCCATACAAATCAAAGGACAATCTCTCGTGAACAGAAGTCCATAATCCACTCAGGATTTAGACTAAGTTGCCTAGGTCATCCTAGTGAAATAGAAACTTAACTAGTTAACGGTGTTATAGCTAGCGGTTACTATTTCGCGGTCCGGTCTTATGCAAACTCATTGCATAGGATACCCCCACTCGCATGTCTACTACATGGACGCTTTGGATCAATATGTCTGTATCAAATACAAAGCAGGCCGTATCACATAGTGTTACCAGGATAAGGTACCCAGCCTTATCCTTGTACTATAGACCTTTTAGGTTTTTACTTGAACATCGATCCCCGTATGTCCCCACATACTAGTTCAAGTTACATACAAACAACCTTGGATCTTAGTTTATTGGATTTGGGTCAAATAATGCAATATTTAACAATAACATTTTATTGCAGAAACTAAATAACACTTTATTAAACACAAGTATAAAATTTGTTTACATTCACTATCTACGAGTTTTAGGGCATAAAACCCAACAAACTCCCACTTGAACTAAAACTCTAGTTTAGTGGGATGTACAACAATCTATTCAGCAGTGGGTGTATAAAACATATACAATGTACAAATACAATAAACTAGGGCATCACTATACCCATTACATGATGGTATCACTATACCCATTACATTTCTCCCACTTGCCCTAGATTTCATCTTTGTACATAACTCGTAGACCTAGACCTTCTAGATGACCCTCATACCCTTTAGACGAGAGAGCCTTCGTGAATATTTCAATTTAATTCAATGTGCTTGCTTGTCTTGGGCTGGAAAGTTCTTATGAATTTGCCACAGCACCACTGTATCACTATAAAGTTTGATGGACAAGTTCACATTTGGAACACATTCCAAATCAGTCAAGAACTTTCTAAGCCTTACAGTCTCTATCGCTGCTTCACAAGCAGCTATATTTTCGGCTTATATGGTCAAGACTGTAATTATGTCACACTATAGCTCCTTTGTAAAGTTTGACCATGGATAATGATTGATATCTGCTGACTATCCCTACAGCATAACAGATGTCAGGCCTCGTGCAGAGCATTGCATACATTAAGCTGCCCACAGTGGAGGCGTAGGGAATCCGTCTCATATCCTCGATCTCTTGAGGTGTCTTAGGACACTATTCCTTAGACAAGTGAACCCCATGCGTGGAAGGCAATAAGCCCTTCTTGGAGTTTTGCATCGAATATCGAGACAACATTTTGTCAATATACGTTGCTTGAGACAGGGCTAGCGTTTTGTTCTTCCAATCCCAGATTATTTGGATTCCAAGAACATATTGGGCCTCTCCTAAATCTTTCATTTGGAATTGGGCCGCTAGCCATTCTTGTATGTCAAACAGATATCCTTATCAGTCTTAAAATCCATGTCAGTGTATCCTGTAAGGATCAAATCCTTAGTCCCATACACGAGCATATAGTTCCTCTTTCTCCTCATATACTAGAGGATATTCTTAACGGTTTTCCAGTGATCAAATCTTGGATTAGATTGATACTTACTGAAAATCCCTATTGCATAGGGCATTCGTCTCATGTCCTCAACTTCTTGAGGTGTCTTAAGAAACAGTTTCTTAGACAAAATGAATTCCACGCCTGAAAGGTAGTGAACCCTTCTTGGAATTCTGCATCTTATATCTAACTAACATCTTGAAGATATAAGACACTTGAGAAAAGACTAGCCTTTTGTTCTTATGGTTCCTAACGATTTGGATCCGAAGAACAAACTTAGCTTCTCCCAAATTTTCATTTGGAAATGAGCTGCTAGTTTGTTTTACTAGTCAGTAAGATAACCTACATCATTCCCAGTGACTAGGATATCAATCACATACAACACTAATAAAACTACTGAACTATTGACGATCTTCTTGTTAAGACAAGATTCATCAATGTTCTTGATCAAAGCCAAAAGATTTGATCACAGTATCAAATCTTATATTCCAAGATCGAATTGCTTAGGTCAATCCATGAATGGATTACTTAAGCTTGCAAACCCTTTTGCTTCTGATCTTGTTAAATGAACCATTCTGCTTGAGACATGTGGATACTCTTTTCAAGATTACCATTCAAAAGGGTAGTCTTGACATTCATTCTAAATGGACAAGAGTTCTGAAAAACTTCAGCAAGTCGACAGGAGATAAGAATTTCTTACAGTCTCCTGTCTCTAGGTATAACCCTTTGCCATAAGTTTAACTATAAGATTACGTCTCGTTTCTTCTTGTAGATTCCTTTGTAATCCATAGGTGTTACCCCATTAGATAGATCTACAAGATTCTAGATGGAATTGAAATCACATATTTCAATTCTGGGTCCATCGCTTTAATCCAATTGGTTCTTGTTAACATCATTCATTGCCTTTCTCTAAGACAATGAATCCTCTAAGTCATCATCAGGTATGACGATCTGGGCTTCAATTAAGCCCATGTAACGGTCAGATTGTAGAACAATCCTCCCACTATATTGAGGCACTCTCAACTCTTGAGATAGATGTAACTAACCAGTTGTATTGGTCCTATCAACAACTCTTGTTAAAAGTCCAGCATCATCAACAACCCTTGTTGACTTATCAACAACTCTTGTTGATATTTCTGCAGCTTCATCAGTTAATTTACTTAAAACGATCTTACTTTGTGGCTTATTATTTCTTATGTGGTCTTCTTCTGAGAATGTAGCCTTTTTCGATACAAAATCTTTATTATCTTGCGGATTGAAAAAGGATCCACATCTCTCGTTTTCATGGGGTAGCCTACGAATAGGTATACTGTTCGAACAGTGTTCCAATTTCCTTTGAGTTGGCCACAAGCACATGTGTTGGACTCCCCAAAAATAACGTAAACTACTTTTACAATTCAAAAGATGTTTCAGAAATACTTTTGATGAAACGTTGTTCGAAATATGCACTGCAGTCTGCACTGCATGAACCCAAAACGAGTCAGGCAAATGAGCATAGCTCATAATGAATCGAATCATATTCAATAGGGTTCTATTTCTCCTATCTGATACACCGTTTTCCTAAGGTGTTTTCAGGGGTTTGAGAGTTGAGATGTAATTCCATGTTCTATCAAATAGTTCTTGGAATCTCAAGTCTCATATACTCTATACCTCGATCAGATCGAAGTGTTTTTATCATCTCACCTAACAAGTTTCCAACTTCAGTCTCAAACCACTTTGAATTTCTCAAGAGCTTTAGACTTAAGTTGCATTAGGTTGAGATATCCATACCTTGAATAATTATCTATAATATAGATGAATTATTCATGCCCTCCCACTGCTTTAACATATTGGATCACAAGGATCCAAATGTACAAGCTCCAAGGGCTCTTTGGCTCTATAGTTCTTTTCAAGCAAAAGAATCTATTAGTCATATTGCCCTTAAGGCATGACCTATAAGGTAGCAGAGAGTTATCTTCTAACTTGCTTAGAAGTATACTCTTGATCAATCTCCCAATCATATTGAGGTAAATATGTCCTAACCTTAAGTGCCAAAGAAAGGTATTTTTATTTAGGAGAAATCCTTTGCCTTTCAATTCTTTGAGTAGTAGCAGCCTCTGGCAACGCAGTGTTTATGACTGCCTTACTCTTGATTAGTCTTAAAAACATTTATGTTATTTTTCAGTTCAGCTGAACAAAAGTTAACTCCCTTTCTTGAAATGAACTGCGTTAGCAGGGAAAGGTAAAGAGTAACATTGTTCCAGCCAATAAGATACAAAAATCAAATTTCTTTTGATCTTAGGAATTATATACACCTTATCTAATAATATGTATTTGCTCCCACTAGGAAAAATAACTTAACGTTCCCCATTGCTACAGAGCCAAGACAACCTCTCTAATTCAAAATTTTGAGAGTTATCTCAATAGCATGAAGCTATTGCCAGGAATTCATTCCTTTTAATAAGAAGAACAAACGTGATTTGTGACTATGAATCAAGTATTCGGGTAGAATCATCATTCTTCACAAATTACGCTTCCAAGACTAGTAAATCGAATTTACTGTCTTCGGACAAGTCTTCTTTGGTTGAGCAAGGCTCAATGTCACATTCATTAATAACACTTCTTAATGAATTAAACATTTCTCTGTTAAGACTAATCTTAAATTATTCGCCACAAATTAATCGTTTAAATTTGTTGTATAATCACCGTTATTTATAAAATGGGCATAAGACTATGCACATATGAAAACATTGAATCGCTGAAATAACAAATCACTTTTTTATTTATCGCACTAACCCATTATAAGAGCAATACAAACAATTGCATTCAATCCAATCAATTTAGCAAAAACAAGCAATCATAGAACCCTAAGACTATTGATTTAGTTTTGCAACGATGTTTCAGAGGTTTAGAACAACAGCTACCTTTAGGGCAGTCAGCTACTCCTCCTCTGAATTGAGACAATCTCAGCCAATCCCTATTCCGAGAATAACTCATATTCCAATAGTTCTTAGCTACCGTTTTTTTTCGGTCAGGAAATTATTAACACATTAACAATTTCCCGTAAGTGTGACCCTCCATTTTTCAGATCTCAGAGGTTGGCCCCAACAATGCTACCGTAGGGAAAGTCAAAGTTGGAAATGGACCTAAGAAACCCTATCCATTTCTGGAGTTTGCGTTGTTCCGACTCCCATGATTAAGCCCTCCGTAGGGTGATCGCTCCCAGGGCGACTCGCAGGCAGATCATGGGGATCTCACGGTGCAACTTAAGGGAGGAGACCATAGGATACGTTGACACGTGTCTTGCTCCCACTTACTATAAAATACTCCCTCATTCACCTTGATATTAAACCATGCAAACACCATTCGTAGGGGGTCACTCCCAGGGTGACTTGAGGCCAAGCATGGACCTCACATTGTGAACTTTTGAGGACGTGAGAGCAAAACTTGATTTATGAAAATCTTGTTTTGACATATTTCCTCCCACTAAGTATTTTTATAATTATAGGGTCTATTACTTAGGTAAATTTCGGCTAAGTGAATCTATCTAAGTCTATGCCTGTATATAACTTTTATATATATAGGTTTTTCCTCTAATGTCTTGGTGGATTAAACACTTTTAATTACCTAGAGACATTGCATGCTAATATAACTATGGTTAATTCAACTCAAATTCCGGCTCAGTTCCCAGGTACCAGGTGTTCCGTAAACCGTCATCTTAAGTACCTCCAGCCTTAGACAGAACTTTACCGGTAGAGTTCCCTTATAACCAATAGTTATGATAAATCTTTACTCTAATGATCTAGGTGAATTAAACTCTTTTAATTGACCTAGTGACATTGCATGCTAACATAACTATGGTTAATTCAACTCAAGTTCCGAGTCAGTTCCCAAGTAGCAGGTGTTCCGTAAACTGTCATCTTAAGTACCTCCAGCCTTAGACAGAACTTCATCGGGAGAGTTCCCTTATAACCATAGTAATTTAAACTCTTTACTCTAAAGATCTAGGTGAATTAAACTCTTTTAATAAACCTAGTGATATTGCATGCTAACATTTAACTATGATTAATTCAACTCCGATATTCCGGGTTAGTTCCCAGGTAGGAGGTGTTCCGTAAACCATCATCTTAAGTACCCCCAGCCTTAGACAGAACTTAACCGGTGGAGTTTCCTTATAATCATAGTAATGTTTTTCCTACTTAGTCAATTAAAACTATTTTTAATTCTAAGTAAGAAAATAATTCTAATCCTATTAGAATTATAACGAGCTTAGGTCTAATTAATTTTAAACATTTTAAAATTAATTCATTTTAACCTAAGGTCCTATGTTTGCATGCAACTCTTTGTTATAGGTTGACGGTTTCTAATCAATTTTATAACTTATTATAAAATTTTAATGATTAGCCCTATAACATGCTTCTATGGTGTTTGAAAAATAACAATCATATTCTAATTATTAAACACCATATTATTATGACGCCGATAATGATAATATAACGATTATATTAATCTAAAGTGGTGTCATGCTTCTTGCAATTTCAATTTCATATAATTAATATCGATTATATTAATTAAACATCCACGAAATTAAATTACATGAAATTTGACATTAATATAATATAACTCTTATATTAATCTAATTAATGCCATGCTCAATGCTATTCCATTTTCAATTAATTAATATAACATTTTATATTAAATCATACATGAAAACAAGCATTGATTTGTATTTATTATTTTCATTCATAATATAACTAATTATATTAATTCTCATGAAAATAATTCTAAGCATGCATGCTACATTAATTAAATATAACAATTATATTTAGCTAAATTAATGTCATGCTTCACCAATTTCATATATTTAATATAACAATTATATTAAATAACTCATGAAATTAAATTCATGCATAATTACCATACATTATAACAATTATAACATAAATATGCATGAAAACATGCTTAACCTATGGTTGGAATTTAAGCTATATGACATCCATAAAGTAAATAAATAGCAATTGAACCGGTTAATTTTGGCCCCTAAGATAAAATAAAGCATAAATTACAATAATTATAGCTAAATTCTATCCTAAAAGTCCTTCTGCAACTCCAAATACTGGTTTAGACTGCCCGAACCGACCCGAACCATTTCGAAAAAGCTACAAAAACCACGAACCGAGCCAAATTCCAGCTGAACCGGACCAAATCGATCCCAGCCCAGATGGACCATGCGAACCAGACCGCCAGCTACCTTGAACCACCTGAAACATGTCTTCGCACCGCACATTGTGACAGCGTCGCGATGCTGCGGCTTCTTCTCGTCGTGAATTCAACGTTTTTCATCTCATAAAAAACTTAATCTAGATCCGGACTTACAAAGGACTCGATTTTACATAAAATACCCGAAACACCGGGCCCTTACATGATCAAATCAAATAAAAAACAGTAAAATCTATGGCCATAAAATTAACCTAAACAGTTCAATGCAAACCATACATACATTATGCATTAATCAATCCCACCAATAGCCAATGCAAATTTTAGAGAAACAAAATTAGATCTAAGATCAGCTCTAGTTCTAATTGAAGGATTGGAATTCCGTAATTCCGTAAAGCGAAAGCGTGATTGGGACCGATTCGTAATTAATTTTTGTTTAATCTAAAATACCAATACATAGGCAATAAACTTAGAACTATTCTAGATTTATATTAAGGCTAAGCATACAAAAATATTAGATCTAAATCTAATTTATATAGTAACAAATTACTTACTCTCGTTGACGACTCAGATTAAATTCACAAATTGCTTGTGAAATAATCACGAACTAGTGCGAACACCACCACTATGGCTACACCGGTATGACTCTAAGACTTCTTGAAGCAGGAGACTTGTGGGAGTCTTTTGGGAGAGAACTCTGAGAGAAGGAGAGACAATGGGATGTCTTTCACCCCACCCCAGGGGTTCTATATATAGTAAAGGCCAAGACATTTTTCCTAATAGGAAAAGGAAGACCTTTTCCTAATAGGAAAATGTCTCTAATTTTAATTCCATAATTAATTAGTTCCATAATTAATCAATTACCCAATTAAATATCATATATTTAATCTTAGGGATTTTATTAAAATTAAAATTAATATGAATCCAATTCATATTAAATTTATTTGAACTCTTTCAAATATTTTCTCTCAAGAATTAATTTTTGAAATTTAATTCAAAAATTATATTATAAAGTTTCATAAACTTTATATTATAATGCATCAATATACATTATATGATTTCCCAAATAAATTGAACACTTTCAATTTACAATTTATATTTATTTGCTTCAAGTCTCTTTACGAGCTACCAGTGGGACCTAATGGACCTACAGATCAGAAGCTCCAACGATACGAGACTAATTGGCTAAATTCATTAACCAAGTTAGTCTCCATTCGTTAACTGTGGGTCACTCCACTAAAGACCCACAGCTGCACTCTTCTCACGTCAGAATATTTCTGTGTCCACGGATATCGACCAATATCAACAAGTTAGTCCTTCACGAGTGTTCGTAACTCCAGTTGGGTCAAATTATCGTTTTACCCCTGAGTTACCTCTACTTCCTTAAGTACCAGTACTCCTCTAATGAACAACCTGTTTGTGGTCCAACCATCAAACAGAAAACCCCTCTCGGGCCAGTGAGAGGGTAAGGCCCTTTGTTCAAGACCCGGAGACACCACTTAAGGGAACACTCATCTACTTCCTCAAAGGTCGGGAAGGAGTGAATTTCATCTTGTGTGATTATGTTCCCAGCTCCCCACTCGGTCTTGTCCCCAAAATGGTAGGCTTATTGAGTCTGCGTACTGGCCACTCTCACCCATACAAATCAAAGGACAATCCCTCGTGAACAGAAGTCCATAATCCACTCAGGATTTAGACTAAGTTGCCTAGGTCATCCTAGTGAAATAGAAACCTAACCAGTTAACGGTGTTATAGCTAGCGGTTACTATTTCGCAGTCCGGTCTTATGCAAACTCATTGCATAGGATACCTCCACTCGCATGTCTACTACATGGAAACTTTGGATCAATACATCTATATCAAATTCAAAGCGAGTCGTATCACATAGTGTTACCAGGATAAGGTACCCAGCCTTATCCTTGTACTATAGACCTTTTAGGTTGTTACTTGAACATCGATCCCCGTATGTCCCCACATACTAGTTCAAGTTACATACAAACAACCTTGGATCTTAGTTTATTGGATTTGGGTCAAATAGTGCAATATTTAACAATAACATTTTATTGCAGAAACTAAATAACACTTTATTAAACACAAGTATAAAATTTGTTTACATTCACTATCTACGAGTTGTAGGGCATAAAACCCAACAGATGTGCTATCAGCTGCTGGTGGGTCATCTTTGAATAGAGGTTCGAAAACCTCATCAGCTGGCTGTGCTTCAGTGGCCTCTTCGTGGCCTTCTTCAGAATGCGGCCCAGATGCGGTCGCATTCTCGGCTTCATCCTCTACTTCTCTTTCTTTTTCTTTTTCAGAATTTTTTTTCATTTGGCCTCTGATGGGCCTCTTCTTCTCTTCCTTGCAGCATTTCAGCCTCACTTTGAGCCTTGTGGAGTAGCTCAAAAGCAGCAAGGAAGTCTTCCGCTTCCTTTCTTCTTTTCTCATCTTCTTTTAACTCTTCCCTTCTTTGTTTTTCTTCTTCAAGAAGTCGCAATTCAACTGCTGCCCTCCTGAGGTTTTCACCTAACTTTCTTTCCTCTTCTTCAGCTATCTTGGCCCTCTCGGCCTCTTGCCTTTCCTCTTCTTTCTTCTTTCCATCTTCAAGATCTCATTTTCTCGCAACCTCATCCTCTTCCCTCATATACTGATTTTCAAGCTCTCTTTCAACTTCAATATCCCTCAAGGCTTCTTGTTCAGCCTTGTAGCCTTCGGCAATTACTAGAGCCTTTGCCACAGCTTGGCAAATTATGTTCTCGAACACGTCCGAGGGCATTCTTGCAGTTTTGAGGGGCTCAATTACAAGCGGCTTTTCGGGCACAACTTTCTTGGGACTCCTCCTCCTTGCACTGTAGGTAACAAATGGTTTGTTCCTGCAAGACGAAGAGGGGTTAGTTGAAGGTTCAGAAGTTTTACCCGTTGAAGCCTCCCTTTGCCGAGAGCTTCCTGCTGCCTTGGCAGCTTCTTCTTCATCCTGCCTATTCGCTTCTTCCTCAAGAGCTGCACGTCTCTGAGCTCCCATCGCCCAGATCATTGAAAACCACTCCCGTGAGCGTTTTCTGAATTTCTGAACACTCTTTATGCTCTTTTCAGAGTTCAAACGATGTTTCAAAAAACATTCTTTTGAGAGAACCATATTCGTATTTTAAACTGCAGTCTTTACTGCATATTCCAAAACGAGTTTAGGCAACTCATTATCGAATGAACCATGTCAAACAAGGTTTTATTTCTCCTTACCGATACATCACTCTACCATGATGTACTAGGTGTTGAGAGTTTAGGACGTAATTTCATGTTCTATCAAATAGAGCTGGAATTTCGTGTCCATATACTCTCTACCTCAATCATATCGAAGTATCCCTATTGCTTTACCTAATTTGGTTCGTAACCTCGATGTTATACTACCTGAACTTTTCAAGAGTTTGGACTTATGACGCATTAGGTATAGTTAATGCACCTTGAACAATTATCAATTAGAACTAATGAATTGTTCATTCCCTGTTTGAGCTTTGACATTCATTGTTTCAAAATTAGAATGTATTAGCTCTAAGGCTTCTTTGGCACGATAACCTTTTTAATGAGTAAAAGGTTATTTTAGTCATCTTACCCTTAAGACATGACTTGGAGGTAATGAGTTATCTTCTAACCTATTTAGAAGTTCTTTTAAGGCCAATTTTCAATCGTATTGAATATGCCTAACCTCAAGTGCCAAAGATAGGTACATTAGAGAAATACGTTGCCTTTTGGTTGAGTCTTAGCGTTTTAAATATCTCATAATTTAAAATCGCTCTAGGCTCTATCGGTCTTAAAATATAGGGGAGGTGAACCAGAGGAGAGGCAGCCCTCGCTCTTAGTATCCCCTTTTTCCTCTCTTTCGGTGGGTGTTCCACAGTGAGTTATTAGCTCCTCTTTACAAGGGCCCCTTTGATAAGGGCAATATCAAATATAAGACATCTAGCGAGGCTTAAAACTCGTTTACCTCGGATTTGAATAGGGAGATACATCAACATCGCATTTCGGCATTTTCACATGAGTGAAAGATGGTCGCTATTTTGATCGGAGTTTTCGTCCACTAAGGAGGACCGTTTCCCCCCAAACCCCCTCGGGGGGCTTTTTACCTGATCATTTCATCTTTAGGAGTAAAACCGATCAAAGATCGTGGAATCACGTGCATCCTCCTTCCCCTCGGACCCCCTTCCTATGATTCATCGGGCAGCATGAGGACGTTCCCATGCACTCCCCACTCAAGGGGGAGTGCTCAGTCTCTGATTGAAGTTAGCTTGAAGGGTTTTTCTTTTTGGTTGGTACTGGTTTTACAGGGAGACACCTGTAGTAAGCCCTAATTAATTACTAATGCATGAACATGCTTTCCTATGGTGGGATTTTAAATCTATATGACATACATTATGCATATTCAATTCTAATTTAATTATAACATACATTCCTAATGCATAAATAATTAAACACACTAAAGTGGACGGTTTTGGCATCTAAATCAAGCAAATTAACTAAATTATTACAAGAATAATTTTAAAATTGAGGTTGAGTCGCTCCTGAACCCTTTGAAATGCCCAAACTGATCCAAAATAGCTTGAACCATCAAAATTGGGGTTGAACCGGAGGTCTAATTGATGAAATTTGAATGAACCATCATTAAAAAACCTTGAACCAGACCGAAATTAAAAAAATCGAACCAAAGGAGTTGAAAATATGGGTAAAAACGGTCAGAATACGCTAAACCAAACCGCTGGAAGAGAAAACCGGGTGGAAATGAACCATTCTGGACCAGGGGCAACTCGAACCGGACCGCATCAAAGAAGAATTGCGTGAACCGCTGACCAAATCGCCTGAACCGTTGACCAAACCACCTGAACTGATCAGCAAAAACGTGAACCGCGTGCGTAACAGTCTCTTCGGTCCAGTCCTGGTTCATTCGGTCAATTTCCGGTTCGCGCCTCCATTACCAATCATCTTTTCACCAACCTAGAAAATTTCCAGATTCATCAGTTCTTCGTGCTCTCTTTTTTCGGCCAGTGAACTCCTCTTCTTCTTCGATCGATTACAGCTTATTTTGGACTCTGTTGACTCTCAAATCTTTTCAGACTCTTTGCAACACATTAAAGCCCATATTCATATAGGCAATTACAATTTAAATCAACAAATTGAAGGAGAAATTGATGCCAAAACCGAGTTCATCCACTTTAGCAACCATGCACATTCAACAATTGAAGTTTACCCACCATTCACGAAATTAATGGAAATTAAACGCCTAAACCACGCTCTGATACCAAATGCAGGAGTGTACAACACTCGAGCGGAAGCGATTACGGATCTTGGGCATTTAATTTCATTAATTTGTCTATGGGAAAACATGCTTAAAATGCCCGAAAACAGAGCATACAGAAATCATACCTTTGGAGCACGAATTCGAACGTTTCGTTGGATGATTCTCAGCACGATCGAGTCGTGGGACCACCGAGGTCTTCCCCGCTATTCTCCGACCTTAGAACGAGCTTGTGGGAACCCAAGCATGATGAATTTGAGGAAGAAAAAGATGAGAGAAATATGGGTTTTTTTTAGAGAAATAAACTTTCAGCAAGCTCCATTTTCCATTCTTCTCGAATGCTGTCTTCAACTCATGTTTTAAATGAAGAGTACATGCATTTTTAAAGCCTCACCAGATGCCAGTAAAGAATTTAGAAAGGGATTGGTGTCAATTTGTCATGCAAACAACAAAATTGAATTTTAAGATTAAAATTAAATTTTGAATTTCAACAAATCATTTTTCTAATTAAACTTAATTCAAAATTAATTTCAATTAAACTAATAAATTAAATAAATTTTAATTAATTATATTTATTTAATTTAATATCAAATATTAAGTTAAATAATTACACCAATCCCGACTCTTCTCAATACCATATTCCTGAATATGAATCCCTATTCATATGTATAATATTTAAAATACTTTTAAATATATTCAATTCTCTCAAATTGTAGTTTAATACAACCATTAAACTATTATGCTAAATTATATCGAATATAATTAGCGATATCTTCCTAAAATCGAATTTGAACATTTTCAAATTCTTTCATCATTCTGTTCTAAGGTTTAGTCCATTTGAGCTAGCAGGGGGACCTAATGGACCTACAGATCATGGACTCCAACGATCCAAAATTAACTAGTTGAACTCTTTCAATCCTAGTTAACCAACATTCGTTAACTGACAGAACACTCCACTATAGCCTGTAGCTGAACTCCCCTCACTGTAGATATATTTCTGTCCACCCGATATAACCATGATTAGTAAATCGACCATTCACAGGTTGTTCGTAACTATAGCCAGGTCAAAAGTCTGTTTTACCCCTATAGCACTTCTTGTTCCTTAAAACCTCCACTGAGTCCCTAATGAACAATTGGTTTGTGGTCCCACCACTAAACCTAAAACCTCTCGGGCCAATGAGAGGACGGTGCACCTTTGTTCACGTTCCGGAGTCAGCACTTAAGGGAACAACCTCTCTACTATCCCTAAAGTCGGGAAGGAGTGAATTCCATCTTGCAAGACTATGTCCCCAGCTATCTACTCGGTCTTATCCCCAAAATGGTAGGCTTATTGAGTCGGCGATGTTGAGCCACTCTCACCCATGCAAATCAAAGGATAATCCCGAGTAAATAGGAGTTCATAGTTAGCTCAAGATTAAGATCGAGTTACCTAGGTCATCGCTTTGAAATAGTCAGTTTCACAGTAAACGGCGTTATAAAGTGAAAGCGACTTATTTCGCGGTCCGGTCTTATACAAACTCTTTTGCATAGGACGCCCCCACTCGCATGTCTCTACATGAACGATTTAGGATCACATCGTTTGTACTAAAACAAAGTGGTCCGCGTCACATAGTTTTTCCTAGGATAAAATACCCAATCTCATCCCTATACTATAGACCGTTTAAGCTATTACTTGAACTTGATCCACTTTTATGTTACTACATAAAGTTCAAGTGTTCATATCATAACCAAGGATTCTAGTTTATTGGATTTTGGTTAATTAATACATAATTAAAAGCAGCTATTTAACAACCAGAAATTGAATAACCTCGATAACGCTTTAATAAGCTAAACTCATTAACGATATGAGATTTAATAAGCTAAACACATTAACCAATTAATCAATTTTCGTTAACTGTGGGTTCACTCCACTAAAGACCCACAGTTGCACTCTTCTCACTGCAGACATAATTTTGTGTCCACGGATATAGACCAATAACACCAAGTTAGTCCTTCATGAGTGTTCGTAACTCCAGCTGGGTCAAATTACCATTTTACCCCTGAGTTACCTCTACCTTCTTAAGTATCAGTGCTCCTCTAATGAACAACCTGTTTGTGGTCCAACCATCAAACAGAAACCCCTCTCGGGCCAGTGAGAGGGTAGGGCCCTTTGTTCAAGACCCGGAGACACCACTTAAGGGAACACTCATCTACTTCCTCAAAAGTCGGGAAGGAGTGAATTTCATCTTGTGTGATTATGTTCCCAGCTCCCCACTCGATCTTGTTCCCAAAATGGTAGGCTTATTGAGTCGGCGTACTGGCCACTCTCACCCATACAAATCAAAGGACAATATCTCGTGAACAGGAGTCCATAATCCACTCAGGATTCAGGCTAAGTTGCCTAGGTCATCCTAGTGAAATAGAAATCTAACTAGTTAACGGTGTTACAGCTAGCGGTTACTATTTCGCGATCCGGTCTTATGCAAACTCATTGCATAGGATACCCTCACTCGCATGTCCCCTACACAAACACTTTGGATCATTGCGTTTGTATCAAATACAAAGTGGGTCGTATTCATAGTGTTATGAGGATAAGGTACCCAACCTTATCCCTATACTATAGACCCTTCAGGCTGACTCTTGAACAGTGATCCTCGTATGTCTCCACATACAGTTCAAGACTCATCCCTCAGCCTTGGATGTTTAGTTTATTGGATTAAGGTTATTTAGGCAAGATGTACATAATATAGACAATAACTCTTTATTGAAAAAACATCAAACAATACTTTATTTATGTTCGGTCAATTGTTACATTTACTATCTACGAGTTTTAGGGCATAAAACTCAACACCAATCACATTGATGGTTGGGTCTCCGAGGATTCTGTTTAGTGGCGACTAACGGAGTTATACGGTTTTCTGGCTATTGATATGCACCCTTAGTCTTGGGCCCTTCTGAATCGTTTGCGTGGTAGCACTGATACCTCATGGTTAGTTGGTGGTGATTTTAATTCCGTCTTAACCCAAGATGAGAAAGACGAGGGTCGAGCAAAATCACAGTCTGATCTTCAGGCTTTCAGGGATGCTATAGATTCATGTGAGATTGTAGAATTGGGTTATGTTGGAGATCTTTTTACTTGGTGTAATAAGCAACCAACGGGTGCTACTATTCACCAGTGGCTTGATCGTTTCTTGTGTTCGGTGCCTTGGTGGATGCTATTCTTGGAGGGTATAGTTCATCATCTTGCTTATCATCATTCAGACCACAGGCCTATTGAATTAGTTTGCCAGTCAAATCTCGCCTCTCGGAATCGTCAACGGTTGTGTATCCAACGTTTTGATGAAGTTTGGCTTCGATACTCGGATCTATCAAATGCGGTTCGTGAGTCTTGGGCTGCTGCATCCTTCAAAGTTAGCTGCAAAATTGTCTCGATGTATGAATTTTGTGTTTGTTTGGGGCCGAAAAAAGCTTGGTAATTACCCCAAACGTATTCACAAAGCAAACCAGAAGGTTTATGAGGCTATAGTTGAGCTCCAGTTCTGTCTTACGCGTGATTCTTTGTTAGCGGTTGAATCTCACTTGGAGGATGTGTTGCAAGAGGAAGAACTCTATTGGAAGTAAAGGTCTCGTGAAATATGGCTAAAGGATGGGGATCGTAATACCCATTGGTTTCATTGTAGGCTTCCTCCCGAAAGTGAACTAACCGAATTAATGGGTTGTTTGATGTTCATAATCAATGGCACGAGGGTCAGCATGTTGTTTTGGGGGTCCTTTCTAAATATTTTACTCGTATTTTTACTAGCTCCAAGTCGTCTGATGTGGATTTTGTTAAGGTCTTGGAAACTATTGGTCCTCATATTGATGATGATATGAACAGAGCACTGTCCTACGATCCTTTAGTGTTGATGGGGTGGTCCTGACTTTAAAGCAGATTCATCCCAATAAGTCCCCTAGGCCTGATGGTCTGTCGGGTTCATTTTATAAGCATCATTGGCAGGTAGTTGGTTTGGATGTTATTGAGAATTGCTTGGCTATGTTAAATAGAGGGTTTCTTCAGTTTAATTTTGAATTGAACTATAAAGAGAGTCGAAAATATTTAAATATGATTTAAATATTGCAAATATGTATGTGATACGTATTTTAGTTTGGGTTTTATATATGAATAGGGATTCGTATCCAAACGATTGGTTTTGAGAGAAGTCGGGATTGGTGAAATTAATTAATTGGGAAAAATACACTTTTAGTCCCTAAGGTTTGGGTTAGGTTTCATTTTGGTTCCTGAGTCTTCAAACACAAGAATTTAGTCCTTGAGGTTTGGTTTTAGTTTCATTTTAGTCCTTCTATCCATTTTTCCATTAAAAACTAACGGTTTGCTGACGTGGCACTATTTTTTATTATAAAAAATTATTTTTGAATTTTAAAAAATAAAAATAATAAAATATTATTAATTTTTTATTTTAATTTATTTCTCTCTTCTTCTTCTTCTTCCTCCTCCTCCTCCCGTCGTCGGTGATTGCCTCCCGCCGGCCGACTGCCGCCACCACCAGCGTCGTCTCGCTGGAATTTTTTTTCTTTTCTTTTTTTCCCTCTCCCTTTCTTCTTCTTTTTTTTCTCCTTTCCCTTCTTTCTTTCTTCTTCTTCTCCTCTTTTTCACTCATTTAAAAAAAAAAATCGAAGGGGGAAACCCCCCTTTGAATCCGGCGTTGGAGAGGGAAAAGGACCTCCCTTGTAACGCCCCAGGTTTTCAACCATCGGCCTAGCAGCGCTACTACTACTCTAATCTTTTAACCAACTGGATACAAACCACTCTAGACCGAATGCACCAAAAATTTTGACAGCATAACGGCGTAAAACTGGTTATCCCAAAATTTTAACTCCTGTTAAAATCATTCAACACTTCTAAACATCCATGAAACATACTCCACCCAACTACAAGCAGATTCACAACCTATCTTCTCTATACGAGTCAGATCTCGTAGCATCATGCAATAAACTAAAGACCATGCTACAGAACATAAAACATCTTATCGATAAGAACAACTATCCACTTAGCACATGCTAACCAAAATAGCATTTATTATTACCAACACTAACAACACTAGTTCTATGTTCAAAATAATATAACCTTAGGTGAATCTCTCACCGAACAGAAACAACATCAATTAATCAAACCAAGCTAGCCTATCAAAGCATAGGAACAAATTAAACCACAACAAGAGAAACCCAACACCCTAGGAATCCTCCTCATAGTTCTCCTCCTCTTCCTGCAACATCTAAAATGTTGGGGGGAAAATGGGGAAGAGGGTATCAGTACAACCGCGATACTAGTAAGTAGCTCACACAAGCCAGATCACAAGCATCAACCAATGTCAAACAGCATGCTTCTCACACAAACGTCATGCTCTCAAAGCAATAAAACCACATCATGCTCACAAAGCAATAAAACCACATCATGCTCACAAAGTAATAAATTTCCACCATGCATATGCTTCCCACACTATGCACCCACACCCTTCTAGACCTCACATGATTTATGCGTCATGCTTCGCACCTAACGCATGAATTATGCGCCATGCTGCGCAAACCAACACGTGAATTACGCGCCATGCTGCGCACCTAGCCCACATGATTTCCACGTCATGCTACGCTAATCAAACGCATGCATTACGCACCATGCTACGTAAATCCAACGCATGCATTACGTGCCATGATACGCAAGACCAAACACGTGAATTACGCGCCACGCTGCGCACCTACACATGAATTACGCGTCATGTAACGCAACTGCTAGACTCATGCTACACATCCCATGACAACATGCTAGCCTAACCACACATACATAACACGATATTCCATCATGCTAGAATAAAAAACCTCATCATGCTTTAACAACAAACACATGTTTATCCTAAGCAACTAAACAGTATAGGCTCATCTCAAGCGACAACACAATACATGCTCATCCCAAGCAATAACTCAATACATGTTTATCTCAAGCAATAACACAATACATGCTCATCCCGAGCAATAACACAATACATGCTCATCTCGAGCAATACAACACATATCAACACAATAGATCATACTTTTCGCAAGTATAAAGATAAAGCAAGAAAACACACAAACAGGCTTCATGCAATCAAACAAACCCAGAAAGTAGAAACTACTTACCTATAACGCTTCCAAAGCAACCTTAGTAATCCAAGGCAGTCCAATAAAGCCCTAAACAACAAGGATAAGTCCTATTGAATTAGAACCAACTCAAAGCTACTCTAAACATGCTTAAAAGGCCTAATTCAACTAAGAAAAGACTTATTTCCTTGCTGGACAGCCACTCAAAATTCTCCAAATTAAAACCCAAAACCTTTCGACCATAAGCAACCATGTCTAAGGCTCAACGGGCAATGGGTATTCGCTGAATGACCATATTCAAGGCTTTTCAGCCGCCGGACAGCAAGTAAAAAGTCATAGTAATGACATTCTAAGAGCTTCTAAAGCTTGGGCATGCTACTAAGCCTAAGATAATTAATGAGACTAGATTTCACATGCTTTTTAAACCACGAACAACAAGCAGACACTCATTAATTCATGCTTTAAGAACCTATAAGGGTCGGGTAAAACTATTTAGGCAATGAGACTTAATGGGCATAGATATATTACATGCTTTTTAACCAAAACAACAATGATGACCTATTTTTAAACATGTTCTAGGACCTATGAAGGTTGGGAAACACTTTAAGAGTCTAAAAACTAATGGGCAACGATCTAAAACATGCTTCTCAAGCTAGATCATCTAATGGGCAGCACAAATTAAAGCTATCAAACTAGGGACAACGAAGAAACTTACCCAAACGGACCCGCTTTCATGCTAGACAGGTTTTCTAACCTCTAGCAACGTGCTAGAATGATCCTTGGGCAGTGAGTGATCGAACTTAAGTGATTCGAACTCAATCGAACACTTAGACGGCGCTGCAGAACAGAAAATCAATGCTAACTTAGAATTTCCAGAACCTAGAGCAATGGGTAAATCAATCCAGACATCATCCAAGCACGGGTAAAGATTAAACTCACCGAACAGAGGAATCCAAGGCCAAAAGACTCGCTGGACAGTAGCTAATTAGTCCTTAAATCCTGAAATACGGAATCCATAGCGAGTGGGTATTTGCTTAAACTTGAATAAAAGTATAAAGGAGCATGGGTAAGGGTTTAGACTTATCGGAAACGCCAAACGACACCAACTACACCTGAAAACGCTGCTGGACATAGGCGAAATCGGGAGGAACTAAGGCTTCGAGCTGCTAGGACGCGAGATCTAACGAAACTGAACCAAGAGACACTTAGATCGGGCCTTAAACCACAAGGAATGGAAAGGGAAGAGGCTTACCCACGAGCTTTACCTTGCTGAAAACGCAAGGAATGAGAGAGAGAGGCGGCATGGCACTCGACTGCAACCTCACGGCTGGCGGCGGCGACGCTGCTCAACGGATGGCAACGGCGCGACCTTCACAAGGAAGACACGAAGGGAGAGAGGACAAAATCGCAGCCACAGACCCACGGAAAGAGAGAAGAACGCGCGAAGAGAGAGAGAGAAGGCGCGAGACGATGGCGCGACCCAGACGGTGACGGCGGTGCAACAAGGATACTGGTGACTGAACAGAGACGACGACAGCGCGAGAGCTGGGCTGGGCGGCGACTAAAGCTCGCGATTGAAATGGGGGATCTCACGGCAAGAGGGAATGAGATGGAGAAAGAGAGAGTGTTCTAGGGCTTTTTTTTTTTCCTCTTTTCCTTTGAATTACTTTTCTTTAATTTCTTTAATAACCAAAAAGCCCAAAAATAGGATTTTCCTCAACAAAAACCCTTTATTCAGCGTAAACTCTTCAACGCTCCAACCGACCTACTAAACCATGCTAACCAATTTTTAATCGAGCTCTAGGGAAGGGAATTAATTTAACACTTAAATTCCAATAATAATTTCCCAAACACCTTAGTTTAAAATTAAATTCCCACAATACAAGCCAAATAACAATTTTCATTTAATTCGACTAGATGTACGGAATATAAATATACCAAAATGCACGGGGCGTCACATCCCTCCTCCATCTTCGGCGTCGGACATGGAGGAGGGGTCCTCCCTTTCCGTTTTCACTGGAACAGTCCGAAACGCGAAGAAAACGTCCCAAATCTGGAACGAAAAACGCAAAGAAAACAGCCGAAATGCGAAGAAAATGCCCTAGATCTTGAACGAAAAATGCTACACACGACCGAATCACGTCGTCGCACACTGCTGGAACTGCTTGTTGTCGTCGGAAACGCATCCAAATCATTACAATCGAGGGACGTTGCTACTGTACTGCTGCTGCGCGGAGACGAAGTGGAGCTCACTGTTGGGCTACTTGCACGGAGAAATCGTCAGGACTGTTGCCACCACTACTGCATGAGACGTTCGTTGGAGATGGACGGGAGTTGCTGGAGCGTTGGTACTGGTCGGAGATCACCGTCGGAGGTTTCAAAGATCGTGTGGGCTTTGACTGAAACGGGTAAAGAGAGGGAGAGATGAGATGAAGAGAGGGAGAGAGAAAGAACGAAGAAAAAAAAGAGAAAAAGAAAAAAAAGGGTAAAATACCTTTTTGGTCCCTCATGTTTCGAGTAAGTTTCTAATAGGTCCCTACGTTTCAAAATCGAACAATCAAGTTCCTACTATTCCGGAAATGGTTCTATTGAGTCCCTCTAAGGCTGACGTTGTAGTTTAAAATGATAAAATATTGATTTTTAATTCAAATAATAATATAATAATAATAAAATATAAAATTATTATTGTTATTATTATTAAAATATAATAATAATTAAAAAAATAAAAAATTAATTATAATTATTAAAAAAAACTTTTCTCTCTCTCCTCCTTCCCTATTCTCCCTCTCTTCTTCTCCCCGTCGCTAGACATTTTTCCCCCACCTTCTCTCTCTTTTTCTCCCCGTCGCCGGAAACCTTCCCATCAAGCATCTCCGCCACTGCCATCGCCATTCCTCCCGAACCCGAGGCTCCTTAAGGCCTACACTGCTCTCCAAGCTTGGAATCATGCCATCACCGCCGACCCGACCAACTTCACCGCCGATTGGTATGGCCCCAATGTCTGCAACTACTTCGGCGTCTTCTACGCCTCCGCCCCCAAAGGCCCCTACATCCTCACTGTCGCCAGGATCGACCTCAACCACGCCAACCTCTCAGGCACCCTGCCCGACGACCTCGGCCTCCTGACCGACCTTGCCCTATTCCACATCAACTCCAATCGCTTTTGCGGCACCATCAACCCCAACTCCTTTCGGTGCCTCACTCTCCTCTTCGAGCTCGATGTCAGCAACAATGACTTCTCTGGCGAGTTCCCTTCTGTAATTCTCTCTCTCCCATCTCTCAAATTTCTCAACATTCGGTTCAACAAATTCCATGGCGATCTCCCTTCTCCCCTGTTTGACATGAAACTCGATGCTCTGTTCATCAACAACAATCATTTCAAATTCTCACTGCCAGAAAACATCCACAATTCCCCTGTTTCTGTTCTAGTTTTTGCTAATAACAACATCAATCGCTACCTCCCCTCGAGTTTATCCAATATGAACAGAACACTCAATGAAATTATAATCACGAGCAGTGGGTTGACTGGTGTTTGCCGTCGGAAATTGGGTCGTTGAGCAATCTCACCATCCACAGGGAGGAGCTTCGGCAGCGGGGAGAAAAAAAGAGAGAAGGTGGGGGAAAGATGTCAGGCGGCGGGGAGAAGAAGAGAGGGAGAGTGGGGAAGGAAGAGAGAGAAGTTTTTTTTAATAATTATAATTATTTTTATCATTTTTAATTATTATTATATTTTAATAATTATTATTATTATTTTATTATTTTATTATTTTATTATTTTATTATTTTATTATTATTTTATTATTATTTTAATTAAAAATCAATATTTTATTATTTTAAACTGCCACGTCAGTCCTAGAGGGACTCAATAGAACCATTTTTGGAATAGTAGGGACTTGATTGCCTGATTTTGAAATGTAGGAACCTATTAGAAACTTCTCGAAACATGAGGGACCAAAAAGGTATTTTACCCAAAAAAAATCTCCATCGGCCAGCAGCGGTCGGTGTCGGCAGCTATGGTGATGGTGGCTATGGTGATGGTTTAGGGTTTGAAGAAGGAGAAAAGAGGAAGAAGAAAGAATGAAGAAAGAAAGAAAGATGAAAGAAATTTAAAATAATAATAATAATATTTTTATTATTTTTATTTTAAGAAACTAAAAAAAGAATTTTTTTTAATAAAAAAAATAATGTCATGTCATCAATCTGTTAGTATTTGACGAAAAAAGGGATGGAGGGACCAAAATGAAACGAAATCCAAACCTCGGGGACTAAATTGTCGAGTTTGAAAACTCAGGGACCAAAATGAAACCTAATCCAAACCTCAGGGACCAAAAGTGTATTTTTCCCTAATTAATTAAAATTTTTAATTAATTATTTAAAATTAATTTTATTTAGAATTAGTTATTTGAATTAATTAAAGAAAAATAAAATTCAATTTTGAATTTTAGGATGTGGCTTATGACTAATCCCATGCAATTACCATCACATTGACACCTTAATCTCAATCCAATTTTGGTGTCTTCTCATGGTTAATTGAAGTTGCATGAATTCTCTCTTTAAATAGGTGATGAATAGGTGAAATTATAAGCTCAAGAACTAAAGTCTCTTAAACTTATATCTTCTCCTTTAAATCTCTTCACAATCGGTTCCCACAAGCCGTTCTAAGGCCGAAGAATAGCGGGGAAGACTCTAGCAATAGTCCACGGTGTGTTTGTGATCCAATTCATCCAACTAGTTGCTTCCATTTTGAGCTTCAAGAGGTTGGTAACTAAAACTCTGGTTTTTTCAAGCATGCTTGTCCTTAGTTTAATCATGAAATTAATGTAATTTATGTGTCTAAGATCCCAATCGTTTCCGCATGAGTGTTTATCATCCTTCAAATTCTAATTAAATTAAATTAATTTTTTTATTTTAATTAAATTAAATTAAACCACTCTCTTGCAGTTTTGCAAGAGTGTGAATGTGCATGATGAGAATTATAGATGTAACTCCCTTCTCCTCTCTCTTATAAAAATAATACAGATGGTCTGTATTGAGGTTCCTGCATTTTTATACAGATAGCCCTCCTCTCTAAAATTCTCTCACACACAAAACACAGAGAATTCCCATTCCTCTGTAAAAATTCCCTACACTTTCAAAGTCAAGGATCCCACAGTCGATTTTGGTTCCAGAGAAAAATCAAGAAGATCCATTGATGGTGTCCCCATTGTTTCTTGAACGTGTCCTGGTTTGTCGATGGAAACTTGTTGTGCATAAATTGTTGGAGAACAAGAGTCTACAAGGGCAAGTTGTTAAATTTCCTTGTAGTTAGAAGGCTTAACTTTAACATGAATGAATTAGTTTTGTATGTTTTTCCTGTACTGTTTGCATATTCTAAGTTTAATTGTAACACACGCATTCATATGCGTTTCTACTGTGGGACTTGATTCCTTCATGTGCTCCAGCACAATTTGCTGACAATTATAAATAGAAACAGTACAAAATCCCATCAATTAATGCATTTTTAGCTTCCAAATAATCAATTAAAGCAATTATCATTTCCATATAAGCTATTCAACCAACAACAATAATTAAATAGATTTAAACATAAAAACACCTACACTTTACTCAAATGACGGATAATTTAGCCATACAAGACTAGATAATAACTCCCATTTAGAGAGTTATCAACTACGTTTCCAAGTGGGTGTAAGCAAAGGCCACGAGGACTGGTGACGCTAAAATTGTTTCAAGTTTTTTGAAATCTAAGATCTTTAGCAGATTTGGCATTCCACGGGCCATAATTAGTGATTAGGAGGACACCCATTTTTACAATCGAACCATTGAAGCCTTGTCGAAGAAATATGGAGTTAACCACCAAGTTGCTACTGCTTACCATCCCCAGACGAATGGGCAGGTAGAAATATCAAACAGAGAGGTAAAGTCCATCCTTGACAAGACAGTCAATCCTAGTAGGAAAGACTAGAGTCTGAGGTTAGATGATGCCTTGTGGGCTTATCTGACCATTGTTTGCGTGTTCTACTGAACGACAAAGACGGATGTCTGAGTGCAAGTATACACTACTAAGTAATAAGTGGAGAGTACTCCAAGTATCGAATCCAAAGGGAACAGTTGGATCAATACACTTTTGCAATTTTCAAAACAAGAAGCTCCTCTAAATTTGCAACCAAGAGAAAGTAACCAGAAAAGGTAATATATGAAGGATTGGAATTCCATAATTCCGTAAAGCGGAAGCGTGATTGGGACCGATTCGTAATTAATTTTGTTTAATCTAAAATACCAATACATTGGCAATAATCTTAGAACTATTCTAAATTTATATTAAGGCTAAGCATACAAAAATATTAGATCTAAATCTAATTTATATAGTAACAAATTACTTACTCTCATTAACGACTCATATTAAACTCACCAACTGCTTGTGAAATAATCACGAACTACTGCGAACACCACCACTATGGCTACACTAGTATGACTCTGAGACTTCTAGAGGCAGGAGACTGGTGGGAGTCTAGAGGGAGCCTTCAGGGGAATTCTCTGAGAGTAGGAGAATGAATGAGATGCCTTTCACCCCACCCCTCTAATGAACAAGTTGTTTAGGGTCCAACCACTAAACAGGAGTTCCTCTCGGGCCAGGAGAGGACGGTGAGCCTTTGTTCAAGCCCCAGAATTAGCCCTTAAGGAAACACACATCTACTTACCCCAATAGGGGAAGGAGTGAATTTCATCTTGTACTGTTATGTTCCCAGCCCTCATTCGGTCTTGCCCCTGAAATGGTAGGATTATTGAGTCGGCAAACTGGCCACTCTCACCCATACAAATCTAAGGACAATCTCTCATGAAAGGGGTTCATAACAGACTCAGGATTGAGATTGAGTTACCTAGGTCATCCTATTGAAATAGAAACCTAAACTAGTTAACGGCGTTACATCTAGTGGTTACTATTTCGCGGTCTGTTTTTATGCAAACTCATTGCATAGGATACCCCCACCCGCATGTCACCTACATGGATGCTTTGGATCATTGCATCTGTATCGAATACAAGGTGGGTCGTATTACATAGTGTCACCAGGATAAGGTACCCAGCCTTATCCCTATACTATAGACCTTTTAGGTTGTTACTTGGACACCGATCCCCGTATGTCCCCACATACTAGTCCAAGTTTCATTTAAACAACCTTGGATCTTAGTTTATTGGATTTAGGGTTTATTAATGCAAACTCGATTATTCAATAACCAAATTACTGAATTACTCAAATAACGCTTTATTGAGATCGATTAATTTGTTTCATTTACTATCTACGAGTTTTAGGGCATAATACCCAACACACGTGTGTTTGTAACACGAGCTGGGTCAAATTATCGTTTTACCCCTGGGTTACCTCTAGTTCCTTAAGTACCACTGATCCCTTTTTCAAAAAAAAAAAAGTACCACTGATCCCTCTAATGAACAAGTTGTTTAGGGTCCAACCACTAAACAGGAGTTCCTCTCGAGCCAGGAGAGGACGGTGAGCCTTTGTTCAAGCCCCAGAATTAGCCCTTAAGGGAACACACATCTACTTACCCCAATAGGAGAAGGAGTGAATTTCATCTTGTACTGTTATGTTCCCAGCCCTCATTCGGTCTTGCCCCTGAAATGGTAGGATTATTGAGTCGGCAAACTGGCCACTCTCACCCATACAAATCTAAGGACAATCCCTCCTAAAAGGAGTTCATAACAGACTCAGGATTGAGATTGAGTTACCTAGGTCATCCTATTGAAATAGAAACTTAAACTAGTTAATGGCGTTACATCTAGTGGTTACTATTTCGCGGTCCGATCTTATGCAAACTCATTGCATAGGATACTCCCACCCGCATGTCACCTACATGGATGCTTTGGATCATTGCATCTGTATCGAATACAAGGTGGGTCGTATCACATAGTGTCACCAGGATAAGGTACCCAGCCTTATCCCTATACTATAGACCTTTTAGGTTGTTACTTGGACACCGATCCCCGTATGTCCCCACATACTAGTCCAAGTTTCATTTAAACAACCTTGGATCTTAGTTTATTGGATTTAGGGTTTATTAATGCAAACTCGATAATTTCATAACCAAATTACTAAATTACTCAAATAACACTTTATTGAGATCGATTAATTTGTTTCATTTACTATCTACGAGTTTTAGGGCAGAAAACCCAACACACGTGTGTACACGAGCTGGGTCAAATTATCTTTTTACCCTTGGGTTACCTCTGGTTCCTTAAGTACCACTGATCCCTTTTTCAAAAAAAAAAAAGTACCACTGATCCCTCTAATGCACAAGTTGTTTAGAGTCCAACCACTAAACAGGAGTTCCTCTAGGGCCAGGAGAGAAAGGTGAGCCTTTGTTCAAGCCCCAGAATCAGCCCTTAAGGGAACACACATCTACTTACCCCAATAGGGGAAGGAGTGAATTTCATCTTGTACTGTTATGTTCCCAACCCTCATTCGATCTTACCCCTAAAATGGTAGGATTATTGAGTCGGCAAACTAGCCACTCTCACCCATACAAATCTAAGGACAATCCCTCATGAAAGGGGTTCATAACAGACTCAGGATTGAGATTGAGTTACCTAGGTCATCCTATTGAAATAGAAACCTAAACTAGTTAACGGCGTTACATCTAGTGGTTACTATTTCGCGGTCTGTTTTTATGCAAACTCATTGCATAGGATACCCCCACCCGCATGTCACCTACATGGATGCTTTGGATCATTGCATCTGTATCGAATACAAGGTGGGTCGTATTACATAGTGTCACCAGGATAAGGTACCCAGCCTTATCCCTATACTATAGACCTTTTAGGTTGTTACTTGGACACCGATCCCCGTATGTCCCCACATACTAGTCCAAGTTTCATTTAAACAACCTTGGATCTTAGTTTATTGGATTTAGGGTTTATTAATGCAAACTCGATTATTCAATAACCAAATTACTGAATTACTCAAATAACGCTTTATTGAGATCGATTAATTTGTTTCATTTACTATCTACGAGTTTTAGGGCATAAAACCCAACACACGTGTGTTTGTAACACGAGCTGGGTCAAATTATCGTTTTACCCCTGGGTTACCTCTAGTTCCTTAAGTACCACTGATCCCTTTTTCAAAAAAAAAAAAGTACCACTGATCCCTCTAATGAACAAGTTGTTTAAGGTCCAACCACTAAACAGGAGTTCCTCTCGGGCCAGGAGAGGACGGTGAGCCTTTTTTCAAGCCCCAGAATTAGCTCTTAAGGGAACACATATCTACTTACCCCAATAGGAGAAGGAGTGAATTTCATCTTGTACTGTTATGTTCCCAGCCCTCATTCGGTCTTGCCCCTGAAATGGTAGGATTATTGAGTCGGCAAACTGGCCACTCTCACCCATACAAATCTAAGGACAATCCCTCCTAAAAGGAGTTCATAACAGACTCAGGATTGAGATTGAGTTACCTAGGTCATCCTATTGAAATAGAAACTTAAACTAGTTAATGGCGTTACATCTAGTGGTTACTATTTCGCGGTCCGATCTTATGCAAACTCATTGCATAGGATACTCCCACCCGCATGTCACCTACATGGATGCTTTGGATCATTGCATCTGTATCGAATACAAGGTGGGTCGTATCACATAGTGTCACCAGGATAAGGTACCCAGCCTTATCCCTATACTATAGACCTTTTAGGTTGTTACTTGGACACCGATCCCCGTATGTCCCCACATACTAGTCCAAGTTTCATTTAAACAACCTTGGATCTTAGTTTATTGGATTTAGGGTTTATTAATGCAAACTCGATTATTCAATAACCAAATTACTGAATTACTCAAATAACACTTTATTGAGATCGATTAATTTGTTTCATTTACTATCTACGAGTTTTAGGGCATAAAACCCAACACACGTGTGTACACGAGCTGGGTCAAATTACCTTTTTACCACTGGGTTACCTCTGGTTCCTTAAGTACCACTGATCCCTTTTTCAAAAAAAAAAAAAGTACCACTGATCCCTCTAATGAACAAGTTGTTTAGAGTCCAACCACTAAACAGGAGTTCCTCTAGGGCCAGGAGAGGAAGGTGAGCCTTTGTTCAAGCCCCAGAATCAGCCCTTAAGGGAACACACATCTACTTACCCCAATAGGGGATGGAGTGAATTTCATCTTGTACTGTTATGTTCCCAACCCTCATTCGATCTTACCCCTAAAATGGTAGGATTATTGAGTCGGCAAACTGGCCACTCTCACCCATACAAATCTAAGGACAATCCCTCCTAAAATGAGTTCATAACAGACTCAGGATTGAGATTGAGTTACCTAGGTCATCCTATTGAAATAGAAACTTAAACTAGTTAACGGCGTTACATCTAGTGGTTACTATTTCGCGGTCCGATCTTATGCAAACTCATTGCATAGGATACCCCACCCGCATGTCACCTACATCGATGCTTTGGATCATTGCATCTGTATCGAATACAAGGTGGGTCGTATCACATAGTGTCACCAGGATAAGGTACCCAGCCTTATCCCTATACTATAGACCTTTTAGGTTGTTACTTGGACACCGATCCCCGTATGTCCCTACATACTAGTCCAAGTTTCATTTAAACAACCTTGGACCTTAGTTTATTGGATTTAGGGTTCATTAATGCAAACTCGATTATTCAATAACCAAATTACTGAATCACTCAAATAATGCTTTATTGAGATCGATTAATTTGTTTCATTATTTACTATCTACGAGTTTTAGGGCATAAAACCCAACAATATATTGATGGTATTTTTGGATTGATAGAAAGCAAGTAAAATAATGCAAAATGATATATGAGATAAGGCAGGACATTCAAGTAAAATTTCAACTAAGGCAGAATATGTGCCCACAAATTGCTCACGAAGAATCTGGAAATCTGTTTCTGCCTCACATTTCTGCCCTTCCTCTGTTTTTCCTTTGTTTTCCTGTAGTACATAAAACTTGATCAAATTCATGTAAAATCAATCATTTTAAGCACAAATAAGCATGTTTTGACAAGTTAGACTCCCTAAGACTCATTTCACCAACTTTGACAGTTTTTAGGCTCGAGACAAAATAAATTGACTCGACATACATATGTTTCACAAGAAATGAGCTAAGAATAAGAGGAAAATACATATATATTTGGCACTTATCAATCCATAACATGAAAAATCATCATTGAAATACTTTTCTCCACCAAAAGATTGAACATTAAAAGGCACACAAAAATCTATGTGCATAATTTCAAGGAGTTATGAGCTTCTTGTGGCTGCTTTCTTTATTGTGTGTTTTGTTTGTTTTCCATTAAAACAATCCACACAAGTTCCAAGATCGGTAAAATCCAAGTTTGGAAGGATTTAAATTTTCACCAATCTTTCAATTATTTCTATCGATATGTGATCCAAATGTTTATGTCACAAGTAAGCCTAATGATTCATCAAATAAACCACGTTTAATACCAACATTATGATGTAGGGTTAACAGGGTTTCAACAAAAAGATTATCAAGCTTTAATTTGTACAAACCATCACAAATAGTACAAGAACCAATAAGAATGTTCTGTTTGAATAAACTGAAACACTCCTTCCCAATTTTCTTTTTTAAACTAAAAGTATCAAGTTTAGATAGGAAAATCAGATTACAAGAAATAGAAGGAACATAAAAGATATTAAAAAGGTCTAAATGATGCCCAGTGTCTAAACTTAAACGATAAGCTAAGTTCCTACAACTTCAATTGAAATTTTAACTTAGTTTCCCATATAGATGAATTTCTCATTTGGGCTTATAGTTCAGGTTGTAAGGAATTCCTACATTGTATTTGAAACATGAATGGTACAAACGGAATCAATCCACCACGTATTATAAGGAACTTCAGTTAAATTTGATTTGAAACATGCTAAAACGTTATGCTTACCTTTACTTTGAACCATGTCTTACGTAGCAATCTTTCTAAAGGAATGAAAATCCCTCAGAGGAAGCATATAGAACCATTTCGTACACAATTTGTTTCCAAAATACCCATACATTGGACAAACCAAATTACAAAACAAAATTATATAATTAAGAAAGATTAAGCATGCTTTTGGATTGAGGGAATTCAAAATACTTACATGGTTGTAGATCGATCTACAACAAGTGTTTCCCCTCGATCAATTTCGTTCACAACAACCCGAATTGCACGTAAGGGACTCCAATCCAATTAGACACCACCACTTGGTGACCCTACTATCCTCTAAATCTTGAGGTTGGGGTTTGTGGGAACCCAACTTGTTGAATCTTTCAGGGATGAAATCACAGAGAATGAGAGTTTTCTTCTTGTGATATTGAGAGGATTCTTGGAGAGTTGCTTACTAGAGATTAAGAGAGAGGGAAAAAGATTTCATCATAGAATCACACCCTTATGATTCATGATAGGGAGGAGGTTACACACATGTAACCCCCATCTGGCAACTTCTCACCCCCCAACATAACTGTTGGGGAGTTATTATTAATCTAATACCTAAACTAAATTAATAAATAAAACTATATAACATATCCTATTAACTCAATTAAATCGAAATTTAATTAAATTAACTTTACCATATAGTTTTAACTTAACCAATTCAATTAAATCGTATTTAATTGAATTAATTTAAGGCAACCAATTAATTTAATAATTAATTGTTTCCAATAATAATTAAATATCATATATTTAATTAATTTTACATTTGACTCATATTCAAATGTGTCTCTCTCTTTTGTTTCACTGTAAATCCAATTCACATTTAATATTTGAACCCCTTCAAATATCTAATTCTCTCATAAATTAATTTTGAATCATATCCAAAATTAATTTTATATTATAAAGTGTTGGGGTTTATGTCCTAAAACTCGTGGATAGTAAATGTAACAAAGTTAATTATAAAATGTTATTGAAATGATTCAATTTATGGTTGTTTAATGGTTATTTTAACTATGCATTAATTAACCCAAATCCAATAAACTAGAATCCTTGGCTATGATATGAAACACTCTAACTTTATGTAGTGACATAAAAGTGGATCGAGTTCGAGTGATAGCCTAAACGGTCTATAGTATAGGGATAAGACTGGGTACCTTATCCTAGGAAAACTATGTGAAGCGGCCCACTTTGTTTTAGTACAAACGATGTGATCCTAAATCATTCATGTAGAGACATGCGAGTGGGGGCGTCCTATGCAAAGGAAGTTTGCATAAGACCGGACCGCGAAATAAGTCACTTTCACTTTATAACATTGTTTACTGTGAAACTGATATATTTCAAGCAATGGCCTAGGTAACTCGGTCTTAATCTTGAGCTAACTATGAACTCCTGTTTATTCAGGATTATCCTTTGATTTGCATGGGTGAGAGTGGCCCATTAGCGCCGTTCAACAAGCCTACCACTTTGGGGATAAGACCGGGTAGATAGCTGGGGACATAGTCTTGCAAGATGGAATTCACTCCTACCCGACTTTAGGGATAATAGAGAGATTGTTCCCTTAAGTGTTGACTCTAGGATGTGAACAAAGGCGCGTCGCCCTCTCATTGGCCCGAGAGGTTTTAGGTTTAGTGGTGGGACCACAAACCAATTATTCATTAGGGACTCAGTGGGGGGCTTAAGGAACAAGAAGTACTATAGGGGTAAAACGGACATTTGACCTAACTATAGTTATGAACAACCTGTGAAGGATTGACTTACTAATCATGGTTATATCGGGTGGACAGAAATATATCTACAGTGAGAAATCTACTTCTAAGATTGAAGACTGTCCCCACAAACCAACACGGGATCCTTTTAGCATACTTTGTCCTCACTCACATGCTTCCTAGGAAAATTTCCAGGAGGTCACCCAACATAGAACTTCTTTCAGCTAAGCACACTTAACTTCAAAGTTCCTATGATTGAGCCACCGAAAAGGAAGGTGCACCGTGTTGGTATAGGTAGTATCTATCAATTCTTTTAAGCTTATCTTGAACATGCTTTCATATCCTCAGGATCTCTTCATTCGGATGTGATCTCGGTTCATTCATGTACCCCTCCTAACCTCAGGTGTCACAGAAAGAGTTTGAAATGTTCGAATTTGTTATAGGCAGTTAACATTAAAAGTATACGATATACTTAAACGTGCTTTAGTTTAATTATGGATTAAACTATAAATTGAGAGAGTTGGAAATATTTAAATAGGATTTAAATATTGTAAATACGTATAGGATACATATTAAGGTTTAAATTTGAATAGGGATTCATATTTGAAAAATCGGTGTTGAGAGTAATCGGGAATGATGCAATGGTTTAATTTGATATTTGATATTGAATTAAATAATTAATTAAGTTTATTTAATTAATTATTTAAGTTATTTTTATTTAAAATTAATTAGATTAATTTCATTTAAAAATTAATGGGAAAAATACACTTTTAGTCCCTGAGGTTTGGGTTAGGTTTCATTTTGGTCCCTAAGTTTTCAAACTCAACAATTTAGTCCCTGAGGTTTGGTTTTAGTTTCATTTTAGTCCCTCCATCCATTTTTCCGTTAAAAACTAACGGTTTGCTGACGTGGCATTATTTTTTTTATTTAAAAATTATTTTTGAATTTTTTAAATATAAATATATTAAAATAATAAAAGATTATTATTTTTTAAATTTTTATTAATATTTTTCTCTCTCCCCCCCCTTCTTCTCCTTCTCCCCCTTCTTCTTATTCTTCTACTTTTTCCAGATGCTGTCGCCCAACATCACCGGCCGCTGCCAACCACCATCGCCGCCGTCGTTGTTTTTTTCTCATTTTCTTCTCCATCATTCTTCCTTTTTTTTCTTTCTGTTTTTTATTTAAAAAAAATAAAGAACTGAACTAGATCGGAACCAAATATTGATTCGTGGCACCTTCTTTTCTTCAGATCAGAACCAGATCTCTGTTTAAAAAACAAACACGAACCCAAATCTGGTTCGTCTCGTGGGTCTCGCATTCGGAGAGGGAAGGAAGGGAGAGGAGAAATGGAGCGAGAGGAAGAGAGAGGACGGGTCTTGCGTTTTCGTGGGTCTCACGTTCGGAGAGGGAAGGAAGGGAGACCGAGTTTTTGTGGGTCTCGCGTTCTGCACCGAAATCGCATGGAGATCGAAGTTCAGGTGTTCGTGGTCGTCGGTGAGATTCAGGTGTTCGTGGTCGTGGCCCGCAGGGTCTTGCATTGTGCGGGCTGGGTTGAAATCGCGCGGAGAGAATGAGTGAAAACGCGTGAGAGAAAACTTGCCGATTTCTGGAAGCAAAACGAGCGTGAGAGAAAACTTGAAATCGCCGGAGAGAAAGAGTGAGATTCCAGTGGGCTGGTCTAAATCTGCGGCGATTTCTAGGAGCAAAACTTGGCAACGCCGTCCGACGGGCAGGCGGCGAACGAAAACCGGTGGCGATGAAGAAAATACGAAAGAGGGAAAGAAAAGACGAAGGAAAAGAGAAGAAAAAACGTAGTCGACGACGGCGGTTGCCGGCGTCCGGTCGCCGGCGGCAGGTTGGTGGTGGGAGGGTGGTTGAAGATGAAGAAGGAGTGAGAAGGAGGGTGGTTGAAGATGAACCAGATGGGTGGTGAAAGAGTTGAAGAAGAAAAGAAAAAAGAATTAAAAATAAATGAAAAATTAATATTTTTATTATTTTTATTCTAAAAAATGAAAAAAAAAATTTAATAAAAAAAACAGGTGCCACGTCAGCGGTCTGTTAAAATCTAACGGAAAAATGGATGGAGGGACTAAAATGAAACGAAATCCAAACCTTAGGGACTAAATTGTCGAGTTTAAAAACTCAGGGACCAAAATGAAACCTAACTCAAACCTCAGGGACTAAAAGTGTATTTTTCCCAAAATTAATTAAAAGAAATCAAAGAATTTTGATTTTCAAAATTGGTGATAGTATGACTAAACCCACCATGTGCTTTGCATCTTCTTGTGTGTTGTCTTCTTCTACAAACTTCAAGCAGCATGTAATTTTCCTTTATAAAGAGAAAGAGAGAATGTTAGAGGCTGGCTGAAGAAATGAAAATGTAAAGGCAAGAAAACTCTCTCAAAACCGTGGGTATCATTTTTCTCAAAAACTCATTTCTCTCTCAAACTTTCTCTCCCAAATTCATCATGCTCGGGTTCCCACAAGCTCGTTCTAAGGCTGGAGAATAGCAGGGAAGACTCTAGCGGTAGTCCACGAGCCGTTCGTGTGGAGAAACAACCAAAGAGATCAACGAATTCAAGGTTCCAAGGTTGGTTTTCTCAAAACTCTGTTTTTCGTTTTCATGGACAACATGCTTTAATCTTTGAAATTAATGAAAATCGGTGCCTAAGATCATCAATCGCTTCCGCTCAAGTGTTCTTCACTCCTTCATAAAGCTTAATTCAATAATTAAACTTATATTATAATGTATGGTATCTTCATACATTATGTAGACGTCGTACTTGGTCCGACGAGCTTTTAATAATGTTTGAGTCCATCTAATATCTAATGTTAATTTTGTTTCTCTTTTAAAATGAAACCATAGCATAAAGGTTTTAATTCCATTTTATTTTTAATTCTAAAGTTTAGTTTTAATTTTAATTTTGGTTATTTATTTATTTTTTGTTTTATTTAGATTTTTTTATTTTTATTTTTTTTCCTTTTTTTCCTCCACTCCATTCTCCTTCTTCCCCTATTCTTTATCCCCTTCCTATTCAAATGGAGTTCATTCATGGCTCTCCACTAATCCTTCACCCACCACTCCTCCCAAAATAGTTGGTCTTTGTAGTATAAATAGAAGGAGTGAGAGGGAGTGAGGGGGAAGTGAAATGAGAGAGCTTGAAAGAGTGTTGTTTTAGAAGAAATTTCTAGAGAGAGAAAACTAAAGGGAGATCCTAATCAGCTTGAAGCAACTTGACATCGTCGCTGTCGCTGATACTGCAGCACCAACCTAGCCACGAGCTCCAGCTAACACAGATCCGCCAACCCGCCGTGCGTCGCCGCTTGTAGCAACACCACGTCTAGTTCGCCGCCGTTGCTCCGACTCAAAGACCCACGATTCCAGTGAAGTTTTAAGGTGAGGTTTGAGAGAGGAAAAAATAAATAAGAGAGAAAAGAAAGTGAAAATGTAACGCCCCAGGCCCAGGATTCAGAATCTGGATTCGACACCTGACGGCCCCGGCATTCCCCTGTGACCTGGCCATGCTACCATACTTGTCCCCACAAACCAACACGGGGTCCTTTTAGCATGCTTTTTCCTCACTCACATGCTTCCTAGAAAAATTCCCAGGAGGTCACCCAACATAGAACTTCTCCAAGCCAAGCACGCTTAACTTCAAATTTCCTATGATTGAGCCACCGAAAAGGAAGGTGCACCTTGTTGGTATAGGTAGTATCAATCAATTTTTTTAAGCTTATCTTGACCATGCTTTCATATCCTTAGGATCCCTCTCATTCGAATGTGATCTCAGTTCATTCATGTACCCCTCCCAACCTCGGGCGTCACAGAAAAAGAAAAAAGAAAGAGGAGAGAAAAAAAAAAAGGAAGAATAAAGGAGAAAAAAAATGGAAGAAGTTTGAAGAAAAAGAGAGGGAGAGGAAGGAGATTACATGAGAGAGAAAGGAATTGGCGAAAGAGGAAGGAAAGAAGGAAAAAAAAAAGTAAAGAGGTGGGTCCCACCTTTATTATTTATTTTTAATTAAATATTTTATTATTATCATTATCATTATTATTATTATTATTATTATTATTTCCCCTCCCATTTTATTTCAAATCCGCTTTTTATCAACTTCATTGCATTTTTATTTTTTGAACTTTCTAATTTATTTTTTTTTTCTCTTTCCCTCTCCAATCCAAACTTGTATATGTATTTAATTTTTCTTGGTCAATTTCAATCATTGTTATTGTTTTGAAATTAATTTTCTTTTAAAAGGGATTAGGGGAACTGAGTAATGTGCCTTTGTGGAGTTCTACTCCTTGTACGAAAATTCTCATTTTCCCTTTTAAAAAGATTTACTCTTTAAATAATTTTCTTCTTTTTCATCTATTTTGTTTTTTTAATTATTTATTTCATTTATTTATTTATTATTATTATAAATAAACAGAATCATGTATTGTCCATGATTAAGTTTAATTCAATTCTTGAAAAACAAATTTCCTTAATTAAAGGGGAATTTAGGCCTGATTTATATTAAATTGGATAATCCAACTCATAATGTCTAATCCTTACTTTATTTCTAAAACTAAGGTAAGAACAAATGAGACATCTTGTTTTTATTATTGCATTTTGGTTTTTATTTTCATATTTATAATTTTTTTTCTTTTTTAAGAAAAATAAAAAATGAAGGATCGTTTTTTCATTTAATTGGACAATATAAGATAATGTGGTAATCGTTTTTTTTAACCGGTGTTGTAGGGTGTCAATACCTTCCCTACACTCAAACGACTCTTGAGCCTAATTTCTGGTTTTCTAAGATTAGTTTTTATTTTATTTTAGAGGTGACCAATCACACCTTCAATGATTGGTGGCGATGATAGCGAGCATAGCTAGCTAGTTTTCCCTAATTAATTTATCTAGTCTTTTATAATTTATTGGCCAAAATGATGCGTTTTTGTGTTGTTTTTGTAGGAAATAAATATTTGAGCTAATTGCGTGTTCGGGACATGAAAAAGGGCTAAAAGATCGAAAAAGGATCAAGTTGGAAGAAGTCAAATTCAGCCCAGCTGATTTAAAAAAAAAAAAAAAAAAAAAAAAAAAAAAAAAAAAAAAAAAAAAAAAAAAAAAAAAAAAAAAAAAAATTCATAGCGTCGCGACGCTCTCGACAAATTTTCCAGATTCGCGGTATCGCGACAGCGTCGCGACGCTGTCCATAGCGTCTCGACGCTATCGACAGATTTTCTATAAATTCCTCTTTTCAGCTACGGATTAGGGGAGTCCAATTGGTGAGATTTTAGCCCTAATTTCAACTAGAGACCTTTTGTGGGAGCTAAAGGCAAGGCCAAGGAGCAGGAATCAAGCGAGAAGACGTGGAGATCGTGACGGGGACGTGCGGTGTCGGCGGATTCGAGTTTTCCTTTCTCTTTCCCTTAATTCTTGTAGTTTTTATGGCTTTTCTTGCAATTAGTGTTTGTGGGTTAAAGACTATGAATTGCTAGTTGTTTGTCTTAGGGATTGATGTAGTTGTTTTAGGTTGTTGGATTGATTTGTGGTATGAATATGCATTTATTTTACCTATGCAATTATGGTTAAATGCTTTCAATTACTTGATCACTAGTTGAATGATTTGAGTGTTGAATCTTGCTCGGGAGAGGGGATTTGGCCTAAGACTTACTTTATTTAATGGCATGACTAAAGTAGAAATTCTAAGTTTGTGACGGGATTTGGAATAACTTTAGAAGTTGCTTGAAGAACTAAACTCAAAGCCTTGCATGTTAATGAACTTAGATAGGGATAACAAGTTGGTTGCATGCATGAGAATCAATTATGCTCGGGAGAGATAGTTGTGATAAAAGGTTCCTAGACTTGGTTGAATAATTGCATGCTAAATTCATCCCATTAATTTATCCTCAATCTCAACAATGAAATCAATTCTCTAAGAGTCTTTCCATTTGAGTCTCCACCTTTATTTTATGCTTTTTGACTTTAGATTTATCTTTTATCATTGAGGTTTGCTCCCTAAATAAAATTGGACAAGATTATTCACGGTACTTAATTTGCTAGAAAACCAATCCAGAGGACGACACTCGTTTTACACGAAAACACTATATTATTACTTGACCCGTACACTTGCGGTAAGCAAATTGCGCATCAGGCGACTCCAATTTTCTTTTTAGAAAAACCCAAAAGAGGACGTCGGCCACTCCGCGTTGCGATGACGTTGCGACACATTATATTAATTGTATCATATACAATTAACTGAAATTCCCTTAATGAATTCGAACATTTCAAATTCCATTCAAGACTACTTAATCTCAAAACCCTTTACGAGCTAGAAAGGGGACCTAATGGACCTACAGATCAGAAGCTCCAACGATACGAGATTAATTGGCTAAACTCATTAACCAAATTAATCAATATTCGTTAACTGTGGGTCACTCCACTAAAGACCCACAGTTGTACTCTTCTCACTGTAGATTATTTTTGTGTTCACGGATATAGACCAATAATGGTAAGTCAATCCTTCACGAGTGTTCGTAACGAAAGCTGGGTCAAATTATTGTTTTACCCCCGGGTTACCTCTATCTTCTTAAGTACCACTGATCCCTCCAATGAATAACATGTTCATGATCCAACCATTCACCAGAAATTCCTCTCGGGCCAGGAAAGGATGGGCGCCCTTATTCAAGACCCAGAATCGCCCTTAAGGGAACACTCATCTACTTACCCTAGATACAAGAAAGAGTGAATTCCATCTTGTGTTGTTATGTTCCTAGCCCCTCGCTCGGTCTTGTCCCCAAAATGGTAGGCTTATTGAGTCGACGAAACTGGCCACTCTCACCCATACAAATCAAAGGACAATCCCTCATGAGAAGAAGTTCACAACACACTCTGGATTTAGATTGAGTTACCTAGGTCATCTTATTGAAATAATAACATATCTAGTTAACAGTGTTACATCTTGTGGTTACTATTTCGCAGTTCAGTCTTATGCAAACTCATTGCATAGGATACCCCCACTCGCATGTCACCTACACGAACACGTTGGATCATTGTGTTTGTATCAAATACAAAGTGGGTCGTATATATCCATAGTGTCACTAGGATAAGGTACCCAACGTTATCCCTATACTAAAGATTCTTTAGGTTGTTACTTGAACATTGATCTTTGTATGTCCCCACATACAGTTCAAGTTACATAAAACAACCTTGGATATTTAGTTTATTGAATTTATGGTTAATTAATGCAAAATTAAAATAACACATTCAATAACACTTAATTGAATAACTCAAATATCACTTTATTGAGATTAATTAATTTGTTACATTTACTATTCACGAGTTTTGGGGCATAAAACCCAATACTTTCTAATAGTATCCTGGCTTGCAAAAAATGACAATTATCCTTATTTTTTTTTCTTGTGGATTTGAGCGGACGACTAATTTTTCTTTAGTTGTTAATAACTGCTCTTTCCATTCTTTTTTCCTAGTTTCTTTCTAACTCCTTTATGACCCATGAGATTAGTCGAGTAAATTACTAGTTTTTTAGAGGAGCATACTTTGCAATTCATGCACATTCCTTTTATCTTTCAGAGTATTATAGTTCATATGAATTGAGCCATACTCTGGAGGTAAGGAGTAAAGTATAAATGTTACCAGAAAATTCTTATTAACATCCATTCCATTCTTATTAGTTGGTCTTTAGCCTTGCCACTAAGTTTTTTCATTTCAAGGATATGCTCGTGCATAGTACAAGAACGATCAAACTTAATGGTGGTTAAGGTACTCATCAGTGTCCTAGCAAGTGACTTATCAGTCAACTCAGATTAGGTGCAAAATTTCCACAAATTTCATAAATTCATTAGCATTTTCGGGTTTTTTTTTTTGTTTTTTAAACTGTGGACTTGATATTGTTTGCTACAACCATTCGCACATAAACATTAAGCTATACCTATTTTATCTTGCCGAAGATTTACAGAAAGATCTTTCATCAACACTACTAGCATTAGTAAGTGCAACAAGTTTCTCATTTAAGAGTGTCAAATCAAGATCCAAAACACCAAGATAGAATCAGATTTTTCCACATCAATTAGAGAAATTGAGTCCATTAAACTTAATAATAGACCGACTTGCAAATGAAGAGAAATTGGAGTAATTACAGCAAATACAAAAAATATGTTTACACATCATTGTTTTGAGAAATCAACTTAAATATATAATGCTAATTAAGAAAACATTAAACAAATGTTAAGCATACATTGAAGTTCTCCATTGGGAGATACACCAATTTACAACGTTCATACACAATTGATTCTAGATTTAGTTTCACATAATTGGTAATTAAAATGCACAAATTAGATGCATTAGTTATCTTATTACATATACTAAACATACCTAACCAAGCACCTCAACTAACCAAGTCAACAAGAGCATGACTCAATTTACATAAAGTCTTGTACCCTGACGAAGAGGTTAGAGGTTCAATCTCCCACCCTTACATGCTGTAAAAAGAAAAAAGCACCTCAACTAACTATGTTAAGGTTCAAAAATTATAAAACTACTAATCAACCTTTGGACGATTCAAAATGTTTTACAATAATGAAAAAATCAATATACTCATGACAAAATCCTTAATATTTCATAATATCATCTCTCATTCTTAAGCATCACATAAACATGAGTAATTGAACTTTAATTAAAGTCTATAGAACCTAATTGAGCCACTTTGGTGACTAGCAAATTATACATTACATAGATATTATGAAAAACAATATAAATTACAAAGATAAAGGCATAATTTAAATTTTATGTAATACAATACATAAAACAAAATAGGTACATAATTCATATCGATAAATTTAATGAAACTCAACCATTAAACATGCATAACAACAACTAAAATTATGAACTTAATCTCATGCATGAAGAGAAATATGACTTCAAAAAGCAGACAATCACACGAATTCAAAACTCGATAACTCGTTGCAACTTTATCTATGAAGTTCTCTTAAAATCAACAATGGAAAGAATTAGCAAAATCAAACCAACTTTGTTTTTTTTAATTGTCAGAGAGTTGTTGCCAACGACAAACACTTAATCAACCTTCCTTGATTTAAAAAAAAAAATGTCAGTTGTCCCCAATAACTTAGAACCGATTGTTTACACGAGATTTCAACAAAGAAATTTGATGCGTGGAAATGAACTTAATTTTATTGAATTTGATGTAAGTGTCACAGTCTCTAATATTTATGCTCTGATGCTTTCTCTCAAAATGTAGAGTCTGATCTGAGGGCTTGTGAGCTTGTTCTCAAACGGAGGGAGGTCGAATCTTCAACTTGTATCTTGATGAAGAGACGGTTGATTAATTCCTTGGAGTCCTCTTGCTATTGGATCTTCTAAGTCTTGGGTCAACTGAATTATGAATCTTGGATCTTCTGAATTTTCTAGATTCTTTGACTTCTGATTACTCTAGATATTATGGCACTTTGAGTTTTCTGACTTTGTCTGAATGCCCAAAATAAATGGTGGCCTCCTCTATTTATAGAATTTGATGGATCTCATATGAGCTTGGGCTTAGTTGATTTTGGGCCCAACTTCTAGCCTTGGGCTACATTTGACTTTAATCCAATCCTTTTTTTAAGGGAAATCCTCACAACTGGCCATATATACACGGTATTTCTGAAAAATAGCCAAAAGATTTTTTTTAATAAACCATTTTTTGGGTGTATATCCTGTTTGAATTTTCTTCTTTTTTTTTTACCCTTCAATCACTTTCGTCTACTCCCTATTTTTAAGGTAAAAGTTAACATATTTTTTTTAATTCCACATCTCTCTCCCTTGATTCATGCTAATTAGTTGATTTTTGTTATCTTACTTGTCTCTCGTATCTTTTATCTTTTAAATCCCTAAATATTAACAGATTTTCCCTTTTTAAACCCTAAATCCACAAATTCATCGTCTGACCAAAATTGAATTGCTACAATCGACCAAGAAAGCAATGTATGTTCATCCTGATCCATTGTTAATTCTAGATCATTTTCCATTTTTTAAAGGTTCATCCAAACATAGGTATCTCCTAAACTTTTGTATTTTATATTTATCTTTTCATTATTTTCTCCCACTTTTACTCTTTTTTTTTTTTAACTCCAAACCACTACAGAACCAAGAAGAGAGAGTAGAGAAGAAGAAAAATGATCATTTTGAGATATGAAATTAGGCTACAAAAGATTACAAATCTCAAGACGCTAAGGAAGATTGTCAAGTTTAAGCAAAAAAACCTTCTCAAGGTTGTTCCTAAGGATTACATCAAAAAATAGGTTTGTTCCTTCTATTTTAAGTTCAAGTGTTTTTTCACCATCTTTTTAGTATTATACATAGATACTGTAAATGTTTGAAATACACTATCTATGTAGAATAACAATGCATACACAAGTTTTTTTTTTTTTTTTGTCTTATCTTTTTTTTTTTTCTAGAACTACATCATATTTGGTAGTCAATTATATTTTCTTAATATAAAGTCTTTTTAATTCTATTTACAGTATACTTGCCTATCTCAATTATTTTTGTAAATATGACAAATACAGTATAAATAATAATAATGCATGTATGGTTTATGATATATGCAAATATTGTCTATTCGAAATAGATTTTTTCGAGGAAGAGGACCAGTTGAAAAGACATTGCAGCTTCATGAGGTCAGATTCTACCTTCAAAAAGTTGGAACTGAAGGATTGAAATTCCTCAATTCCTAGCGAAAGCGTATAGGACCATTCACAGTTTAATATGGTTTTCTAAAATACTAGTACATCTGTAACCCATACAAAACACTTCTATGAATAATCTAGGCTAAGCATATAATTTACTATAGATCGAATCTAACAAATTAAGGGAAGAGAAGTACTTACTTGTTGAAGACTCTTCTTCAACGAATTCCCTCTTTTCTCCAACGGTGGTCACATACAGAATACTGCTACAACAAGGACACCACCAACAAGTCTTCCCTGTTATATCTCTGAGATTAGGAATCTAGTTGTGAGACTAAATCTTGATTTGTGGGGAGAATTACAAAGAGTGAATGGGTCTCTGTATAATTTTCTTGGGAGAGAGAATTGTGAGAGTAACCATGAATTTTCCAGAGAGAGAACTGTGTCAAGGAGCAACCTTCTGGAATTTTTCCAGATTAGATCACACATCGATGGGTGGTTTTAAACCACCCACTTCACCACTCTGCACGTGGGAGTTGGTGAAGTATAATTTAAATCATAAATGTATAATTTAACTAAATTAAATTTTAAATATAATTTAAATATTAATTAATCAATTATTTTTTTGAAAGGAAACTGCACTTTATAAACGCCACAAAGGGCAACAGAAAACGGTCAACTGACCAACAAGACAAGCCAATGTGGAAGACAGACTCTCTACACTTCGCTACAAATCTCTCGCTTAGCTCTCTTCGCTATGGAATCAGCAATTACATTACACTCTCTCGGAACAAAAGAAAAAACGATATCTTCACCTGACAAAGATTTCATTTGAATACCATCAACAATCGATCCGACTTCACTCCACGAAACCTCCTTTCGACTCACCAGATTATAAGCTTGAATACAATCTGTCTCCACAATAAGCATCTCGCCTCCCAAAGAAATAGCAAAATCCACACCTTCTTTAATGGCTAATAATTCGGCCATCGGAGGAGGAAGAGAGAAATCCAAGAACTTACTGAAGGATTGGAATTCCATAATTCCGTAAAGCGGAAGCGTGATTGGGACCGATTCGTAATTAATTTTGTTTAATCTAAAATACCAATACATTGGCAATAATATTAGAACTATTCTAAATATATATTAAGGCTAAGCATACAAAAAAAATTAGATCTAAATCTAATTTATAAAGTAACAAATTACTTACTCTCGTTGACGACTCATATTAAATTCACCAACTGCTTGTGAATTAATCACGAACTAGTGTGAACACCACCACTATGGCTACACCGGTATGACTCTGAGACTTCTAGAGGCAGGAGACTTGTGGGAGCCTTTGGGAGAATTCTCTGAGAGTAGGAGAATGAATGGGATACCTTTCACCCCACCCCAGGGGTCCTACATATAGTAAAGGCCAAGACTTTTTTCCTAATTAGGAAAAGGGAGACATTTCCTAATAGGAAAAAGTCTCTAATTTTAATAAATAATTAATTAATTCCATAATTAATTAATTTCCCAATTAAATATCATATATTTAATCTTAGGGATTTTATTAAAATTAAAATTAATATGAATCCAATTCATATTAAATTTATTTGAACTCTTTCAAATATTTTCTTTCCTAATAGGAAAAGGTCTCTAATTTTAATAAATAATTAATTAATTCCATAATTAATTAATTTACCCAATTAAATATCATATATTTAATCTTAGGGATTTTATTAAAATTAAAATTAATATGAATCCAATTCATATTAAATTTATTTGAACTCTTTCAAATACTTTCTCTCAAGAATTAATTAATTCAAAAATTATATTATAAAGTTTCATAAACTTTATATTATAATGCATCAATATACATTATACGATTCCCCAAATAAATTGAACACTTTCAATTTACAATTTATACTTAATTGCCTCAAGTCTCTTTACGAGCTACCAGTGGAACCTAATGGACCTACAGATCAGAAGCTCCAACGATACGAGACTAATTGGCCAAACTCATTGACCAAGTTTAGTCAACATTCGTTAACTGTGGGTCACTCCACTAAAGACCCACAGCTGCACTCTTCTCACTATAGAATATTTCTGTGTCCACGTATATCGACCAAGCAGTAAGTCAATCCTTCACGTGTGTTCGTAACACCAGCTGGGTCAAATTACCGTTTTACCCCTGGGTTACCTCTGGTTCCTTAAGTACCACTGATTCCTCTAATGAACAAGTTGTTTAGGGTCCAACCACTAAACAGGAATTCCTCTCAAGCTAGGAGAGGATGGCGCGCCTTTGTTCAAGCCCTAGAATCAGCCCTTAAGGGAACACACATCTACTTACCCAAATAGGGGAAGGAGTGAATTTCATCTTGTACTGTTATGTTCCCAGCCCCCATTCGGTCTTGCCCCTGAAATGGTAGGCTTATTGAGTCGGCGAACTGGCCACTCTCACCCAGACAAATCTAAGGACAGCCCCTCCTGAAAGGGGTTCATAACAGACTCAGGATTGAGATTGAGTTACCTAGGTCATCCTATTGAAATAGAAACCTAAACTAGTTAACGGCGTTACATCTAGTGGTTACTATTTCGCGGTCCGGTCTTATGCAAACTCATTGCATAGGATACCCCCACCTGCATGTCTCCTACATGGATGCTTTGGATCATTGCATCTGTATCGAATACAAGGTGGGTCGTATCACATAGTGTCACCAGGATAAGGTACCCAGCCTTATCCCTATACTATAGACCATTTAGGTTGTTACTTGGACACTGATCCCCGTATGTCCCCACATACTAGTCCAAGTTTCATTTAAACAACCTTGGATCTTAGTTTATTGGATTTAGGGTTTATTAATGCAAACTCGATTATTCAATAACCAAATTACTGAATTACTCAAATAACACTTTATTGAGATCGATTAATTTGTTTCATTTACTATCTACGAGTTTTAGGGCATAAAACCCAACACTTACTACAGTCTCCAACAATATCGCCCCGATCGTTCCTGCAAATCACTCCAATGCCCGAAGAGAAATCATCCCAGGCCGCATCAACATTTATCTTCCAGAAGGAAGCCGAAGGAGGAGACCGGCTCCAAGACCAAGACACGCGCTCCAAATTGGAGCCTGAATGGCACCCATCCTTCCGCCTGGCTTCAGCACAGTTAATCTTCGCCAGGTAATTGATAATCCACCTACTGCGAATTGCATGAGAAGGGGTTTGATTATTCTGAATCACCTTATTTCGATCTCCCCAGGTAGCCCAACAGGTAACTACAATAATGCGGAGCTCATCTCCAGATAAAGCTTCGTTGAGGGCCAGCCATCTATCCACAAAGCTCTGATTGAAGTTACTCCACAGAGCTTCATGATTAAAGGTAACTTTCCAAATCTCCTTGGCTCTAGGGCATGAAATTAAACAGTCGTCTGTGGATTCTATCCCCGATAAGCACATAGGGAAAATCGATGGGATATCCATCCCTCGAGAAATCAGGTTAGCTCTAGTGGGGATAAAACCCCTAAGAGCTTTCCAGCAAAAAAACTTGATCTTCGAAGGGATTCTCAGCTTCCAAAGAGAGTTCCAGACTTTACTCATAGGGTTGCTACTTGAAGAAGCTTGGGCAATCCTGCTCTTCATATACAAACCATAGCCACTCTTGACAGTATATTTGCCATACTTATCACAGTGCCAAAGGAAGCTATCAGGGGCTCTGGGATTGATGGGTATTCTTCGGATTATATCCACATCCTCGGCCGACACTACTTCTCTCAACATATCCACCTTCCAAGATCCGAACTCAGAAATAAAATCAGCCACTTTCAACGGGGTATCAGGGATCGATAAGCACAAAGGCCTAAATAAGGATTCTTTTGGAATCCAGAGATCCTTAAAGAGATCTATCGATTCTCCATTGTCCACCCTCTTACGAATGCCTAGACGAAGAAGATCCCGACCCCATAAAAGGCTCTTCCAAAGGTAAGAGGAATTACGCTCCAGATTAGCAACCAGGATATCGCTGGAAGGGAAGTATTTACACCTCAGAAATCTGGAAAATAAAGCCTCTGGATATACAAGGATCCGCCAAACCTGTTTGGCCACAAGGGCCTGATTGAAACCTTCAATATCCCTGAAGTTCAAACCCTCCATACTCTTCGGAAGGCATAAATCCCTCCATTTGCACCAGTGAATCCTTCTCTTAGAATCGCTCGACCCCCACCAGAACTGGGCAAAACATTTCATAATATCCTCAGAAAGACTCTTTGGAAATTTGAAAATGCTAAGAACATACGAGGGCAGAGCCTGGCCAATGCTTTTGATCAAAATCTCTTTCCCAGCAATGGAGAAAAGAGATCTCTTCCAGCCCTGCATTGCCTTCCTTATTCTGTTAATAATAAAAGCAAAATCCCTAGACTTGCTTCTAGATAGCGAAGATGGAACCCCCAGATAATTTCCCAGATCATCCACTGGAGAAATATTCAAGATGCTACTCAGGAAGGATTTCCTATCAGAGCTCATACCCTTAGGAAAAAGAATGGACGATTTACTGAAGTTAATTCTCTCCCCTGAGGCTTCTTCGAAGATCTGTAAAATCTGCTTTAATCTTGACAATTCCAACTCATCAGCCTTACAGAATACAAGGCTGTCGTCGGCAAACAGAAGGTGAGAAACAACCGGGCCTGAAGGGGAGCAACGAATACCTGAAAGCCTACCACTGCTATTTGCCTTTGAGATCAAACCAGACAAGCCTTCTGTAACCAACAAAAATAGGTAAGGGGACAAAGGGCCCCCCTGCCTCAAGCCTCTACTGGAACAAAAATTCCCTTTAGGAGCTCCATTGATAAGGACCGAAAATTTGGGGGAAGCTATGCATTTCATGATAAGGCGAATCCACCTCTCATTAAACCCGAATTGCCTCATGACAGCCTCCAAAAAGGACCATTCAACCCTGTCGAATGCTTTACTAAGATCCAACTTAAGGGCAGCCATGTTTTTAGTAACCAACCGATTCTCCCTAATGGAATGAAGGCATTCATGACCCACTATGATGTTGTCCGAAATCAATCTCCCTTGGACAAAGGCCTATTGAGACTCTGATATGATGTCTTTGAGAATGGTCTTGAATCTATTTGCAATAGTCTTTGTAATAATTTTGTAATTTACATTACAAAGACTAATAGGCCGGTAGTCTCCAACCTCCTTGGGATTAGAAATCTTAGGAATCAAAATGATGTTGGTCCTGTTCCAATCCTCCACACCTCTGCTGCCATTCAAGACTTCTAAGCAATCCCCAACAGTAGCTGCCCCTACGGTGTCCCAGTATTTCTGATAAAAAAAATAGTAGAAAAACCGTCGGGTCCAGGGGCCTTCGTGGGGAACATATCCTTGATAGCCCTTTCAATCTCAGCCTTGGTAAAGGGAGACAAAAGCCTCGCATTCATACCTTGAGAGACTTTAGGCTGAATGCACTTCAAAACTTCAGAAATCTTGCCCTGATCTGGACTTGCAGACTCAAATATATTATTGAAATAGGCTCCAAACGTATCCTCAATCACGTCCGGATCCTGATGCGCAATTTGCATACCGCAAGTGTACGGGTCAAGTAATAATATAGTGTTTTCGTGATTAAACGAGTGTCGTCCTCTGGATTGGTTTTCTAGCAAATTAAGTATCGTGAATACTTTTGTTCAATTTTATTTAGGGAGCAAAACTTAATGAAAAAGATAAATCTAAAGACAAAAAGCATAAAATAAAGGTGGAGACTCAAATGGAAAGACTCTTAGGGAATTGATTTCGTTGATTAAGATTGAGGATTGATTAATAGGAATGAATTAACCGTGCAATTATTCTACAAGCCAAGGAAACATTTATCACGATTACCTCTCCCGAGTATAATTGATTCTCACGCATATAACTAACTTGATATCCCTATCTAAGTTCATTAACATGCAAGGCATTATTCGGTTCGGTCCTTGTTATACTTCTAGAGATATTCTAAATCCCGTCACAAACTTAGAATTTCTACTCTAGTCATGCAATTGAACAAAGCAAGTCTTAGGCCAAATCCTCTCTCCCGAGTTAGATTCAACACTTAAATCATTTAATTAGTGATCAAGTAATTGAAAGCATTACACATAAAATTGCATGCATAGAATAAGAACACATTCATACCCAAAATTCAATCCAACAATTTAAACAACTACATCAAACCCTAAGACAAACAACTAGCAATTCATAGTCTTTAAACCACAAACACTAATTGAAAGAAAAGCCATAAAAACTACAAGAGTTAAGGGAAAGAGAAAGGAAAACTCGAATCCGCCGACACCGCACGTCCCCGTCACGATCTCCACGTCTTCTCGCTTGATTCCCGCTCCTTGGCCTTGCCTTTAGCTCCCACAAAAGGTCTCTAGTCGAAATTAGGGCTAAAATCTCACCAATTGGACTCCCCTTGGCCGTAGCATGAAAAGATGAATTTATAGAAAATCTGGCGACAGCGTTGAGACGCTATGGACAGCGTCGCGACGCTGTCGCGATACCGCATTTTTGGAAAATTTGCCTATAGCGTCGCGACGCTGGTCATAGCGTCGCGACGCTATGATTTTTTTTTTTTTTTTAGATTGAAGACTCCATTTGACTCCAATTGCTGAATTAAGCTTCAAACACATACTTCCTACAAATAAAACATAAAAATGCATAAATTTGGGCAAATAATTGTAAAAGACTAGCTTAATTAATCAGAGAAAAATAGCTAGCTATGCTCGCTATCAGATCCTCAGACCAAACACCACCGGCATCCACAATACCAGAAATCTCATTATTATTTCTCCTCATAGAAGCCTTACGGTGGAACCAACCAGAATTCTTATCACCCCAACGAAGCCATTCCTCATGCGACCTTTGCTTCCAATAGACTTCTTCTTCTTCTAGAAGTCGGTTGAGTTCAAATTCCAGACCATGAATGGTAGAAAAATCAATATTAGGAGCTTTATCATAGGCTTCCTTCAAAGCTATCTTACATTCCCGGATCCTATTCTTCATTTTATTCTTCAATTCATAGCCCCATTTACCCAGGGCTTTTGAACAAGAGGAAAGATTCCTTGCTAAATCCAGCCGCAAAGAACTCTGCCAGACACCATTATTCTTGATTATATCCGCACACTCCTCATATCGGGTCCATAATTCCTCGAATTTGAAAGGGCGGATGAAGGCTTTCCGACTGGACACACGACGACAATCAATCACTACCTCAATCGGTCTATGGTCAGAGAACAACCATTCCAGATTCTGAGTGCCTACAAAATTGAATAATGACTCAAAAGCAACATTACATACGAACCTGTCCAGACATTCCCAGATCTGAACACCTCTTCGAATGCCTTTCCACGTAAAAATTTCTCCAGAAGATTTCATCTCCTTTAAATCACAGGCATCTAAAGCCTCTTTGAAGCCATCAATGAGATTACTTGCTCTGCTAAGACCTCCATCCTTTTCATAGTCCCATAGGATCTCATTGAAGTCACCTCCAATGATCCAAGGATAGTTACCCATATTATTTAGATTTTGAATAAGATTCCAAGTCCTATGTTTCTGGCAGGTTTCTGGAAATCCGTATAAGCCTGTGAACCTCCAATTTCTCCCTCTCCAGCTGATCAAGGCATCAATATGATTCTGCAAAAACGACCGAATGGAAACCAAGTCCTTTTCTTTCCAGAAGAGGCACAGGCCCCCTCGAGCCCCAATGCTAGGAACTGGGAAGCAGCCATCGAAACCGCACCTAATTCTGAGCCTTGAGGCAACATCTGGTCCACATTTAGTCTCGGATAAGAATAGAATTTGTGGATTTCTGGAGCGGACTAGGGAATACACTGATCGGAATGCTCTCGGGTTCCCCAAACCCCGAGCATTCCAACAAATCGTTTTCATAATTCTAGGCAGGGCTGGTGACCAGCCACTGCCAAAATATCATCAGAACTTCCCCCTTCATCAGCCACAACTCCAACAACTCGAGGCTTTTTCCTCTCCAAAACCATCGCATTGCCTTCCTTCCTCTTCCGCGATTCCTGATCCAGCATAACAGAATCACTAACTGGGCCCAACCTGGCTCGACGCTTCCAATTCAACTTTTTCCTTGCAGAGAAAACAAATCCCCACTGGAGCCCTCATTCTGAATTAAAAGGGCAGAACTAGTGACCAGAAACTGCTCCTCTGCATTATTCTGGGATTGGGTTCCATCCTCCTCCATAATTTCCTTAAGAGTAGAATCATTCGAATGAACTTGCTCGACCTTCCAATCCCCTGCAGCCCCGTCGTCAACACTTCTAACTTCAGAAGCCTCTCTGACTACAAAATTCTCCAAGAGTAGGCCATCGCCATTCCCCACATCCACAGGCTTATCAATATCCGGTTGGGTTGATCCATTCAAATCAGTAGGCTCATCATTAACTGGAGGACTCTGATTTCTTGAGCCTCGAAAATATCCTTGGAACTTTAACCAAGCTCCAAATTCAAATTTATCTCTACTGGACATCCTCTCCACGTCTTCATGCTTGCATTCACGAGCTCCATGGCCAATGCGACCACATTTGAAGCAAAAATCAGGCAGTCGTTCGTATCGAATTGTTATCCAACATTTCGCGTTCAAATCCTCATCCTTCAGCATAAAACCCCGCCGCAGAGGCTTCGAGATGTCAATCTTGACCCGGATACGAATGTTGTCACCCCAACCAAGATCCTCTTCCACATCCTCCATTTCCAAGAATTTGTCGAATGTGTTGCCCAGTTTTTCCGCAGCACATCTATTCTGGAATCCCATTGGCAAATTTATTAATCTCAACCAGAAGGCTACCTTCTCAAATTGTAGTTCAGAAATTCTCTGATTAACTGCAGGTATTTCAAGAACCATTAAAGATCTGTCAAAAAGCCAGGGGCCATTTGCTGCCACCCAGTCACGATCCTTCTGACTACTGAATTTGAAAGCAAAAACATTCTTCCCCACCACTTTGATACTAAATTTTTGTCTAGTCTTCCAAGCCCTTGCCATAGCGTTCTTGATAGCTAAACTCGAAATAATTCTGTTCGATAGAAGTTTTCCGACTAGGCTATGACCCAGATTGCCACTGATACCTTTCCTCTCATCTGGGTTTAATGCAATGGATGTTTCTTTTTCTCCCTCCTTAAGACTAAACCTTCTCCATTCATTGATTAAGTCCTCTGTGGTCATTCTTAAGAATTCGCGATCCCAGAATTGTGCACATCAGATGAACTGCAAGATTCGAAACAATGCTGAAACCACTCCACACAAGCAGCAAGAAAGCTGAAAGATTACCCCAAATTCTCAGGGGACGATTCTTGGAGCAAACCTAACGGTCGCCCAAAACTAATGTGTATTATCTATTAATTAATATAATTAAATATCATATATTTAATTATTGGTACACTCAAATCATATTTAAATGACACCCCTCACATATAATATATAGTTTTAATTAAATCATATTTAATTACACTAATTAAAATAATTAATTAAATATCGAATATTTAATTAACCAAACATTTGAATCATATTCAAATATGCATCTTTCTTATAATCTATAGTTTTAATATGAATCCAATTCCCATTAAAATTAATCTGTAAATTTAATTTAATTAAATCACATTTAACTAAATTAAATTAAGCAATTAATTAATTCAAACATAATTAATTTATAATTAATTAAACATCACACATATTTGATTAATTACATATTAGATACACATTCTAATTTATGTCTCATTAATATAGTTTAATTTAATTAAATCATATTTAATTAAATTTAACTGAATTGACTAATTAATTAATTTATAATTAATTAAGTTATTTACTAATTAAATATATATTTAATTAGTCATATATTTGAACTCCTTCAAATATATTATTCTCTCTTAATTAGTAAAGTTTAATCTCATATCAAACGTTATATTATAATGTATTACCACATACATTATATTAATTGTATCGCATACAATTAACTTAATTTCCCATAATGAATTTGAACTATTTATATTCTTTTCAAGATTAATTGTTCTTAATTAACCTATGAGCTAATAGGAGGATCTAATAGACCTACAGATCAGAAGCTCCACGGATAGGTTAACTGACTAAACTCATTAATCAAGTTAACCAATATTCATTAATTGTGGGTCACTCCACTGAAGACCTACAACTGCACTCTTCTCACTGTAGAATGTTTTTGTGTCCACGAATATAGACCAATATCGGTAAGTCAATCCTTCACAAGCGTTCATAACTACAGCAGGGTCAAATTATCATTTTACCCCTAAGTTACCTTTATCCTTTTAAGTATCAGTGATCCTCTAATGAATAACATGTTTACTGTCCAACCAATAAATAGAAAGTCCCTCTCGGGCTAGTGAGAGGGCAAGATCCCTTTGTTCAAGACCCAGAGTCACCACTTAAGGGAACACTCATTTACTTCACCTAGAAGTGGGAAGGAGTGAATTCCATCTTGTGTTATTATGTTCCAAGCCCCCACTCGGTTTTGTCCCCAAAATGGTAGACTTATTGAGTCGGCGAATCTGGCCACTCTCACCCATACAAATCAAAGGACAATCCCTTGTAGAAAATGATTCATAATACACTCAAGATTAAGATCGAGTTACCTAGGTCATCCTATTGAAATAGAAACCTAATTAGTTAATGGTGTTATATCTAATGGTTACTATTTCGTGGTCTGGTCTTATGCAAACTCATTGCATAGGATACCCCCGCTCACATGTCTACTACATGGACTCTTTGGATCAATACTTCTGTATCGAATACAAAGCAGGTCGTATCACATAGTGTCACCAGGATAAGGTACCCAACCTTATACCTATATTATAGTTCTTTTAGGTTGTTACTTGAACATTGATCCCATGTATGTCTCCATATACTTGTTCCAACTATATTCAAACAACCTTGGATTTTAGTTTATTGGATTTGGGTCAATTGTGCAATTCTAAACTAAAACACCAACAACAATTTTGTTGGATAAACCTCAATAACATTTGACTGAACAAGTATAATATTTGTTACATTTTCACTATCTACTAGTTTTAGGGCATAAAACTCAACAGGAACTTTGTTCTAAATATACTATATTTGTTTATAGGGTATTTTCATAATCCACTTCTATTTTTCCTCCCTAAAACGTGAGATTAGTTAGTATCATATTTCTTAATTTAAAATTTCGTTATTAATTTATACGGTTAAGATAACTTCTATTTATTTGTTCCAGTTTATGTTTGTTAAATTTGAATTTGATTGATTTTCAATGTGGCATTAAATTAGGTGTAAACCCTAGATTCTCTCCTACATTTACGTTGTGTTTGAATTTATAGTTGGATTTACGTTGTATTTGAATTTATCGATTCACCGGATTCAGATTTCGTTCAAGGGCATTTTCGTCCAATTAGTTGTAAAAAAAACTACTAAAAATGACATTTGGTCATTTTTCAAATGAAAAAAAAATATCATATAATCATTTTTTAAAACGCCCAATTAAAAATGGTCATTTATTTAGTTGCCCATTTTTTTTTTAATAAGGTTGGATTATTTTAATTTAGTCCAATTTCTTGAATGACCTTGGGACATTAGTCTCGGGTCCAATTGCCACGTGGCATAATTTGATTGGACTTGACTTATGTCATCCAATAGATCAATAATAGACAACTGACATTGTTTGATTTGTCAAATTTTTTTATGTCTATTGATTTAATTAGGGACACGTGCAAATTTGTAATTGGTCTCAAATTTATTTTATCTTAATTTAAATTAAAGAAATGGTGAGTCTCACCTACTTTATAAAAGAGTGTTGGAATGGATTGGAATTGTGGATTCCAATATTTCCATTTCAAGGATTCACATTGGAATCCAAAAGGTGATCTCATTCCAACCTAAATTCAACCCAACAAATATCGGAATCCCATTCCAATCCAATCTCATGCCCCAAACATCCCCTTAGGGTGTTACCTTTTAATTAATTTTCTCACTAATGTAATTGGCCTAAAACATTTAAGTGGAATATATATATATATATATACATGGACCACATTAATGACTACACTAAATTTAAAAAAATCCAAAAAAAGGTAGAAGTGATCGAGTGAAACTTTTAAATAGTATCGGTACAATTACAACTAACTTCAAGAGCATTTTGAATGATTTAGCCTATAAATTATATAATATAGATATGGTTATAAAATGAGGGCAAAACAAGAACACAAGATACCAAATAAAGAGATCAAAGCAAGAGGTTCATGAGGTTGTGAAGATAGTGACCAAAATCTAACATAAATGGGAACAATCACTCATAAGTGAGTTACAAGAGTCAATGGGGTGAGAAAAAATGGATTTTCTAACTTATAGTGGGTTATAGAAATCCACTAATGACAATATTCATAATATATTTACAATTTTAACGTTTTCAAAGATTATTAAAAAAAAAAAAAAAAAAAAAAAAAAAAAGGAAAAGTAGGTTAAATTATGCAAAATATTCCTGAGTTTTTGGAGTAGATTTCATAGACTTTTGAAAAGTTAGATTTCCACTCTTAAACTTGGAAATTTGTTATAAAAACTACGACCGGAGAGTTAGAATGAAAACGACAGCGTTTGGTACGTTAAAATCAATAGTGGTTGCCCCTTAGCCTGCCTGCACTGACAATTGAGAGTGGCTTCTCTGCACAACAACGACAACGGCGCCCAGCTGAAGGGTGAACGAACACACACACTCGACGGAACATTGCACAGCTCTAACGCTAATGGCGGTTTCTGGAGATCTCAGAGTCTCCGCAACACTCTGCTCTCACCATCCTCACCCTCTTCGGACTTCTTTTCCCTCTTCAAAGGTCCCCAACTTCTCTTCTCTTTCCATCTCTCTCACTTTTTTCTTCTAATTCCTCAATTATCTGTTCCTTCGGTTGGTTAATTTTTAATTAAGCGTTGGAAATTTTGTGTGAATGTGGAAATTGGTGGCTGGAAGATATGAATTGTGGGGCGGCTTGGTGTAAATGTTTTCTTGCCCATTTCTTTTGGTTGGCCTTCCAATGGAGCATTTATCAATTGGAGGTGGTCTTAACCCTAGCTATGCAGTTGGATATTCTTGCATCATTATTATTTATCTGACTGATGAATTCTATTCGAGATTTATAGGTTTTCGTGTGAATTGTAGCATATATATTTTTTTTTTCTTCATTTTATCCGACAATCACTTGTGGCGGCGCATGGATGAGACTTAGTGACCTAATTGACACTAAGGGCTTGATTCCATGGATTCTATATCTGTGCAGAACAAGTCTCTAGAGGTCTATAACGATAGGATTGTCAAAGATAAACCTCCCTTTTTACATTTTCTTGGTGTCATTGTGGTTAAAAATACCATTAGCAAGTGCGGGCGGCTATTCAAAATTTTAACATTCAGAGAAAGTTATTTGTCTTAACCATTGAACTATGGTAAGAGCCCTCTAGGAACGTAATGTATATATAAACTTTAATAATGTAATGTGTATGGCCTTTTCTTGATGCTAAGAGCTTGGGATGTTTTGAGATACCTTCAAAGTCCTTGAAAACTCAACATAAAATGTAGTCTTCCGGAGTTGTCTTGGGATGGATGAAGCACCCTATGAATTGATGGGGTGGGTTATCAGCGTAGTGTAAGGAGTTGAGCCTCCGAAACCCAACTTTATATTATATATGTGTATATATATATATCCTAGAATGTTTTTCTTTCTGTAAGAAATCTTGTGGATATAACCAAAAACAACCCACGCCTTGGGTTGGCATAGCCTAAAATGACCCTTTCTTCTGTTTTGTGAAGTTTAAAGCTGGGAATGGTAAGAAAATTTGCATTTGGGAGGATATCTGGATTGATTTGACATCTTTAGAGCAGTTTTTTCCTGTTTTGCATGCAACAACAAAAAGGGTGTCTCCGTAGAAAATTTCCTAAAGAGCTTTTTTAGCTAGTAGACAGATTTTGCATCAAGTTCTGGCTCCAACAAAGCCATTGAAGACTACAGAGCCCGTAGGAGTAGGGGCTTATCTTCAAAATCAATTTTAAGAAAGCCTATGACCATGTGGATGATGTTTTTTGGATAGGGTTCTGGCGAAGAAGGATTTTGGTTATAAGTGGAGAGCGTGGATTTGGAGTTGCATTAGGTTTGTTCAGCATTCCATTCTCGTTAATGGTAAGCCTAGGGGTAGGATTAAGGCTTCTTAGAGGTCTTAAACAAGGTGATCCTCTGTATCCCTTTCTTTTGCTCTTAGTTGTGGATATTCTAAGCAGAATTATTTCTAAGGGGGTGGAAGGTAACATTCTAGAGGGATTCCAGGTAGGGAGGGATAAGGTGGTCTTATCTCACCTTCAGTTTGCGAATATTTTTGTTTTGATAAGGAAGAATATTTTCTTAATCTGAATCTAATTCTATTCTTCTTTGAGGCTATCTCAGGTCTTAAGATTAATAGAGTTAAGAGTCAAATTCTGGGTATCGATTGTGATCCTTTGAAGCTGGATAGTTTGGCTTCCATGGTGGGGTGTGAGGTAGGTGCCTGTCCTTCTTCCTATTTGGGGTTTCCTAGAAGTGTTTTGTTTTGGGGGTATGTCACTGACAAATTTTAGAAAAGGCTAGCTTCGTTCCTATCAAAAAAAAGAAAAGGCTAGCTTCGTGGAGAAAGAGTTTCTTCTCGAATGGTGGGAGACTTACCCTTGTCTAGTCTGTCTTGAGTGGCACTCAATCTTATTTCATGTCTTTGTTTAGAATCCCTAGTTCAGTGAGCAAGATTTGTGAGAAGTTGATGAGGGATTTTCTTTGGGAGGGGGTTGATGAAGGAAAAGGCTTGCATCTTGTGGGCTGGGAAGTTGTCTGTCATTCGTTAGACCTAAGGGGCTTGGTATCGGTCATGTTAAGGCTAGGAACAAAGCCTTGCTGGCTAAATGGCTCTGGCGGTTCCATCATGAATCTGATTCCTTATGGCACAAGGTTATTGTTAGTAAGTATGAGTCTCACTCTTTTGAATGGGCCATTGTGGGGTCAAAGACACCTCGAGAAACCCTTGGAAAGATATCGTTGTTGGGCTTCCTTTTCTTTCTCAGTTTGTTCATATTGTGGTGAGTGATGGGAGGGATACTTATTTTTGGGAGGATAAGTAGTTGGGGGGTAGACCCCTCTACTCCTTATTTTCTTGTTTATATTAGTTGTCCTCCCTGAGGAATCACTCGATGGTTCGACCCTTTCTCCTTCTGAGCTTCCATTGTCCCTCTCCTTGGGTTTTCGTTGTTCGCTGACCAATAGGGAAACTGCAGATGTTACGACCCTCCTTTTGTTGCCTGATACCTTTTGTTTTTATTCTCTTAGGAGGGATGTGCCTTTTGGACTCCTTGTTTCTCCGTTGGTTTTTCATGTAGCTCTTTCTTTCGTTTCGTAGTTAGTTCCTCCCCAAGGTGTGGCTTTGTTTTCTCCTTGGCTTGGAAGGTTAAGTTCTTTGTGTGGCAAGTTTTGCATGGAAGAGTTAGTGTGTGTTTGGTTGGTGAAAATTTGAAAACAAGGGATTCAATGAAAACAAAGTTGTATTTCCTATTTTCAAATATGTTTTTGGTAGCAGATTCAGAAATTGGATCACAATTTAAACAATTGTTCAAAATGTGTTTAATAATATATTTAAACCATAAACTAGTTGTAGTTTTCAACTAAATATTAAGTTGATCATAAACTATTATTAATTAATTTATAAACATGTTATATCTTATAATTTTTTGCTAAGAAGCACGGACACTTTAGTTTGGCTAGCGACGGACACTCCGACACTCCGACACTTGTTGGACACGCATCTGACACTTGTTAGCACAATTAATATGTGACAAACACTAGTTGTACAAAGTTATAAGTCCATATAGAACACTTGTGAAATATACTAAATAAACATAATACTAGAAGACAAAAATAATAAATTTTAAGAGTGAAATACATCAAACTCATTTTTTTAAGCATACAAATGCATAAACTTATTGATTTTGAATTTCCTTTTTGTATAAAAATGATATATATTTTTAAAAATGTATATTTTACTAAACGTGTCCGTGTCCTAGATTTTAAAAAAATGGTGTGTCATCGTGTCCGTGTCGTGTCATATCTGTGTCTCGTGTCTGTATCCATGCTTCTTAGATTTTTTGTATAAATATTATTTTACAAAATCATATAATCTATAATACATTATATTATAACCATCATGAGTTGACCCTAGTGGTCAATAAGGGCCATAGAAAAAATAAAGGGCTCAGAGGGGGTGAGTTCAATCCATGATGGTCACCTACCTAAGATTTAATATCCTACGTGTTTCCTTGACAACCAAATATAGTAGGGTCAGGCGGTTGTCCCGTGAGATTAGTCGTGGTGCACGGAAGCTGGCCTGGACACTCACGGAACAAAAAGAAACATTATATTATACATATTTTAGTTTAACAAAAATTAATTGAGTTCGTAACCTAAAATATTATATTTATTAAAGTTTTTATCTTTTTTAATTTAATTCTGCATTTTAAAATTTTAAATACACAATCTTGATACAGTGAAAACATAATAATAAAAAAATAAAAAATAAAAAAGTTTTCATAATTTTCACTATTTGGATCACGGGATCCAAAAAAGATTTTAAAAAACACATCTGCCAAACACATATGCACTAAATTCAGTGATCCGAAAACATAAAACAGAATCCGAATTGAAGTTTTTATCTTTTTTAATTTAATTCTGCATTTTAAAATTTCAAATACACAATCTTGATACAATAAAAATATTAAAAAAAAAAAAAAAAAAGTTTTTGTTAGAATTTCCACTATTTGGATCACGGTATCCGAAAACAGTTTTAAAAAACACATCTGTGATCTGCCAAATGCATATTCACTAAATTCAATGAATCTAAAAACATAAAACAGAATTCAGATTGCCTACCAAATAGGCCCTCAATACTCTTGATCGAATTATGGGTAGAGGGTCGTCTTTGGTTGGGCCCTTTTGTTGCATTTTGTGCAGAAGGGTACTTGAGGACTTGGATTTAGCATTGTGAGTTTTGTCAGAGCTATTTGGAGATGCTTTTTTGAGGTCTTTCAGTTTAAGCTTCACCAATCCTTAGTGCTTTGGGATGCCTTGAAGGAGCTTTTTCTCCATCCCTTTTCTGCAAGAAAGGGTGGTTTTTATGGCATGTAGGTGTTTGTGCTATTTCCTGGGCTATTTCGGGTGAGAGAAATAATAGAATTTTTAGATATTTTTTCCCTTGTTAGATTCTATGTTTCTTTTTGCGTCTTTGTTTGTACCTTTTTGTAATTATATGTTAGGTCTTATTTTACTTGACTCGAGCCCTTTCTTGTAGTTTGGCTCCCTTTTGTGGGCTTGTTTTTTTTTGTTTGCCTTGTAGATGAGGCCACGATCAAGTTTTCTGATCCATCCCTCAAAGCTATGGGTAAGTTCACCCCTTAATTGGTCTTCCTTAACCTCATGCACATGTCGCCTAAGCTGAAATACTCTTTTGTGAACCTTGTGTAGAAATTTAAAATTCTTAAAAAAAGTGAAGGTGTTTCTTTGGTCTTTGGCTTATAGAAATCTCAATATCCAAGAGAAGCTTTAGAAAAAATTTGCCTCTTGGGCTTTGTTCCCGTTGGTTTGGGGTCTATGTTTTAAGGAGGACGAATGCTTGGAAAGTTTCTTTCTTCATTGTTCTTTTGTGTTGAAAGGGTGGCAGTTCATTTTCCAAAAATTTGACTTGTCCGTTTGTGTTCCTAATCGAGTGGGTGATTGGCTTCTTGAAGCTCTTGAGGTGTGGTGTTCTACAGGAAAGGCAAGACTTTGTGGACTTGCGCAGCTAGAGCTCGTCTATGCAACTGAGGAAATCTTAGAATTAAGCGTGCAGTATATCATTTCTTGGTAGTGCTCTAATGGTAGGAAATTTTTTGTAACTACAACCATTCGATGATTATTTATGATAGGAAGATGTTTTTTTGGGTGGGGTTCTCTCTACCCTTGACGCCTGGGATGTTCTTTTGTGCCTTCTTTATTGAATATATTTCTCTTGGGAGACCTACATCGTAAAAAATAGAGTTAGGGTATAGTGAAGAATGTGATGTAACATAAAGCAGATTATTCCTTGTCATGCTGCAGTGATGGATAACTTTTCACTAGACTGACCAAATCACAGTGCACATTATTAGTATTTTTGGCTGTTCTGACGATTGTGAGATAGTCATACACAAATGAGTTTGTTGGGAGGGCAGTTCATTTCTAGTTCAGCTTCTATCATTGTTCAAATGTAAATATATCTTATAGATTTACACTAAATCAAAAGGAAAACCGTCGAGATACAAACCCAAGGAAAATTCCATGGATTCACCTTCCAGCTATAGGTGTAGACTATCAGGGGTCTATCAATATCATTATGGAACCAGAAAGACCACACTCACAGATCATGTATTTCAGAATGACTCTTGTTCTTTCATTGAACCGAATAATTCATTGGAAGCTATGCTGCATTTCGATTTTTCTTTAGAAACAATTGCATCTGCCTTGCTGCTTATTGTAGCTTTTGTGCTTCATCCTAGGTTGAATTCTCTGGCTTTTCTAGTGGTGGGCCTAGCAGTCAAGAAGTTGCACTAAAATGGCGCAACATGGCAATTGATAGTCGTAATAGGCGTGGTGTTTCACAGATAACTACTGGGAGCTCAGGAAATTATGAACTGTCGTCAAAAACATCTAGCCAAGAAGCTGAAACCTTCCTTCTAAATGCTATAAACATGAACTTCTTGGAGCGTTTAAACTTGGCTTGGAGAATTTTATTTCCAACTCCAGCATCTAAGAAAAACTCCAATGCCCTGATAGCTAAGCAGCGACTAAAGATGATCCTCTTTGCTGACCGATGTGCAGTTAGCGACGAGGCTAAACGGAAGATTGTGAGCAACATAGTGCGAGCTCTATCAGATTTCGTAGAAATTGAATCAAAGGATAAAGTTCAGTTGAGCATGTCAACGGATTCTGATCTCGGGACCATTTATTCTGTCACGGTACCTGTGAGGAGGGTGAAAGCAGAATATCAAGAACCAGATGAGAGTGGAACGATAACCAACATAGAATACAAAGATAACGGAGAGATGTCGGGTTCTGTTGATGTGAGGTTCGATTTCTTCATTCCAGATTAAACACATCCATGCTTTCCTATTGGTGAAATCGATAAATAAATTGTATTTGAACAGTGGCAGTAACCAAAGCTTTCTTCTTCTGTATATAAATTGTATTGATTTCTGTCAGGTGATGAGGATTGTGCTTCATTTGAGATTGTAGCAGGATTTAGTCTTTACCTTAACAGGCTCTTCCTTTTATGTGGTTATCTGTTTTTCCATAGTACTATGTGTGTTGTGTTGGTTTCTCTAACATCATGTTTGAACCATTTTATTATATCGATAAGTTCCTCACTTAACGTGTTATATTATTTCTAGGCTTAAGTTTAACTATACAAATGGATAAATTATTCGAAGAGGTTGTCAACGTGGCTAGCAATTGTGATGAGAAAGAAGTGCAAAAGTAGGTTGTATGCCATGGTTATTAAGGAGATGTAGATTCTCGAATCTATGTCCAATTATAATAGCGGCTTCTAAAATAAGGCACAGATTGTTGTTGATTTTAGGTCAAAATTACAAGTTTAGTTGTTGAACTTTTATAGTTGTGTTTAATAAATCTTTAAATATTAAAAAGCGATAGGTCCTTAAGGTCATTGAAATTTTAAAATGTCTAATAGATTATTAATATATTTGTCTAAAAGGATCTAGAACTTTCAATTTTATGTTTAATAGATTCTTGACATATTTGACATTTTTTTTTTAAAATTAACAGATCAATTCGACAAACTGAATTTTGTGTCTAATAAAATCTTAAGCTTTCTATTTTGTATCTGATAAATCTAAAAAAAAAATGTTTAAATCAAGGCTCATTAGACACAATATTTGATGTTCAGAAACTTATTTGAAACTTTTTAAAAGTTTAGGGAAATGCTTTTCCCCTTTTGGTTTTCTTCGTGTATTCCCGATTACGTCTGGTGTAGGTTTTATTTTGTTGTAATTTAATGAAATGCATTTACTTCTCAAAAAAAAAAAAAAAAAAAAAGTTTAAGAACTTTACCGACACAAGATTAAAAGTTTAGAGGCATTAATCTATTAGCACTTAAAAGTTTAGGGACTAGTTTCGTCTTGATTTTGCAACAATAGTTCACAAATTGTGAAAACACTCTTCTCATTGATAAATTGAAACTTACAGAGTGTTTAAAGAGTTAGAAAATAACAACCTGTAACTACTATTACAACTAAATATAACAAATAACAGAAGTAAATAACTACAGAGGAATTGCTTAAGCTATATCAGTAACATCCCCTCAAACGAAGCCATGTGATGGCATGAGTTTGTCTCGAAGAAAGCATAGTTGAATAGTAGTCAAAGGCTTTATAAACAAGTCAGCAAGCTGCTGGGTTGTAGAGACATAATGAAGATCGATGTCTTTTTGAACAACTCATTCTTTGATGAAGTGGAAGTCTATTTCTATATCCTTGGTACATCCATGAAAAATTGGGTTAGGAGCTAATTGAATAGAAGAGTTGTTATCACATAACAGTAATGGAGGTTGAGTACCAAAAATATGCACATCTTTAAGAAGTTGGTGAACCCAGAACATTTTAGCTGCAATGGTTGCCAAAGCTCTATACTTAACTTCAGTGGAGCTGCATGAAACAATGGTTTGTTTCTTAGCAACCCAAGATATTGAATTAACTCCCAGAAAAAGAACATATCCTATGGTAAACTGTCGATCAACATGATCACCTGTCCAGTCGAAATCTGAAAACGCCATCAAGTGAAAAGGACCAGCTGAAGTCTTTTGAAAGACTAAGCCTTTGTTAATTGCACCACAAAGATAATGAAGTACACGTTTGGTAGCAATTAAGTGAGACTGACATGGTGAGTGCATAACTTGAGATAACTTGCTGACAGAAAACGAAATATCAAGACGACTAAAAGTCAAGTAATGTAAGGCACCCACAATTGCTCTGTATGATTGAGCATCTTCAATGGAATGAGGTAAACCAACATCAAAACATGGTTGAAGAGCAATAGGACTAGTACAACTTTTAACACCAACCATGCCATATTTAGTAAGAAGATTCCGAGTGTACTTGGTTTCTATGACAGTGATATCATTGTTGGTTCTATTGATTTCCAGGCCGAGGAAATATTTTAGAGGGCCAAGATCAGTCATGTCAAAATGACTTCGTAGTTGAGAAACCAATTCAGAGATGTAAGATGGTTGATTTCCGGTTACTATAATATCGTCAACGTACAATAGAGGGTATGTAATAGAGTCACCAATAGTTTGTACAAAAAGTGAAGAGTCAGCATTAGATGCTACAAAACCAACCGTAAGGAAGTAAGATGTAAAACACTCAAACCAAGCTAGAGGAGCTTGTTTGAGACCACAGAGAGATTTGACAAGCTTACAAACAAGGTTTGGATTATCACGATCAACAAGACCTTGTGGTTGTTGCATATAGACTTCCTCACTAAGCTCCCCATGTAAAAATAACATTCTTAACATCTAGTTGTCGAAGTTCTCAATTAAACTGAGCAGCTAAGGATAGAATAACCTGGACAATTGGCTTTTTAACCACTGAACTGAAGGTCTCGTCATAATCTAAACCTTCTTCTTGGTGATATCCTTTGGCAACTAGGCATGCTTTGTACCAAGCAATACTTCCATCAGATTGCGCTTGGTGCGATATACCCACTTGCAACCAATAACACTCTTACTTTTTTTGTAAAGAAGTTGAAAACCAAGTTCCTTGTTTTAGTAAGGCATAATATTCTTTAGTCATTGCATTTTTCCATTCAACGAGCTGAGATGCTTTTGTAAAAGAAGTGGGTTCAGAATAAGTCAATGAACAAATGCTTTCCTCTTACTTATTCCATATTTACTTCTAGTTTACATAGGATGAGAATTTTGAACAATAGGTGCACCATAAACAACGTTAAATGCATTAGAAACTGGTAAAACAGTTTAAGAACAATTAGGAACAGAGATGCCTTCAAGTATATCATTGATACATGCTGCCGGTAAACTGTTAGTGTTAGTAATAGGCAATCTAAGTAGTTGTACTCTCAGGTTGGGATACGTTGGGTTGAGTAAGGAAAAGAGTATAAGGTAAATGATAAGAAGAAGAGAAATGTTGTGAAGACATAGAAGTAGTAGGTTGACTGATAGAGGAAAAGGAAAAAATGGTTTCATCAAACAGTACATGGTGAGTAGTGTAGAGACGTTTGTTACTCATGTTGTAACACAAGTATCCTTTCGAGTCTTTGGGATAACCGAGAAAGACACATTGGGTTGTTTTAGGTTGGAGTTTATGGGCAGTATATGGTTTTAGGAGTGGATAGCAAGCACAACCAAATGTTTTAAGTGACGAGTAGTTTGGTTGTTCATGAAAAAGAAGCTCAAAAGGGGACTTATGACTTAGTGTTGGAGATGGAAGTCGATTGATGAGGTAAATAGTTGTATCAAAGGAAAAGGGCCAAAAGTTTACAAGCAGAGAACACTAGGACATTAAAGTAAGAGCAATTTTGATGATATGTTTGTGCTTTCATTCAATGACTCCATTTTGTTCAGGAGTGTTTAAAAATGTTTTTTGATGAGATATTCCATGGTTTTGAAGGAAAGATCGAAGAGCGTGGTTGACAAATTCACCACCTCCATCGCTACAAAGAGTTTTTATCCTGGCATACAACATGTTTTCAACAAAAGGTTTAAAGGTCTTAAAGATATTCGATACATCAGCTTGTGTGTAATAAAAAACAAACAAGTGAAATCAGACATATCATCAAGAAGATACACATAATAGTTGAATCCATTAACAGAAACTTCAGGGGATGACTCCCATACATCAATATGTAACAACTCTAATGGATGCAAAGAAGTAGAAGCAAAACAGGGAAAAGGAAGCTTATGTAATTTTCCTTGAAGACAAGGATAACAGATACATTTAGAAGTAGTAGATAGATTCATGAGCTTTAGAACAATATGTAGAATGAGATCACTAGTATGGTCAAACCGGTTATGAAAAACCGAAGTAGATGTGTGTGTTCCAACATGAGCAACAAGACGCTGACTGGAAGTGTTGACAGACTTTGAATGTTCAATAGGAGTAATGGGATAAAGACCATTAATGTTGGGGCCTTGAAACAAAATCTTGCTAGAAGACTTGTCTTGAATGAGGAAAAAGTCATAATTGAAGATAATAACACATTTATTATCAGCAAACAAATGGTTGACAAAAAGAAGGTCAGAGGAAATATGAGAAACTCGCAACAAATCAAGAAGTTTAAAGGAATAGTGAGTCGTATGGAGAATACCCGAACTTAAATGTGTCATTGGGAGAGATTGCCCATTACCAACCATAACTTATTCATCATTACCATATTCAGTAGCAGCAGAGAAGTGATCAGCATCTGAGGTAACATGAGAGTTGCAACTGAAGTCAGTAAGCCACGAGGATGACTAATTGGATGAGTTTGTATGGCATTGCAGATCTGAGTGCCAACCATTGAAGCGAGTTGTGTTGGAGGATGTCGACCTTGATAGTTATAATTCATGTGATTATAACAGTCGATAAAAATTCTAACATTCAACTTTAGGAGCAAAAGGATTCTTAGGACCATCAGTATAATCAATTCGCCTTCACCTAGAATTTCCAGGATTACGACCACCAAAGTGTCAACCTCTTCCTCACCCTTAAGGAATTTTGGGATTAAAATTATGATTACGAATTTGATTGGTTTAAGCAGTTAGGGTAATCCGTTGCATAAAAGATTCATCACACTTGATCTGTTTTCCAAGAAGAGCCTCTTCAGATAGAAGAAGAACATGAAGTTCTTCAAACGAAATCGGGTGCGATCTTGTGTGTATAGTGGTCTTGAATGTACTGAAATCAAAAGGAAGATCATTGAGGGCGTAAATGATGAGATCTTCAGTATCATTAGTGACCAAGACATTAGCAAGCTTATCTTTCAGTTCTTTGATGTGTTGAATGTACTGATTGTCAGATTCACCAGGTTTCTTGATAATCGACGACAATTCAGTTTTCAAGCTAACGATATTGGTTGATAACTAGACTTGTCGAAGGTCCAAATCAAATTAAATTTATAATCACTGACACCTAACTACTTTGTAGCAGTAGTGGTCGGGGTCGAACATAAGAAATCTAGCTGATTATATTTCTAGGTTCTTTTCTACTTCTGTAGCCAGAAGGGGGGTTTTGGGAAAAAGCATTATAAAAGATGAGAAATTTAAATTGCATGAAATACAATGCGGGAAAGTAAAGATTTGATGGTAGATCTAACCTCGGAAATATGGAATCAAGTCTCGGGATACAAGTTCGGTATTTTAATCACAGATTGTCTAAAAATATGATTAATTAGCTAAGACCAACGTACTCCTAGAAAAGCCAGAGAATCGTTCTCTATTTTCATGGTCAAACTAATGCGTCTAGACCAATTCTAACCTAGAATTAATTAACCGACCAATTAACTAACCTTAGATCACATTAAGAGATAGTCAAATTATTAGAGCTAATAACTAAGGATAACGTGCCTAAATTATTAACTAATAAAGATCCTAGCTCAAGGGTGGCATGCAGTTGGCTTATCTAGGGATAAAACGCCTAAATTTCCAAGATCATGCTTCGCCTAATCGCTACTAGATAGAAAATATAATTAGAATGATTGCGGTTGAGTTTGTCAAGCCCTCCTATCAAAAGTTTTCATGATCAATCAGAGCTAAAATCACAAAATTTAGGTCCCGTTTGATAACCATTTTGTTTTTTGTTTTTGGTTTTTGAAATTATGCTTGTTTTCTCCTAAACTTCCCTACCATGGCTTTCATCCTTGTTAAGGATCAATTTGAATTCCTAGCCAAATTCTAAAAACAAAAACAAGTTTTTGAAAACTACTTTTTTTTTTGTTTTCAAAATTGGACTTGGTTTTTGAAAACAAGGAAAAAGGTTGATACTAAAATAAAGAAATCTATAAGTGAAAGTAGGTGTGTAAGCTTAATTTTCAAAAACCAAAAACCAAAAACGAAATGGTTATCAAACGAGACCTTAATTAATCATGCATTGAAGTACGAAAATCTCATAAAATACTCGAACTTACATTAATCGAGCCCTGCTTACATAAAAACGGCCTAGCCCGCCATGGAAATGCACGAACACGACCTCCAAGCTCGATCCACTATTCTAAAAACTAGTAAACCTAGCTAAAACTTACAAAGAAGAGAAGAGAATACACAAAAATGGAAGGAAAAATGGTTGAAATTGGAAATTAGAACATGATAAGCCCTAATTAGGAAAAGTTGGAATTTATAGCATCAGGCAATAGCATCGAGACGCTACAAGCAGCGTTAAGACGCTTACGAACGAAAAGATGTTGAAAACGCGTGGAAGCAGGTAATGTTGAGACGCCAGGTGCAGTGTTAAGACGCTTCGAACGAAGATGATGATGTGCAAGCGAGAATGTTGGCTGGGCTATGTGCAAGCATTGACCAATCTTTGACCTTCCCAAATTTGACTTCTTTGACCTTGAAAAATGACTAAAATGCCCCTAAACGATCCTGAACTCTCTGAAATGGCCTGAAATAATATTACAATCAATTTTCATCATGTTTCTCATAGATTAACAAGAAGATAAGCAAAATTTAGAGAAACTAATTAGTACTAATTTAGTGCTATCATTGGTATGTGAAGTAGAGGAATAATGTTTTTCCAAAGTTTCCCACATCTGTTTAGCAGTTTCTGTTGGGTTTTATGTCCTAAAACTCATGGATAGTAAATGTAACAAAGTTAATTATAATCAGTAAAGCGTTATTGAGGTGATTCAATAAAGATATTAGGGAAAAATACACTTTTGGTCCCTGAGGTTTGGGTTAAGTGACAGTTTCGTCCCTGAGTTTTCAAACTCAACAAAAATACCCCTGAGGTTTGAGATAAGCAGCACTTTGGTCCCTGCCGTCTATTTTTCTGTTAAATACTAACGGTTGCTGAGGTGGCACTATTATTTTAATAAAAAAAAATTATTTTTTATATTTTTTAAATAAAAACATATTAAAATAATAAAATAATATTATTTTATTTAAATTCTTTCTCTCTCTTTTCCTTTCTTCTCCCCCATCTTCTTTCTCCCTCCTTATCTCCTTCTTCTTCAACTCCGGTGGCCGGCCGCCGCCGGCTGCCGGAATTTTTTTTTTCTTTTCTTTTCTTTCTTTCTCCCCTTTTCTTCTCTCCTTTCTTCTCTCTTTCCTTCAATTTTTTTAATAAAAAGAAGGGAGAGGGAGGAGGAGCTCTCCGGCGCCGGCGACGGGAGGAGGGAGGACCCCTTCTCCCTATCGGTTTCAGATCTGAAACCGAGAGGGGGGAGGGGCCCTCCCTCCTCCTGTCGCCGGCGCCGGAGAGGGAGGAGCTCCTCCCTCCCTCTCCCTTCTTTTTATTAAAAAAAAAAATTGAAGGAAAGAGAGAAGAAAGGAGAGAAGAAAGGAGAGAAGAAAGGAGAGAAGAAAAGGGGAGAAAGAAAGAAAAGAAAAAAGAAAAAAAAAATTCCGGCAGCCGATGGTGGTCGGCGGCGGCCGTGAAGGTGTTCATATAACACATGCGGAAGCAATTGAAGATCGAAAGCACTTAAGACATTCAATTTTGAACCTAAAGCATGCATGTTCTAGAAAAACAGAACAGAAAGTAAAGGAGTACCAACCTCTTTGTAGCTCACTTGAGAGGAACTCCTTGTGATGTTTTCCTTCTCCAACTTCTCTTGGACAACCTTTAGAGCCTTCTCTACTATTCTCCGGGCCGAGAACGACTTGTGGGAGTCTATAGTGATAGGGAATGGGAAGGGAATGCTTGAAGGTTCAAGCTCTATGGAGATATGAGATGAGAGAGTGATTGAGGAAGAAATTCAGCAGCATAACATTAAGGTAAATGCTATATACTTCCATAATCTAATTCTTCCTCTATATATAGAGAGAATCCATGCAAGAAGGACCTTCAAAATGCAAGACACTTGGTGGTCTTGATGGTGAAAGTGGAAGCTAGGTGTTCAAGCAACACAACATGCACTATTGCATGAATGTGGTGTAATTCCACTTTGAGTCTTCATGCAAGAGTGGATTTCCAAGTTTTTCCACTTACTTTTGATTCAAAATCAATTGTATTTTCAGCATGAATGATATTAATTTCAATTCTCAATTGAAATTAATCACAAATTCAATTTTGAAGCTTGCCTCACAAATTGTAAATGATTAATCAAATTAATCATCCTTTTATTGTGTATTTTATATATGAATCTCAATTCATGTATATTGTATTTAAACCCTTTTAAATACCTTATCTCTCATTTTCTAATTTAATTCATAATTAAATTATTGTGTCGAACACAATTTTACGATAATTCCCTATTTCCCGATTTTGAACAATTCAAAGATTCCTATCAATATGTTCTAGGCTTTAATCCGATATGAGCTAGTAGAGGGACCTAATGGACCTATAGATCATGGCTCCAACGATTCAAGGCTAACCGACTAATCTCATTATCTAAGCTAGCCAACATTCGTTAACTACCGGGACACTCCACTATAGCCCGATAGTTGCACTCCCCTCACTATAGATATATTTCCGTCCACTTGATTTAACCATGTTTAGTAAGTCGTTCCTTCACAGGTTGTTCGTAGCTATAGCTAGGTCAAATAACTGTTTCACCCCTATAGTACTTCTTGTTCCTTAAGTTCCACTAATCCTCTAATGAACAATCAGTTTGCGGTCCAACCATCAAACCTAAGTCCCTCTCGATCTAACAAGAGGGTGGGGCCCCTTGTTCAAGTCCTGGAGTTAGTACTTAAGGGAACAACCTATCTACTAACCCTGAAAAGGGTAGGAGTGAATTCCGTCTTGCGAGACTACGTCCCCAGCTATCTATTCGATCTTATCCCCAAAATGGTAGGCTTGTTGAGTCGGCGATGCTGGCCACTCTCACCCATGCAGATCAAAGGATAATCTCGTATAAACAGGAGTTCATAGTTAGCTCAGGATTAAGAACGAGTTACCTAGGTCATCTTTGAGAAATAGTCAGTTTCTTCAGTAAACGGCGTTATAAAGAGAAAGTGACTTATTTCTGTTGGGTTTTATGCCCTAAAACTCGTAGATAGTGAATGTAAACAAATTGTATACTTGTTTCAATAAAGTGTTATTGAGTTTCTACAATAAAGTGTCATTGTTAAATATTGCACAATTTGACCCAAATCCAATAAACTAAGATCCAAGGTTGTTTACATGTGACTTGAACTAGTATGTGGGGACATACGGGGATTGGTGTTCAAGTAACAACCTAAAAGGTCTATAGTACAAGGATAATGTTGGGTACCTTATCCTGGTAACACTATGTGATACGGCCCGCTTTGTATTCGATACAAACGTATTAATCCAAGGCGTCCATGTAGGAGACATGCGAGCGAGGGTATCCTATGCAATGAGTTTGCATAAGACTGGACCACGAAATAGTAAACCACTAGATGTAACACCGTTAACTAGTTAGGTTACTGTTTCAATACGATGACCTAGGTAACTCAGTCTTAATCCTGAGTGTGTCATGAACTCCTTCTCATGAGGGATTGTCCTTTGATTAGCATGGGTGAGAGTGGCCAATACGCCGACTCAATATGCCTTCCTTTTTGGGGACAAGACCGAGTGGGAGGCTGGGGACATGACAACACAAGAAGGAATTCACTCCTTCCCACTTCTAAGAGAAGTAGATGAGTGTTCCCTTAAGTGGTGACTCCGGGACTTGAACAAAGGGATCCCGTCCTCTCACTGGCCCGAGAGGAACTTTCTGTTTAATGGTTGGACCATAAACAGGTTGTTCATTAGAGGAGCGCTGGTACTTAAGGAGACAGATGTAACACAGGGGTAAAACGGTAATTTGACCCAACTGTAGTTACGAACACTTGTGAAGGATTGACTTACCGGTATAGGTCTATATCTGTGGACACAGAAATGTTCTACAGTGAGAAGAGTTCAGCTGTGGGTCTTTAGTGGAATGACCCACAGTTAATGAATATTGGTTAACCTGATTAATGAGTTTAATCGGTTAACCTCATATCATTGGAGCTTCTGATCTGTAGGTCCATTAGGTCCCCCTGCTAGCTCGTAAAGAGTAATTAGGAACAATTATATCTTGAGAGAATTTGAATAGTTCAAATTCATATTGGGAATTAAGTTAATTGTATGAGATACAAATTAATATAATGTATAATGATACATTAAAATATAAAGTCTAATTTGAAATTAAACTTTATTATTATGAGAGAAATAAATATTTGAAGAAGTTCAAATATCAATATGAATTTGATTCATATTAAATTTATAGGATATAAGAGAATTGGAAGGAGTTCCAATTTTAATATGAATTTGATTCATATTATAGAATTAATTAATTGAAGGCCTGAAATTAAATATATGATATTTAATTAGGTAATTAATTAATTAACTAATAGAAGGTCTGAAATTAAATATATGATATTTAATTGGTGATTAATTAGTTTAAAGAATTAATTAATTGGAAATTAATCAATTAGGAAAATGATTAATTACTTATGGAAGTAATTAATCATTTATGGAAATGATTTAATCACTTATGGAAGTGATCAATCATTTATGGAAAAGATTAATCAATTATGGAATTGATTGGTTATGGAATTGATTAATTATGGAAAAGATTAAATCAATTATGGAAATAATTGATTTTAAATGAATATTTTATTCATGGCCTTTCTCCTATAAATAGAACACTAACCCTAGGGTTTATGTGATAGAACATATGGCCACCATAAGGCCCTCTCATATTCTCTCAACCCAAGAACTCTAGGGAGAATTTTCTCTCTAGAGTTTTTCCCATTCAAGATTAGGCAGTCCCACAACTACGTTCCTAATCTCAGAGTTATAGCGGGGAAGATCAAATGGTGGTGTTCTTCGTTGTTGCAGAGCAATCAAGAATCATGTCCGTTGAAGTATTCAGAGTCGTCAACGGAGGTATGTTTTTCACCGCTTAACCTTTTGCCAATGCATTGGTATTTTGTAGAACAAAATTAATTTACGAACGGTCCAATTGCTTCCGCTGTAATGGAATTGGGGAATTCCAATCCTTCAATTTCGTGGTCCAGTCTTATGCAAACTCATTGCATAGGACGCCCCCACTCGCATGTCTCCACATGAACGATTTAGGATCTCATCGTTTGTACTTAATACAAAGTGGGTCGCGTCCATAGTGTCCCCAGGATAAGGCACCCAACCGTATCCTTATACTATAGACTATTATGGCTATAAACTTGAACTTGATCCTATGATATGTCTCTACATATACTTCGAGTATTCATTTTATAGCCAAGGATCTTAGTTTATTGGATTTAGGTTAATCATTCGCAATTTACATATTCAATAACATCTTTTACTGAATAACTTCAATAACAACTTTATTGAAGATAGAATATGTTTAATGATTTACAAACTACGAGTTTATAGGACATTAAACCCAACAGGCCGGCCACCGGAGCTGAAGAAGAAGGAGATAAGGAGGGAGAAAGAATATGGGGGAGAAGAAAGGAAGAGAGAAAGAAAGAATTTAAATAAAATAATAATATTTTATTATTTTAATATGTTTTTATTTAAAAAAATATAAAAAATAATTTTTTTTATTAAAATAATAGTGCCACGTCAGCAACCGTTAGTATTTAACAGAAAAATAGACGGCAGGGACCAAAGTGCTACTTATCTCAAACCTCAGGGGTATTTTTGTTGAGTTTGAAAGCTCAGGGACCAAACTGTCACTTAACCCAAACCTCAGGGACCAAAAGTGTATTTTTCCCAAGATATTATTGAATGGTTGTTTAATTCTGCATTAATTAAACCAAATCCAATAAACTAGAACCCCTGGCTATGATATGAATACTTGAACTTTATGTGGAGACATGAAAGTGGATCAAGTTCGAGTAATAGTCAAAACGATCTATAGTATAGGGGTAAGGCTCGGTACCTTATCCTTGGGACACTATGAGACCCGACCCACTTTGTATTTATGCAAACGATGTGATCCTGAATCATTCATGTGGAGACATGCGAGTGGGGGAATCCTATGAAATGAGTTTGCATAAGACCAGACCGCGAAACAAGTTACTTTCACTTTATAACGCCGTTTACTGTTGAAACTGACTATTTCATACGATGACCTAGGTAACTCGATCTTAATCCTGAGCTAACTATGAACTCCTGTTTATTCAGGATTATCCTTTGATTTGCATGAGTGAGAGTGGCCATCATCACCGACTCAATAAGCCTACCATTTTGGGGATAAGACCAGGTAGATAACTGGGGACATAGTCTTGCGAGATGGAATTCACTCCTACCCGCCTGTAGGGATAGTAGAGGTTGTTCCCTTAGGGCCCGTTTGGTAACGTTCTCGTTTCTTGTTTTCGTTTCTTCATTTTTAATAAAGAAAAATAGAATTTCATGACCCTAACACCTATACATTCAATAATAATAAACCTATATTCTTATTCATGTTTGGAAAAAATTGGAAACAAGAACAAAAAAGGAGAAACTAGTTTTAGTTGTTCCCAAAAGTTCTATACAAATTTTGGGAGTGTTTCTAAAAAATGAGAAACAAGAAGCATACATAGTTATTAAATGCTTAGATTTCTTAATAAAATTGGAAACAAGAAACAAGAAACGAGAACGTTACCAAACGGGCCCTTAAGTGCTGGCTCCAGGTCTTGAACAAAACTGCGTCGTCCTCTCTTGGCTCGAGAGGAACTTCTGTTTAATGATTGGACCATAAACAAATTGTTCATTAGAGGATCAGTGGGACTTAAGGAACAAAAAGTAACTTCAGGGGTAAAACGAACATTTGACCAGGCTCTAGTTACGAACAACCTGTGAAGGGTCAACTTACTAATTATGGTTATATCGAGTGGACAGAAATATATCTACAATGAGGAGAGTGCAGCTATGGGCTATAGTGGAGTGTCTCGATAGTTAACAAATGATGGTTAACTAGGTTAATGAGTTTAGCCGGTTAATCTCGGATCGTTGGAGCCCATGATCTGTAGGTCCATTAGGTCCCCCTGCTAGCTCATACGAATTAAACCTTAGAACAATGTGATAAAAGACTTTGAATCGTTCAAATTCTCTTTAGGGAGTTAACATTAATTATATACGATATTATTGACGTAATAGTTTAATTACGAATTAAATTATAATTAGAGAGAGTTGGTAATATTTAATATTATTTAAATATTACAAATATGTATTTGATACATAGTTCGGTTTGAATTTTACATATGAATAGAGATTCATATTCAAACAATCGATTTTGAAAGAGATCAGGATTGGTGTGATTATTTAATTTATTATTTGATATTAAATTAATTAATAATTAGGGAAAATACACTTTTGGTCCCTAAGGTTTGGGTTAAGTTACACTTTGGTCCCTGAGTTTTCAAACTCAACAAAAGTACCCCTGAGGTTTGGATTTCGTTACATTTTTTGTCCCTCCGTCTAATTTTCTGTTAAAACCTAACAGTTTGCTGACGTGGCACTATTATTTTAATAAAAAAAAATTATTTTTTAATTTTTTAAAATAAAAATATTATTATTTTTTATTTTTTTAATTCTCTCTCTCTCTCTTTCTTCTTCTTCTTCTTTCTCTTCTACTTCTCCTTCTTCTCCATCTCTTCTTCAATTCCGGTGGTCGACTGCCGCCGGTGGTAAATTTTTTTTCTTCTTTCTTCTTTCTTCTTTCTTCTTCTTCCCTACTTCTCTTTTCTTTTCTTTCTTCTGCTTTTTTTTTTTTTAAAGAAAATAGGAAGAATCGGAGAGCTCCTCCTCCCTGATTCTCCCTCTTTTTCTTTAAAAAAAAACAGAAGAAAGAAAAGAAAGGAGAAGAAAAGAAGAAAGGAAAAAGGGAAAAAAAAGTTGAAGAAGAAAGAGATGGAGAAGAAGGAGATAAAGAAGACGGAGAAGTAGAAGAGAAAGAAGAAGGAGAAGAATGAGAAGAAAGAGAGAGAGAAAGAATTAAAATAAAATAATAAAATAATTGTAACGACCCTACATTTCATGTCTAGATCCTAGGGTCATTACCACATGCATCTCATTTTACTTTTATGGATAACGATGAAACGACATTTAGAGTAAAACAAGCTTGGCAAAAATTCAACAAGGCTTTTCAGCCTGGGATCCCAGTTAAAACATAAACAACTAAAATTTTAACCACTTCAAATGAAAACCTCAAAAGCAGACCCAGTACCAAAACAAAACACAACAAAATGCAAATAAAAATGGGTTCAAAGACATGAAAAAGCGGAAGTCTATCCTACGAGATTCCATGGCCCATCCAGCAACGTTTCGTCACGCATTCTGTACACCCTTGCCTTTACCTGCATTTACATGTTAGGGAAAAAGTATTTCAAAATACTCAGTAAGTAACAACACTGCTAGACATGCAACAACCAAGGTTCAAGAGGTTATTTGAGCTAAGGGCCTAAAGGTTATGTCATCTCGTTCCATTCCACTTCATTTCATTCATTCTGTAGTTTGGGTCTCGTGATCAATTAATTCACCTACTTAAGTTTGTCAACTCACTGAAGGTGCACAGGTGGGTATTTTGGGATATCTCTACTCCTACTGATAGTAGAAGACACCCAGTTAGTGAAGTCAAGTCTCACCCATCAAGGCACTAATGTGCGCATAGCTCTAAACTACCATTTCACTGGTGGGGCATCCATGGGTTTTAAGTCGAAATTTAACTTCCACAGTTAGTAAATGATACCTAGTCTGCGAAGCCAAGTTCCGCCCATTTAGCTCCTCATTTCAGTCTATTACATCTCAGTCCTAGGTGATTAACTGACCTGACCCCTTACTAGAGTAACTAGCCTATTCTTTTCCCTTTCTTGCTCTTTTCCCTTTAAGACCTCTTAGCACGCAGGCGAATTTTAACTGCAACCGAGTTAATAAAATTCATTTCTTGTTCAAAGATTACTGACAGGCTAAACCGATATGCACCATCCCAATTCAGTCAATTACAGAAACAAGAACGACAGACAACACTTCTAAACGGAGAAACCACAAACTTCTCGTCGTCTACTTACAATGCCAGCCAACTGCAATATACCAAAAACATGCATTCACATCCATCTCATAACACAAAAACTTACTGCAGTCATACTCTTGTAAACAACAGCGTTCATATTTTTCTCAGGTCATTTCAGTCTCAACTCATACATAGCAATTTCATATGCCAGAAACACAATTGTCACACCAAAGCATAATTACATAATAATTCAACAAGTTATCTTACCTTTATAACTCAATACATAACAAAACAACTTGACCCACGGGTTTTCCTAGCAATCCCACAGCTCCTAATAATTTAACAATAAACTCAGATCATAACACAGTACGGCCAAAACAAGGATACCGAAGCTTAATCCAACTGAATTCCTTACCCAATTAATTCTTTAGAAGCAAAGCTGAAAATTCGAACGGCGACGACGAACAGATCTGAAAACGCGACGAACAGATCTGAAAGGCGGGAGCGGCGCTGGGGCTGTTTAGCTGAAGACGACGGCGGCGTGTGACTGGTTCTGGGCGGCGCGGCGGTTCGGTTCGTGATGGTGACCGGAGAAGAGAAGCGACGGCGTGCGGCGAGCGTGAACAGAGGAAGGCGGCGCGATCTGATACAGTAGAGAGAGAGAGTGAGATTGAGGGAGAAAGAGACGAGAGAGAGAGAGAGTATGTAAGAACTCACCGGAAGCTTGCAGCGTTCGTCGTGGTGACTGGAGACGAGAAACGGCGGGCGGCGGGCGGCGGCGGCGACCCACGACGGAGGAGGGGCGGCGGTCGGCTGATACACGAGAGAGAGAGTGTGTGTGTGAGAACTCACCGGCGGTGGCATGGGAGGTTAACGATAGAGGCGCGGAGGAAGGCAGCGGCGATCTGGTGCACGAGAGAGAGAGTGAGAACGAGAGGGAGAAAGTTATCGGGGAGAGAGAGAGCGTGCGTGAGGGAGAAGAAAAATCTCAGATTTTTTTTTAAACGGTCCTTTGACCAAAAATGTTGGGGGGAAAATTTCCCCCCATTCTTCCCTCTTGACCGGGCAAAATGCCCACTTCCCTCTCTCTTTTTTTTTTTTTTAACTTTGGGTTGTTACATCATACTAACCTTAAAAGAACTTTCGTCCTCGAAAGTTGCTAGCCCTGGAACAACTCTGGATACTTGGTCATCATTTCATCTTCTCTCTCCCACGTTGCCTCTTCAGACAGATGGTATCGCCAAGGGACCTTTACGAGAGTTATTTCACGATTACGAAGGACCTTCACCTCTCTATCAAGAATTAGCATAGGTTTCTCCTCATATGTCAAGTTCTTGCTCAGTTGCAAAGGTTCGAAATCCACTCTGTGGGCCGGATTTGCCAAATACCTCCGCAGCATGGAGACATGGAAAACATTGTGAACTGCTAAAAGAGAAGGCGGCAAGGCTAAACGGTAGGCTACCGAACCAATCCGTTCTAAAATCTCAAACGGACCGATGAAACGTGGACTGAGCTTCCCCTTCCTTCCAAACCTCAAAACCCCTTTCATTGGAGCTACCTTCAAGAAAACATGATCGCCCACATCAAACTCTAAATCTCTTCTCCTTGTATCTGCATAACTCTTTTGTCGGCTTTGAGCCGTTAGCATCCTCGATCTGATTGTGTGAATAGCCTCACTAGAGGCTTGGATCAATTCAGGCCCCAACAACTGACGTTCTCCGACCTCATCCCAATAAACAGGGGACCTGCATCTTTTTCCATAGAGAGCCTCAAACGGTGACATACCGATGGTTGCTTGATAACTGTTGTTATAAGCGAATTCCATTAAATGCAGGTGAACATCCCAACTACCTGAGAAATCCATAACGCATGCTCGCAACATATCCTCTAGGGTTTGGTTCAATCGCTCAGTTTGACCATCTGTCTGAGGGTGAAATGCGGTACTGAGATGCAACTGAGTACCTTAGGCTCTTTGCAAACTCCTCCTGAAGTTAGACGTGAACCGAGGATCTCTATCTGAAACGATTGATACCGGCACCCCATGAAGTTTGACTATCTCTGCCATATATATTTGTGCCCACTTTTCAACAATATAAGTAGGCTTCCCGGGGAGAAAATGCACTAACTTGGTGAGTCTGTCGATAATAACCCAAATCACGGTGTAACCCTTGGTCGTTCTAGGCAATCCTGTAATGAAGTCCATGGATATATGCTCCCACTTCCACTCTGGGACACTCAGCGGCTGTAACAAGCCCGCTGGTTTCTGCCTCAGGGCTTTCCCTTACTGGCAAACGAAGCACTTACTGACAAAATCCGCTATCTCTCTTTTCATGTTTTGCCACCAGTAGTACCGCTTTAAGTCTTGGTACATCTTCGTGAAGGATTGGAATTCCATAATTCCGTAAAGCAGAAGCGTGATTGGGACCGATTCGTAATTAATTTTGTTTAATCTAAAATACCAATACATTGGCAATAATATTAGAACTATTCTAAATATATATTAAGGCTAAGCATACAAAAATATTAGATCTAAATCTAATTTATAAAGTAACAAATTACTTACTCTCGTTGACGACTCAAATTAAATTCACCAACTGCTTGTGAATTAATCACGAACTAGTGTGAACACCACCACTATGGCTACACCGGTATGACTCTGAGACTTCTAGAGGCTGGAAACTTGTGGGAGCCTTTGGGAGAATTCTCTGAGAGTAGGAGAATGAATGGGATGCCTTTCACCCCACCCCAGGGGTCCTATATATAGTAAAGGCCAAGACCTTTTTCCTAATAGGAAAAGGGAGACATTTTCCTAATAGGAAAAAATCTCTAATTTTAATAAATAATTAATTAATTTCATAATTAATTAATTTCCCAATTAAATATCATATATTTAATCTTAGGGATTTTATTAAAATTAAAATTAATATGAATCCAATTCATATTAAATTTATTTGAACTCTTTCAAATATTTTCTTTCCTAATAGGAAAAGGTCTCTAATTTTAATAAATAATTAATTAATTCCATAATTAATTAATTACCCAATTAAATATCATATATTTAATCTTAGGGATTTTATTAAAATTAAAATTAATATGAATCCAATTCATATTAAATTTATTTGAACTCTTTCAAATACTTTCTCTCAAGAATTAATTTTTTTTTTAAATTAATTCAAAAATTATATTATAAAGTTTCATAAACTTTATATTATAATGCATCAATATACATTATACGATTCCCCAAATAAATTGAACACTTTCAATTTACAATTTATACTTAATTGCCTCAAGTCTCTTTACGAGCTACCAGTGGGACCTAATGGACCTACAGATCAGAAGCTCCAACGATACGAGACTAATTGGCCAAACTCATTGACCAAGTTTAGTCAACATTCGTTAACTGTGGGTCACTCCACTAAAGACCCACAGCTGCACTCTTTCCACTATAGAATATTTCTGTGTCCACGGATATCGACCAAGCAGTAAGTCAATCCTTCACGTGTGTTCGTAACACCAGCTGGGTCAAATTACCGTTTTACCCCTGGGTTACCTCTGGTTCCTTAAGTACCACTGATTCCTCTAATGAACAAGTTGTTTAGGGTCCAACCACTAAACAGGAGTTCCTCTCAGGCTAGGAGAGGACGGCGCGCCTTTGTTCAAGCCCTAGAATCAGCCCTTAAGGGAACACACATCTACTTACCCCAATAGGGGAAGGAGTGAATTCCATCTTGTACTGTTATGTTCCCAGCCCCCATTCGGTCTTGCCCCTGAAATGGTAGGCTTATTGAGTCGGCGAACTGGCCACTCTCACCCATACAAATCTAAGGACAGTCCCTCCTGAAAGGGGTTCATAACAGACTCAGGATTGAGATTGAGTTACCTAGGTCATCCTATTGAAATAGAAACCTAAACTAGTTAACGGCGTTACATCTAGTGGTTACTATTTCGAGGTCCGGTCTTATGCAAACTCATTGCATAGGATACCCCCACCCGCATGTCTCCTACATGGATGCTTTGGATCATTGCGTCTGTATCGAATACAAGGTGGGTCGTATCACATAGTGTCACCAGGATAAGGTACCCAGCCTTATCCCTATACTATAGACCATTTAGGTTGTTACTTGGACACTGATCCCCGTATGTCCCCACATACTAGTCCAAGTTTCATTTAAACAACCTTGGATCTTAGTTTATTGGATTTAGGGTTTATTAATGCAAACTCGATTATTCAATAACCAAATTACTGAATTACTCAAATAACACTTTATTGAGATCGATTAATTTGTTTCATTTACTATCTACGAGTTTTAGGGCATAAAACCCAACACTTCGTACTTCTTGGGTGAATAGAGAACGGTGAACTATGTGACTCCACCAATAACTCCTGCTTAAGGTCGGCATTCCCAAGTACGCATAAGCGACACTGGTAAACAAGCCGAGGTCTGAAGACAAAGAGAATTCGTTCACCTGCCCTGCATCTACTTGACTGCGTTTAGTAACAAGGCCAAGGTCACTTGGTTGGCCATCTATGATCCTCTGTCTCAAGCTTGACTTAACTGTCAGCTGAGCTAAACGTGTCGTAACTTCGCCCACTGCAACTATAATCTCCGCACGTTCCAAGTCAACCAATATATGAACCTGAGTAGTAATCAAGACATGAAATGTAGGGTCGTTACAATAATAATTTTTTTATTATTTTAATATATTTTTATGGGAAAAATACACTTTTAGTCCCTAAGGTTTGGGTTAGGTTTCATTTTGGTCGCTGAGTTTTCAAACTCAACAATTTAGCCCCTGGGGTTTGGATTTAGTTCCATTTTGGTCCCTCCATCAAATTTTGCATTAATAGTTAACGGATTGCTGACGTGGCAAAAAAAATTTATTAAAAATTATTTTTTAAGTTTTTTAAAATTTTAATTTTTATAAAATAATAGATATATTATTATTTTATAACTTTTTTATTTTTTTCTCCCTTTCTCTCTCTTTCTTCTTCTTCTTTCTTCCACCCAACACCTTCTTCTTCAACCTGTCTCCGGCGACTGTTCAACACCTGCCGGCGACGGTAATCACCGACGAATATTATTTTTTTTTGTTTTTTTTTTCTTTCTTCCCTCTTCTTCTCAACTTCATTGTCTTTTTTTATAACAGAAAAGAGGAGGAAAAGAGAAGAAAATCATTAGACTCCGTTTCTATTAAGAGTGAGTGCGCGATTTCCAAGGACGAAGAAGAAGAAGAACAAGACGTCCCTTCTGAGACTGAAACCGAAATCGGAGCCTCAAAACTAAAAACCCCTGTTTTGGATTATTCCCCCACCGCCTTCTTCTAAAGCTCTTGGTTTTTTCTTTGCAATGTAGTGCGCTGTATGAATCTCTTACAGGGTAATGGCCAAATGTCATTCTAGCAGTGTCGGATCGGTGGCAGTCGACGGTATCGTCGACGCCAATGCAGCTACTCGACATTTCTGATTCTGTACGGCTTTTTCTGGAGCTGCATTCCGTCACAGATTCTACGACGCTGTTAGTTGCGGTGGCAGTTCTCGGTACCACCACCGATACAAGGACGAGACGATGGATAATGAGCCGAGGGCGGGGAACAGATCGGCTTCGACTTCTAGGGATTTGAAGGAGGAGGAGCGGCCGAGGAATCAGAAGTTGGCCAATGGAAGATTGGAGAAGCTCGTGGATCTTCTGAATTTGGCAGAGTCGGTGGAGCCAGAGAATGAGGCGGAGATGAGGAAGAAGGAGGAGGAGTTGAAATGCACGGTTAAGGATTTTCAGGTTGAGGATTTGGTGAGGCGAAAAGTGGCAGTGAGCCATGTGAGGCTTATAGCGAATGAGGATTTGGTTATACGAGGGACGTTTGCTCTTCTCGGTGCCATTCCACCTCTCATTGCAATGCTTGATTTGGAAGATGAACAATCTCAGATCGCTGCGCTCTATGCATAGCTAAACCTTGGAACTGACAATAATGCGTGAGTTCTTCAGGTTTCAATTTCTCTATTCTGTACAGAAAAGAGGAGGGTTTTTCTATAGCTTAACGGAGGAGGGAAAAAGACAATGGAGTTGAGAAGAAGAGATGAAAGAAAGAAAAACAAAAAAAAAAATTTAAAAAAAAATATATTCGCTGCCAGCAATCGCCGTCGCCGATCGGTGTTGAGCAGTCGCCAGAGACAGGTTGAAGAAGAAGGGGTTGGGTGGAAGAAAGAAGAAGAAGAAAGAGTGAGAGAGCGGGAAAGAAATAAAAAAATTATGAAATAATAATATATCTATTATTTTATAAAAATTAAAATTTTAAAAATAATTTTTTAATAAAAAATTTTTGCCACGTCAGCAATCTGTTAACTATAAACAGAAAATTGGATAGAGGGACCAAAATGAAACTAAAACCAAACCTCGTGGGCTAAATTGTTGAGTTTGAAAACTCAGGGACCAAAATGAAACCTAACCCAAACCTCAGGGACTAAAAGTGTATTTTTCCCTATTTTTATTTTAAAAAATTATTAAAATAATAGTGTCACGTCAGCAAACTATTAGGGTTTAACAGAAAATTAGACAGAGGGACCAAAAATGTAATGAAATCCAAACCTCAGGGGTAATTTTGTTGAGTTTGAAAACTCAGGGACCAAAATGTAACTTAACCCAAACCTCAGGGACCAAACGTGTATTTTTCCCTAATAATTATTAATTAAAGTGTTTAATTGATAAGAATGGTTTCATTTTATTTAAAATAGATTAATTGAATTTATTTTAAAAATTAACTTAGTGGGTTTAGTTGGAATTTTACTTCTTTTTTTTTTTTTGAGAAAGCGTTATCGAGGTTATTCGATTTCTGGTTGTCAAATAATAGCTTTTAATTATGTATTGATTAACCCAAATCCAATAAACTAGAATCCTTGGCTATGATATGAACACTTGAACTTTATGTAGTGACATAAGAGTGGATCAAGTTCAAGTAATAGCCTAAACGGACTATAGTATAGGGATAAGACTGGGTACCTTATCCTAGGAAAAACTATGTGACGCGACCCACTTTGTTTTAGTACAAACGATGTGATCCTGAAGCGTTCATGTAGAGACATGCGAGTGGGGGCGTCCTATGCAAAAGAGTTTGTATAAGATCGGACTGCGAAATAAGTCACTTTCACTTTATAACGTCGTTTACTGTTAAACTGACTATTTCAAAGCGATGACCTACGTAACTCGATCTTAATCCTAAGCTAACTATGAACTCCTATTTATTCGGGATTATCCTTTGATTTGCATGGGTGAGAGTGGCTCAACATCGCCGACTCAATAAGTTCCTACCATTTTGGGGATAAGACCGGGTAGATAGCTGGGGACATAGTCTTGCAAGATGGAATTCACTCCTACCCGACTTTAGGGATAGTAGAGAGGTTGTTCCCTTAAGTGCTGACTCCGGGACGTGAACAAAGGTGCACCGCCCTCTCATTGGCCCGAGAGGATTTTAGGTTTAGTGGTTGGACCACAAACCAATTGTTCATTAGGGACTCAGTGGAGGCTTAAGGAACAAGAATTGCTATAGGGGTAAAACGAACTTTAGACCTAGCTATAGTCACGAACAACCTGTGAAGGGTCGACTTACTAATCATGGTTATATCGGGTGGACAGAAATATATCTACAGTGAGGGGAGTTCAGCTACGGGCTATAGTGGAGTGTCCCGTTAGTTAGCGAATGTTGGTTAACTTGGATTGAAAGAGTTCAACCGGTTAATCTCGGATCGCTGGAGCCCATGATCTGTAGGTCCATTAGGTTCCCCTGCTAGCTCAAACGGACTAAACCTTAGAACAATAGTGATGAACGAATTTGAAAGCGTTCAAATTCAATTTAGGGAGATGTCGTTAATTATATTCGATATAATTTAACGTATAAGTTTAATTGTGTATTAAACTATATTTTGAGAGAGTTATAATTATTTAAATATGATTTAAATATTACACATGAATATGTACTCATATTCAAGAATTCGGTTTTGAGAGAAATTGGAATTAATGCAAGTATTTAATTTAATATTTGATATTAAATTAAATAATTATATTTAATTAAAAAAGGTTTTGATTAAATATTTAAATTCATATGATTTAAAATTAATTATAAGAATTAATTTTATTCAAATGTAATGTGGGTGGTTAATTTGAAAATCCATTTCAAATTAACAATTTCATGAGGTAAATTTCAATTGTTTGACACATAATTTGAACCAAGGATGCAAATATCGATATCAGTAGCTCAGATTTACGGATATATCGACGGATATTTGGATATCAATGGATATTCCGGGAAAAATCACGGATATTATGGAAACTAGGGGTGAGCAAAATATTCCAAAAAATCGATCCGACCGACCGAAACCGACCGAACCGACCTCGGTCGGTCAGTTTTTTAAGAAAATCGATCGGAATCGGTTTTTCTAAAAGAAAAACCGATTCGTCGGTCGGTCGGCGAGCCCAATAAGGATTCAAACCGATTGCACCGACCGACATGACACTTAAGTTATAAAAAAAAAAATTAAAACTTGAAATTTGAAAAGACGATAGGCTGCATGCAGACTGCTGCAGCAGTAATGTCTGCGTGCATGCAGCCACATAGGGAAGACCACACTGATGGTCTTCCCAATGACATTTAAAAAAATATATATTCTTTAATTTTTTTTTTCAAACATTTATTTTAACTTTCTCTCTCTCACGTTTCTCTCTTCTTCTTGGTCTTCTTCTCCCTTTCTCTTTCTCTTACTCTTCCTCTTCATTTCTTTTTTCTTCATCTCTTTTTTCTTTTTTTTTCCAGCAACCAGCGGCTTCCTCTCCATTTCTCTACTCTTCTCCACTTTTTTTTTTCTTTTTTTTAATCGGTTATGATTGAATGGTGATAAAGATCAACAGAGGTTTTTTCTTCTTCTCTTTATTTCTTTTCTTCTCCATTTTATTTACATTTTTCATTCTCTAGTCCGCCAGAGTTCGCCGGAGTTGCAAAACCGACCAAATCCGACCGACCGTCGGTGTAGTCGGTCGGTCGACGTCTCCAACTCATAAAAACCGATGATCTCCGACCAATTAAAACCGAATGGTCGGTTTTCGGAGTCGGTTTTGGCCAAAAATCGACTCCGACCGACCGCTGCACACCCCTAATGGAAACTTATAAAAATATAGTGAATTTTTTTGTGAAACTTTAGAATAAGTTTTTTTAAGTAATAGACTAAGCAAATATATCAATAATTGTAAGTCAAATGTACCTATTAATACAATAATAGGTAGTATTGGAGATTGTAAAATAAATATGAACTTAAATAATTTTAAATTTTGGTCAACAAGTAAATTATTCATAATTCATTAATATGATGACGAGATGATATTTTTGAAGTTTTAGACCAACATTAATATAATTGATTTGGTGATGATAATATTGCTCCAAATTCATTCTATCTTAAAAAATAAATCAAAGTCATAATAGTATAAAAGTGTACATTCTAAATATAATATAAAAAAAATAAAAATTTAGAAGAAAAAGTGAATTAAAAATTTATTAAGATACAAAAATCAAAATTTTCAAAGATATGCTATTAATATTTTTAGAGAAATATTATATTTGTGCCATATTTAATAAATTAAAAAAAATTACATTCTATATTTTAAACCTGCAACAGAAAATCAAATAAAAATTTTATGTGCTAATGGCTAAATATGTAACCCAAAATATTGTAAATATATATAACAAAAAAATAAGAATCCAAAGAAAAGAAAAGAGAGAGTGAATTTAAGAAACAAGAATTGAAAAGGAAAAAGGAAATATAAATGAGTGAATTTTTATAGAGAAAAAAAGATAAGTGGGGTTAAAAAATAATAATAATAATAAAAGAAAAACAAAAACATTCTCCAGGATCGAACCATGGACGTTCAAGACCGCAACACGAGTAATGGGAGCGCTTAACCAACGAGGCTGAAGGAGACTTTCCGTAACAATCGGCGATATTTGGTTTATATTTCGAGGATATTTCGGCGATTTTCTCCGTTTTTTCCGCGTTTTTTTCCTTCCGTCGGGCGATAAATCGGGAAAGCGATATTGTGCCGATATTTCGGCGATATTTTCGATATTTCGCAATAAATTGGTAAAAACGATGTTAACCCCCCATATCTATATCGGACCCGCGAGAAATTCGATATTTCGGAGATATATCGCGATATTTTCATCCTTGATTTGAACACATGTTGATTAATAAAATTCTGGAGCGAGTGCATCTTAATTAACAACCTCTTTTCTCATTAATCGGACTCCGTCCTCCGTCCTGAATTGGCAAACACCTTTGTATCGCCTGCATAACAAACAGGCTGACTAAACACAACTTCGGGTATTTGGCTCCCTCTGTTTTGCCTCCTCCTTAAATACTAATCGTTTAAAATTTCATCTCAGGGTTGTTCCTTCGGTCTTTGTTGGCTATCCTCAAGGCATGAAGGGATTCAAGCTTTATGACATACAACACAAGCGTTTTTTTGTGTCTCGCAATGTCATATTTCACGAACATATCTTTCCATTTCATCACACTACCGTTCAGGATGATGTCAAAGACTTGTTTCCGGACTTAGTTCTACCGAGGTCATTCAATTATGTTGGCATCCCTTGCCCTGCTCCAAGCACAAGTCCATCAGCTGACAGCCCTTGTCCTGCTGCAACCCCTTGTGTAGATTCATTGTTCCCCCACATGCCTGAGCCACAACAGGCTGATACTTCAGCTTCAAGTGACACTAGACAGCCGCCTCTACATTTCCTTCTTCTGTTGTACCTCCAAGGAGATCCACTCGACAAGTAAAGCAGCCTACCTACTTGAAATATTTCCATTGCAGCCTCCTTGAGACAAACACATATCCACCGACAAGTCACAGGTTTCCTCTGCAGAAATACTTGTCTTATGATCGTCTGTCTCCTACCTATAGACAATTTGTTCTCAATGCTTCAGCATCGTATGAGCCTCAATTTTATCATCAGGCTGTACCCTTCGAACATTGGAGAGATGCCATGACTGCTGAACTAAATGCTATGGAGAACAATCAAACATGGACTGTTGTACCTTTACCTGAAGGTAAGCACTCTATAGGCTGTAAATGGATCTTCAAGATCAAGCACAAGGCCGATGGTTCAATTGAGAGATACAAGGCCCGTCTTGTTGCCAAAGGGTACACACAGCAAGAAGGGATTGACTACATTGAGACCTTTTCCCCCGTAGCCAAGCTTGTAACCATTAAAGTCTTGCTCACCTTGGCTGCTTCCTTCCAATGGCCCTTAATCCAATTGGATGTCAACAATGCATTCTTGCATGGGGACTTATTTGCGGAGGTGTACATGGACCTACCACTTGGCTACAAACACAATGCCTCATCTCATAACAGTCGCCTCGCATGCAAGCTACATAAATCAATCTACGGTTTGAAACATGCATCCCGCCAGTGGTTCGATAAATTCTCATCAGCCCTCTTACAACTTGGATTCAACCAATCCAAGTCCGATTACTCTCTATTCACAAAGGGCACTGGCAATTCATTCATTGCCTTGTTAGTCTATGTCGATGACATCATCATCACGGGTGCTTCTCAAGCTGAGATTGACAAATTAAAAGTCCATCTTCATGACACTTTTAAACTCAAGGATTTGGGACCTCTCTGGTACTTCTTGGGACTAGAAATTGCTAGATCATCTAAAGGCATTTTTCTCTCCCAAAGAAAGTACACTCTTCAGTTGATCGAAGATACTGATTTCCTTGCATTGTGAAGAGATAAAAGCCCTACGCAGCGGAAAGAATTACCGAACCTAATTAGAGTCTTAGATTCTAATTGAAATACCAATACAATTTGTAAAAAAATTACAGCAATAAATCTATATTTAATGGGCTGTACAGCGGCTATAAACATGCTAAAAATTAACTAGATCTAATCTAGACGATCCTAGTGATCAAGGATTTCATAGAAAACTTACTTTTGTAGGAAGCCTTGATCGATTCGTCTTTTCTTGCTAATAAGATCGAAAACGCAGCAACCTTCTTGTGCGAACTCCACCAATTGGTTACACCGGTATATCTCTAAGACTTCTTGAAGCAAGAGACTGGTGGGAGTCTTTTGGGAGAGATCTCTAAGAGAAGGAGAGTTAACTGGATGCCTTTCACCCCACCTCAAGGGTCCTATATCTATACTATATTAAAAAGTGAGGATGTTGGAAAAACTTTTTTGGACACTTTTGTCATTTCTTTAATTTACTAATTTAAAAATATACCATTAAAGATTAATAAATAAATAAATTAATAATTAATTATCAATAATAAATGTGTAGGATCTACCAAAAGGTTAGAATACAAAAGGTTTTTCCTACAACTCTTTTTAATTGTAATAATTCATAATGAAATTTTAGAAGTTATAGAATTCAAAAGGTTTGTAACTCTCATCTTCTACTACTATAAAATGGGTTCTTTTTCCACCATTTTCTTCACCAATACTTGAGTTTTCATTCTTCCATTGTTTTTGTTCTCTTTATGTTTTCTTTGCTCTCAATACCTTTTCGATCTTCAAAATGTTTCAAGGTGTGTTGGTTGGTACATTCAAATAGCAAGGGATCCATGTGCCGAATCTATATCCTAGATCATAGACTTCTGAGGTTACAATTTCACTTTTTTTTATTGTTCTTTTATAATTAGTATAATTTTTTTTTATTAATAATATATGTTGAAAAATGAAATTTTGTTGCATCAAGCTTATGTTTCTTTTGTTCCAAAAATAAGTAAGATAATGTGTAATTTAATGTCTCACAAATCTATAATAATCTATAATCTATAATCTATACCTATAATTTATAATCTTCTATTAAAAAGCCACCATTTTTTAAAAACATTTTTGAACTATATTATCATTTGTCAACTTAAATTTACAAAGCATATCACCTACAATTAATTACTAATAATTATTAAATTATATATTTAATTGACATTTAAATAGTTGAAATGTTTCTCCTTATTTACATAATTACTAACTTTAATTATATCAAGGAATTTCAAAAGTTTTTCAGTTTTAATAAATTATATATTTAATCTAAAATATAAAATATCACATAAAATTATAATATGGTTTTTAAAAATAAATAGAATATGAATATTCCTCCTCAAAATATGATTTTTGTTATAAAAAAAAAAAAAAAAAAAAAAACACGAATATGATATATTTTTTTCCACTCAAAATATGATTTTTTGAAAAAAAAAAACTAGAATATGGATCTTTTCCCTCAAATTTACATGAAAAAAACAAACTGACAATTTACACACAAAATAAAAATTATATTTATATTATAGGTTTTGACAAAATTTACAAAGCATGCACCTAGAATTAATTAATAATAATTATAAAATTACATATTTTATTTAACTCATTTAATAACATTTAAATAGTTGGAATATTGGAATATATAAAGGTCTCTCTTTAGGTGCATAATCACTAACTTTAATTATATTTAATTTAATTAAAAATATCAAAACTCTTGAAATTTCAAGAGTTTTATAATTCCAATAATTTATATATTTAATTTAATATATCAAATATCACATAATTTTATAATATGATTTTTTAATAGAAAATAGAATATGATTTTTTTTTCTCTGAAAATATGATTTTTTAAATAAAAGAAAAAAACTAGAATATGCTTTTTGAATCTCAAATAACTTAACAAATAAATATTGGCATTAGATCAAATTGTGTGTTTTCTTTTCATTGGTTAAAATTTCTTTAAGTGTTTCTTTTCGAGTTGTGAATTTCTGGGAGAAATCAATTGAGTGGAGTAATTCAAAAAAAAAAAACATCATGAAGATAAAACAATTATTTATGAATAGAGAGATATCATAAAATCAAGGTCGGGATGAAAAGCTTAGTAAACAAATTAAACATATAAAAAGAACTCATGAAACGAGTGATCAACAATAAGGATGAAAGAAGTCAAACATCATTAGCATGAACTGCAACCTCAAACAATGATAGACAAATAGTAATGACATACAATAGTGAAGCAAAAGCATTTTGTGATACTATAAAATAATTAATTTATTATTTGAAAACTAATTGATAAATTTATTTCTACAAGATCTGTTAATTTTGATATTCAGTTCTGTATATTTGTACTTAAGGAATCACGTGAGTTACATGTGCCTTTTACTAACTAAATCAGTTATCGTGTAAGGAAGGGATCTTCTACTACATATTCCCCTCAAAACAGAGCTTCAGTGGCTGCCTTTTCATTCTTCCTTTCTCTGTAAATCCTGTGTATAAACTATCTCCTTTGTATCTCCTTTCAAGTTAATAAATCATTCTCTCTGGTGCTTTCTACAGTGGATGTACACCTATATGGTGGAACCACTATAAAGAATTGTGTTATCTCTCTCTCTCTCTCTCTTGATAAACTGCTTCACATTTGTTCAAGATTACGCGTACTGCTGTTAGCTTGATCATCGACTAGTTCAACAATTTGGTATCAGAGCCCTTCGACTCAAGGATTCCAGATAAGTCTTCTGCTTTCTTGTTTTCTTTTCGATTGAATCTTGCGATTCCTAATTTTTCTAGTTAAGCGAATTAATTTCGCAAAATAGGATAGTTGATTTCTGATAAATCTTGATTTACCATCTGTTCAAAAGAACTTGGATCTTTCTAGGTCAAACCTTTGGGTAAATATGTCGACTAGGTACGATTTAGAAAAATATGATGGTAAAAGTGATTTTGGATTGTGGAAGACAAAAATGGTGGCCCTTTTAGTACAACAAAAGGTGTCAAAAGTTTTGCTTGATCCTACTAAACTTCCTGCAACATTGTCTGAAATAGAAAAAGAAGAAATGCATGATATTGCCTATAGCTCTATTATTCTTCATCTTGCTGACAATGTTTTGAGAAAAGTTAGTAAAATTACAAATGTTAAAGACCTGTGGAAAAAATTAGAGGAACTATACTTACCAAAAACCTTAACAAATGTTTTATATTTGAAAGAGCGTTTCTTTGGTTTTAAAATGGATTCTTCTAAAAGTCTTGAAGAAAATTTGGATGACTTTAGTACCATTTGTACTGATTTGCAGAATACTGGGGAAGAGGTTAAAGACAAGGATCAAGCCGTAATCCTTTTGAATTCACTTCCAGAAATCTTCAAAGAAGTGAAGTCCGCAATGAAGTATGGAAGAGATGACGTCACCGTTGATAAAGTCATAAATTCCCTAAGGCTGAGAGATTCGGAGATTAAACAAGAAAAGGGAGTGTCCGAAGCTCTGTTTGTTAAAGCCAACCAGAAACAACAGTACCGAGGGAAACAAACTCAGAATAAAGGACAACATTTACAGTCAAAGGGGCAAGTCAGCTCACAAAAGGATGGCAGACAGTCAAACAAGCCACAGAACCAAGGTAAATCTTCCGACACAGGAGACATCAAGTGCAATTACTGTCACAAGAATGGCCATATCAAGTGGAATTGTCCACAGCTGAAGAGGAAAGCAAGAAAACAGTCACAAAAGGAGAATAAAAGTTCAGCAAACCTTCATGAGGGGTATGAGTCAGCCGAAGTTTTGTTGGTGACAGATAAAGATTGCACTGATGAATGGATAATGGACTCCGGATGCACGTTCCACATGACACCCTGCAAGAATTTCTTTTCAAGTCTAAACCTCTTTGAGGGTGGCAAGGTAATCATGGGAAATAATCAGCATTGTGTTGTAAGAGGCGTTGGATCAGTCACACTAAAGCTTGCTGATGGCTCATTAAAAATCCTGAAAGATGTAAGGTTTGTACCCGAATTGAAAAGGAATTTGATCTCATTAGGCACCCTTGATAAAGCTGGATGCCGTTATAATTCAGAAAATGGCAGATTGACAGTAACCAAGAATGGTGTGCTGAAACTGACTGGAAAATTACGTGATGGCCTGTATGTTTTAGAGGGAAAGACAGTGTTGGGAGAGTGCAATGTGGTTACTGAGCAAGCATCCACAGAGACAGTTCTATGGCACAAAAGGCTTGCTCACATTGGAGAAAAAGGCCTTGATTGCTTGTACAAACAAGGCCTACTTGGAAAGAAGAAGCCTGGTGAGCTATCTTTCTGCGAGCACTACATACTTGGCAAATCAGCAAGGGCAAGTTTTAAGCCATCCACTCATGTTACCAAGGAAAAGCTTGACTACATCCACTCGGATCTTTGGGGACCTGCAAGGGTGACTACTCATGGAGGCTCAAAATACTTCTTGACTCTCATAGACGATTATTCGAGGAAGGTATGGGTGTATATGCTTAAGACTAAGGATGAGGTTTTTGATAAGTTTGTTGAATGGAAAGCCTTAGTAGAAAACCAGACCGGCAGAAAGATAAGAATCCTGAGGACTGACAATGGGTTGGAGTATCTAAATGATAGGTTCATGAGTTTGTGCAGAGCTTCAGGCATTGAGAGACATTTGACAGCTGCTGGAACTCCTCAACAAAATGGGCTTGCTGAAAGGTTCAACCGAACCATTCTTGAGAGGGTGAGGTGCATGCTCTCTAATGCCCAATTGCCAAGAGTTTTTTGGGGGGAAGCTGTCAACACGGCCGTATATCTCATTAACCGAAGTCCTTCTTCAGCTTTGAAATTTGTCACTCCACAGGAAAAATGGACTGGCCATCCGCCAAATTTGAAGCATCTTAGAGTCTTCGGGTGCGCGGCCGATGCTCATACTCGACAAGATAAACTTCAGCCAAGGGCAAAGAAGTGTATCTTTCTTGGCTATCCCCATGGAGTCAAAGCTTACAAGCTATGGTGCCTAAAACAAGGTGAAAACAGGTGCATAATCAGTCGAGATGTATCCTTTAATGAAGACATAATGCCATGGAAGAATTGTTGGGTTTTATGCCCTAAAACTCGTAGATAGTAAATGAAACAAATTAATCGATCTCAATAAGTCGTTATTTGAGTGATTCAGTAATTTGGTTATTGAATAAATCGAGTTTGTATTAATAAACCCTAAATCCAATAAACTAAGATCCGAGGTTGTTTAAATGAAACTTGGACTAGTATGTAGGGACATACGGGGATCAGTGTCCAAGTAACAACCTAAATGGTCTATAGTATAGGGATAAGGCTGGGTACCTTATCCTGGTGACACTATGTGATACGGCCCACCTTGTATCCGATACAGATGCAATGATCCAAAGCATCCATGTAGGAGACATGCGGGTGGGGGTATCCTATGCAATGAGTTTGCATAAGACCGGACCGCGAAATAGTAACCACTAGATGTAACGCCGTTAACTAGTCTAGGTTTCTATTTCAATAGGATGACCTAGGTAACTCAATCTCAATCCTGAGTCTGTTATGAACTCCTTTTCAGGAGGGATTGTCCTTAGATTTGTATGGGTGAGAGTGGCCTGCTCGCCGACTCAATATTCCTACCATATCAGGGGCAAGACCGAATGGGGGCTGGGAACATAACAGTACAAGATGGAATTCACTCCTTCCTCTATTGAGGCAAGTAGATGTGTGTTCCCTTAAGGGCTGATTCTGGGGCTTGAACAAAAGCGCGCTGTCCTCTCTTGGCCCGAGAGGAATTTCTGTTTAGTGGTTGGACCCTAAACAGGTTGTTCATTAGAGGGATCAGTGGTACTTAAGGATCCAGAGGTAACCCAGGGGTAAAACGGTAATTTGACCCAGCTGGTGTTACGAACACACGTGAAGGATTGACTTACTGCTATTGGTCAATATCCGTGGACACAGAAATATTCTACAGTGAGAAGAGTGCAGCTGTGGGTCTTTAGTGGAGTGACCCACAGTTAACGAATGTTGATTGACTCGGTTAATGAGTTTATTTGATCAATCTCGTATCGTTGGAGCTTCTGATCTGTAGGTCCATTAGGTCCACCTGCTAGCTCATAACGGGTTCTGAGATAATTTAGTCTTGGTATTAAAGGGAATTAATATAATGTATGGAGATACATTATATTATAAAGTTTAATTAAAGAATTAAACTTTATAATTAATTTTGGATATGATTCGAAATTAATTATTGAGAGAATAATGAATTTAATTAAATATGTGATATTTGATTAGTTCATGAATTAATTAATTGGGGAATTAATTAATTTTATTTAGTTTGGTTAAATGTGATTTAATCAAATTAACACTATAGTTTATATTAATGTACATTATGATGCACATTAAAACTATAGATTAAAAGAGAGAGATTAAAATTGAATATGATTCAATTGTAATTAAATATTGGATATTTAATTAATGTGAATTCAATTAATGAAATTAATTGAATGGCCAATTTAATTCAATTTAATATGATTCAAATTGAATTAAATACCTTATGCTATAATTGGTTTAATTAATACTATTTTAGTTAAATTAATTATAGTTAATTATAATTAATTAAATGATTTTTATTATTTAATTAATGGACGGCCAAGATCGTATGGATTTGATCCAACGATCTAGATGGAGTAGGTTTTTTAACTTCCCCACTTATCGTTAAGTGTTGAGGGAGTTTCCCCAACAGTCTATAACTCTCTCATTTTCACGCAAAAACAGAGAAAGAAAACGCTCTGTTTTTTTCCTCTCTTCATCTCTCAAAAATTCCAGCAATTCACCTTGCTGTAAATCCCTTTCAAGACTAGTTTTGGGTTCCCACAAGCCGGATCTTGAGTCCCAAGTAGGGGTGATCACGGTTCGGTTCGGTCCGGTTTTGGCCAAAACCAAAGACCGAACCAAACATCTCGGTTCTGAAGTCTTGTAAACCGAGAGAACCGACTTTTTCTTCGGTTTCGGTTAAAAACCGAACCAATCGGTTTCGGTTCTAACCGGTTCGGTTCGGTTTTAACCGAACTTTCCTTTTTTTTTTTTTGCCCTCAGCACACCCATGTTTGTCCATCATACACACAGATCTAAAGCTTCTCAATTTAAAAAAAAAAAAAAAAAAAAAAAAAAAAAAAAAAAAAAACACAGATCTAAAGTGAGAGAAAGAGAGAGAGAGTTTGGGAGGAGATGAAAGCTACAAGATCAGGGAATAAAATAGGAGGAGAAAGAGAAGCACAATAACATTCTTGGTCTCACAAGATCGGCGACGACGACGGCGATAGGTGGTTGTGAGAGAGATGTCGACAGTGATAAGAGTAGTGATTAAAAGGAGAAGGAGAATGAATCATGCCCAAAAGCTCTAAGGAAAGGATGAGAGAAAGTGATACGAACAGAGAAGAGAGAGAAAGGAAGAGAGAGGAATTGTAGAGGGAAAGAGAAAGAGGGGTTGGGGGAGAAAAGAGGTGTCGGCTGATTGAGAGAAAGAGATTGAGAGAGAGAATATGATGTTGACATTAGGGTTTGTATGTAGAAGAATTGGGCTTTGGGCTTTTGGATGTGGGCTCTTAAGTATTATTATGTGGGTGGGCTGAAATAATTGTGTTTTGTTAAAGATAATTCGGTTCGGTTCGGTTTTATTCGGTTTTTTAAAGGACTGAACCGCGGACTGAACCGAAAATCTCGGTTTTTAATATGTTTAAACCGAGAGAACCAATTTTTTAAAGAAAACCGAACCGAACCAGTCGGTTCGGCTCGGTTCGGTTCGGTTTGTCGGTTCGGCTCGGTTTTTGCCCACTCCTAGTCCCAAGAGTTATAGTGGGTGTATTGTTTTGGTAGTGTTCTTGGAGCAAAAAGGCTATACGTGAATTTCAAGTTGGAGCATTGTGCTGAAGAGTTTGGCCACTACAATTCACGTAAGTTTCTTCAACTCTAAAGTGGTTTAGAGTAATTTTTCAGCATGCTTAACATAGATCTAAATAGAAATCGTTTCTGTTTTTATTTTTGCCCAACGTATCGGTATTCTAATTAGAAATTAAATCACAAACGGTGAAAACCGCTTCCGCTAGAGGATTCAATTCCTTCAAGAATAACCATTTATGTGATAAAAGTCACAAAGAAACAGAAAGCTTTGAGATTGACTTAATGCCTCTTAGCAGCAACTCATCTCCCCTAGAAACTGAAGGCAATTCTGCACCTCTTCAACCTACGGAAGAGGAGGAAAATGCTACTGATTTTGAATCTGGACAGCCCTCGCATCCTGCTACGTTAGAAGAAGAAAACAGTGAGCTCACCAACTATCAATTGACAAGAGATAGGCAACGCAGAACTATAAGGCCTTCTTCACGATACAGTAGCTCTGATTTTGTAGGCTATGCCTTCAGCTGTTTAAATGACAACTTTGGTCCTGAACCTAACACATATAATCAGGCAATAAAATCCCCACACTCAGACCTTTGGATGGCAGCTATGCTTCAGGAACTTGAATCATTGAAGGAGAATAACACTTGGAGATTGGTAAAAAGGCCTCATGAAAAAAAGGTGGTGGACTGCAAGTGGATTTACAAGTTCAAACCGAATGCTAATTCCTCTGAGCAACCTAGATTCAAAGCCCGATTGGTTGCAAAGGGCTTTACACAAGAGGAAGGTGTCGACTATACCGAGGTGTTCTCTCCGGTTGTGAGGCACACATCCATAAGGATTCTACTTTCCTTAGTTGTGCAATTCAGGTTGGAGCTTGAACAAATGGACGTTACAACCGCATTTCTCTATGGGAGTCTAGAAGAAGACATCTACATGAATCAACCCCCCGGATTTGTTGAAGATGGAGGGGAAGAATTAGTATGTCATCTTCAAAAGTCCATATATGGGTTGAAGCAGTCCCCACTCCAATGGAACAAAAGGTTTGATTCCTTTATCCTTTCTATTGGCAAGTAAAAGTTCCTATGACTGCTGTGTTTATAAGAAGAATATATCAGCTGCTGTGTATGTGTTGGTTTTACTTTACGTAGATGATATACTAATAGCATCGACTGATATGTGTGAAATAGAAAGGTTAAAGGCTGCTCTTAGTAAGGAATTTAAAATGAAAGACCTAGGGGAAGCAAGGAAGATTCTAGGCATGGAATTACAAAGAGATAGGTCTAGAGACAAGATGATTATTCATCAGGCTGGATACTTTGAAAAATTATTGAAGAAATTCCATATGGAGGCTGCAAAGTGTGTAAAAACCCCTTTTGCTGCTCATTTTAAATTGTCTTCATCCCAGTCCCCTGCAAATGCTCATGAACTTGATGAAATGAAAGGTATCCCCTACGCTAATCTTGTTGGAAGTCTGATGTACGGGATGGTTTGTAGCCGACCAGATCTAGCACATGCCATGAGTGTGGTAAGTCGCTTTATGAGCAATCCAGGACGACCACACTGGGAGGCAACTAAATGGATCCTAAGGTATGTGAAAGGTTCTTTAAGCAAGGGATTGGTATTCTCGAAATCTGAGGAACAAGGTGAAATTATAACCGGTTTTGTAGATTCTGACTACGCTGCTGACCTTGATAAGAGGAGGTCTTTGTCCGGGTATATTTTCACTTTATTTGGCAATGTAGTAAGCTGGAGATCCACCCTTCAATCTGTGGTTGCTTTGTCTTCAACTGAGGCTGAATACATAGCACTTGCTGAATCTGTAAAAGAAGCTATGTGGCTGAAAGGTAGTGTTTCTGCTATGCTTTGTGGTGATTGTAGAGTTTTAATCCATTGTGATAGCCAAAGTGCTTTAGCACTATCCAAAAACCCTACCTTTCATGATAGAACTAAACACATAGATGTGAGGTTCCACTATGTTAGAGAAATTGTTCAAGAGGGTGAGATCAAACTGTGTAAGGTTCATACAAGCCAAAATCCAGCTGATATGATGACAAAGGCTCTACCAGTAAACAGATTTGACTATCTTTGTGAAGTGATAAAATTGGACTGTGGTTGAAAAAGTAGAACAGCTCCAACACTTCAAAGCACCAGGGAATATGTTGCTTGCTGTCTTTGATTATTAAGGAGATCAGAACTTACATATCAAGAGGGTGAATTGTTAATTTTGATATTCAGTTCTGTATATTTGTACTTAAGGAATCACGTGAGTTACATGTGCCTTTTACTAACTAAATCAGTTATCGTGTAAGGAAGGGATCTTCTACTACATATTCCCCTCAAAACAGAGCTTCAGTGGCTGCCTTTTCATTCTTCCTTTCTCTGTAAATCCTGTGTATAAACTATCACCTTTGTATCTCCTTTCAAGTTAATAAATCATTCTCTCTGGTGCTTTCTACAGTGGATGTACACCTATATGGTGGAACCACTATAAAGAATTGTGTTAGCTCTCTCTCTCTCTCTCTCTTGATAAACTGCTTCACATTTGTTCAAGATTACGCGTACTGCTGTTAGCTTGATCATCGACTAGTTCAACAAGATCATATTTAATCTTATTTTATCTTATCTTACTACCTTAAAAAATGGCTTATTTGGAGAATCATTTTTGGACCCTTATGTCCCAATGTTAATTTTATAATTCCAAATATGTCCCTTAGTTAATTATTACTTCTTTATTTTTTGTAATTTTGTAAATGAATGAGTGACCCAAATTTCACTTTTGTAGAACTTGAAAGAGATTTTTAAATTATTAAAATTTTTTATTACTTTTCAATTTTCACTCTCATCACCAATTCCCTACATTTTCTCTCCCTTCCTCTCTCCACTTTTTAATGCTTCGAGTGGTTAATTTGGTTCATCTTCCATCATTTCCTCTTCCATCTCTTCTTCATTTATGAATATTTATTTGTTTTTATTATTCTCATAACAAACCTTTTGTGCTTCTCTCTAATGGTTTCAAAATCAAATAAGACTTTTCATTTGCACATTCTCGAGCTTCTATATAAATAGGCAAACCTTTTTCACATTCTTCACAAACTTTACAAGGCAATTTATCTATTCCGTATGTATTACTATATTAATCTCACATCCTCTGTGGATTTTTGAAATGGATGGCAAAAGTGGTAATAACGGCAGCGACGAGGATGACAATAAGAATCAAGTTGGCGGCTACAAAAAGTGGTGGTGTAACTTTGTAAAGATGGTACCTTTCGAGGTAGCGCAAAACACTCATTCACTTCTCTTGAGATGCATTTGGGAGCAAGCCTCAAACTTTTTTTGCCAACCCCCAAGTAGCATAAAGAAACAAGAAGTAGAGACGAGTTAAAATCTCATGGAGTTATGTAAAAATTTTATTGTGATAAAGTGAATTGTGCATTTGGTTCTTTCTTTTATTAACTTCTAAATTTTTTTTTTTATCAATTTGTCTTTATCATTAATTTTTATTAATTATATGAAATAAAATTATTTTTTTTAATTTCATTTTTGTACATGTGGTTTTCTAAATATATGGTAATGTATGTTAATTATCAAATAAATTAATAAAACACATGTTTTTATTTTTTGAAAATACAAAACACATGTTTAGGTTTATGTCTGTAATTTTCTAAATGCATAAATTAGTATTTAATAAATCATAAAAAAATTTAGACAAAAATAAGAATTAAAATATTTTACAATTTTTTTTAAATGATTATAATTTTCAAATGATTTAGTATGTTAATCTTTTTTTAAAAAAAAAAAATTAGTATTCAAATGATGGATATTTTGGATCAATAAAAATAATTTTCCTAGATTTTTTTTAAAATTAATATAATTATTAAAACTGAAATTTAATATAAGATAATTAAAATGAAAAATGAAAAATAATTAATTATTTTATATACGAATAATTTTTAAAATTGAAAGTTAATTCAAATATTGATTAAAAAAATGAAAATATCACGTGCGAAGCACGTGCTAAAAAACTAGTATAGGTAAAGGCCAAGACCTTTTCCTAATAGGAAAAGGTCAATGAATAAGTTCAAATCTATTATCTGAACAATATCTAATTTTAATAAATAATTAATTAATTTCATAATTAATTAATTACCCAATTAAATATCATATATTTAATCTTAGGGATTTTATTAAAAATTAAAATTAATATGAATCCAATTCATATTAAATTTATTTGAACTCTTTCAAATATTTTCTCTCAAGAATTAATTTTTGAAATTAATTAAAAAATTATATTATAAAGTTTCATAAACTTTATATTATAATGTATCAACATACATTATACGATTCCCCAAATAAATTGAACACTTTCAATTTACAGTTTATATTTAATTGCTTCAAGTCTTTTTACAAGCTACCAGTGGGACCTAATGGACCTACAAATCAGAAGCTCCAACGATACGAGATTAATTGGCTAAACTCATTAACCAAGTTAGTCAACATTCCTTAACTGTGGGTCACTCCACTAAAGACTCACAGCTGCACTCTTCTCACTGCAGAATATTTTTGTGTCCACAGATATCGACCAATAACGGCAAGTTAGTCCTTCACGAGTGTTCGTAACTCCAGCTGGGTCAAATTACCGTCTTACCCCTGAGTTACCTCTACCTCCTTAAGTACCAGTGCTCCTCTAATGAACAACCTGTTTGTGGTCCAACCATCAAACAGAAACCCCTCTCGGGCCAGTGAGAGGGTAGGGCCCTTTGTTCAAGACCCGGAGACACCACTTAAGGGAACACTCATCTACTTCCTCGAAAGTCGGGAAGGAGTGAATTCCATCTTGTGTGATTATGTTCCCAGCTCCCCACTCGGTCTTGTCCCCAAAATGGTAGGCTTATTGAGTCGGCAAACTGGTCACTCTCACCCATACAAATCAAAGGACAATCCCTTGTGAACAGGAGTCCATAATCCACTCAGGATTCAGACTAAGTTGCCTAGGTCATCCTAGTGAAATAGAAACCTAACTAGTTAACGGTGTTACAGCTAGCGGTTACTATTTCGCAGTCCGGTCTTATGCAAACTCATTGCATAGGATACCCCCACTCGCATGTCTACTACATGGACGCTGTGGATCAATGCGTCTGTATCAAATACAAAGCGGGTTGTATCACATAGTGTTACCAGGATAAGGTACCCAGTTTTATCCTTGTACTATAGACCGTTTAGGTTGTTACTTGAACATCGATCCCCGTATGTCCCCACATACTAGTTCAAGTTACATACACACAACCTTGGATCTTAGTTTATTGGATTTGGATCAAATTGTGCAATATTTAACAATAACATTTTATTGCAGAAACTTAATAACACTTTATTAAAACAAGTATACAACTTGTTTACATTCACTATCTACGAGTTTTAGGGCATAAAACCCAACACATAGAAACCATCCACTTTGCCTATGGATCCTCACAGCAAACTGCAGGCTGACAATGGTGATTTGTTACCTGATCCCACTGTGTATCGCAGGATGGTAGGTCAGCTTCTCTACCTCACCATCTCACGACCAGACATTACGTTTGTTGTTCACCGCCTAAGCCAATATGTCGCCAAGCCCAGGACTTCTCATTTGCAGGTTGCTCACATATTCCTTCGTTACTTAAAAGGTTGTCCTGGCCAAGGCATCTTCTTGTCTGCTTCCACTTCTCTCCAAATTCGTGCCTTCGCTGATGCCGATTGGGCTTCATGCCCTGACTCCAGAAAGTCCACCACGGGGTTCTGCGTTTTTTTGGGGGAAGCTTTGGTCTCTTGGAAAGCAAAGAAGCAGACCACGGTCTCGCGTTCTTCAGCAGAGGCTGAATACCGTGCACTGGCATCTGTGTCTTGCGAAATTGTATGGCTCCATCAGTTACTCCAAGACCTCCAAGTTCGTGCTCCTTCACCATCTCTTGTGTTCTGTGATAACACTGCTGCGATTCACATTGCCTCTAATCCCATTTTCCATGAGAGAACTAAGCACATTGAACTTGATTGTCATTTCATCCGAGAGAAGGTCCTTGCTGGCGTCATCAAACTTCTCCCCATTCAATCCAGTCTTCAGCTGGCCGACATCCTCACCAAGGCGCTTCCACACTCTTCATTTTCTTACATATTACCAAGATGGGAATTGTTAACTTCATGAGTCCATCTTGAGGGGGGAGTATTAGGATAAACAGAAACTTGTAATTAGTTTCTGGTTAAAGTCAGTTAGTTATATTAGTTTCTCATGATTGTTATTCAAACTAACTGATAAGTTGTATTCTTGGTGCCTATTTATATGGCTTGCACTATTAATGAAAATCTCAAGCAAGTTTTATTTACTCTCTGCATCCTTAATATGTCTCTAAGCTTGCTGTCATTTTAGTATCAATTGTTGGTGCATGTTGGAGCTTTAAATAAACATTGAAGAAATCATAGCTCAGGGTGTGAGTTGCTAGAAAAAGACAAGTTTGAAACCAACATTTTCTCTCAAAGAAACCAAGAAGAAAAGTTCTCAAAAACCCATTTTCTTTCCCTCAAATTCATCACTCTCAAGCTCCCACTAACTCGTTCTAAGGCCGGAGAATAGCGGGGAAGATCTTAGTGGTCGTCCACGACTTGATCGTGCTGAGAATCATCCAACGAATCGCTTGAATCGAGCTCCAAAAGGTTAGTATAATCGAGCCTCTGTTTTTCGTGTTTTGGAGCATGATTTTCCTTAATGAAATTAATCAAATCAAGAGCCTAAGATCCGTAATCGCTTCCGCTAGTGTATCGTACACTTCTTCACGGGAAATATCTCGGTGGTGATCCACAAAGTGTTCGTGTGAAGAAACAACCGAAGGATTCGCCTGAATTCTTGCTTCAAGAGGTTAGTTCGAAATACTCTGTTTTCGGGTTAATATTCAACATGCTTTGTTTGAGAAATTGATGTATAATTAAGCGCCCAAGTGTCGAATCGCTTCTGCTCGAGTGATTTACACTCCTTCAGTTTCACACCTAACGACATAGGCAAGAGCTGACAAAGACAGGGTAGCATTCAGAAGAGTTAAAAGAGCATGTTCTTTTGCAATCCAATCATCATACAGGGGATTTGCTTGAAGAGTTGATGAAGAATTACCAGTCGTCGTAGCCAATGTTGATGATTGCAAATACTGAGCAAGCTAAGGAGTGCTACCATCAATGAAACCAAAAAGTTTATGAGCTTTAAGGATCTTGTGTAACTAGAATTTCTTAAGAACGAAATTCGACGAATCCAATCGAATGGATATTAGGTTACAAATGTTTGAAGGAGAAAGATTGGTGAATTGAGATCAAAGTTAGCAGAATCAACCATGACAGTCACCAAGAAAGAGAAGAGATGCATGGATAAAAGCGAATGCGTGGAGATTGAAGAAAGGGTACGTTGGTCCTAAAAGAAATCTGATACCATGTAACAATAGTTTACAAATTGTGAAAATACTCTTCTCATTGATAAATTGGAACTTATAGAGAGTATTTAAAGAGTTTCAAAATAACGTGTACCTTCTATTACAACTGAATATAACAAATAAAGGAAGTAACTAATGAGGAACTGCTTAAGCTATATCAGTAACATATTTTAGTACATTTTATTTAAGATTCTTTACAAGTTCTATAGTTCCAAAATAGGGTGAAGGGTTATTCAATAATTAAAATAGAGGTATGACTATTGATCTCTATAATCTTGAGATTAGATGTTTTTTCAACTTTTATATATATATATATATATATATATATATATATATATATATATATATAAAAGGAAAACAATGAAAACGAGTTTGGTATACTTGTTTTCGAAAACCATTTTAAAAAACAACTTAAAAAATAGTTTGTTATAAAAAATGATAAAAGGTTGTTTTCAATGTTTTTTAATTTTGTTTTCAAAATAATGGAAACACTCGATACAAATTTAAAAATAAGGGATATAACATTTTTTCTGTCAAATAATGTTGCGTTATCACTAACATTTTCTATTTCTGGTATTCAAATTCTCTCCGACTCTAAAAAAGGTACAACATGATCGGTAGGGTTTTTTTCCTTTAGATATTGAATGATTGTTCCAATAAATAATATTATGTGAAGATATTGTTACATAAATAGTGTTTGTAATTGAAGTGATGTTTTGGTTACTATTTTTATATAATTTTGTTAATTTTAATGTACCCACCCATTTGAAACTTTCTAGTTATTGTTTTAAACCTTCCCATTTTTATTTTTTTTTTGAAAAGTGGGAAGGTTTAAACCTTCCCATTGGGAATTTCAATTTTTTTAAAAAATAATAACCAATTGGGTAAAATACCTTTTTGGTCCCTCATGTTTCAGGTTCGTTTACAATAGGTCCCTAGGTTTCAAAATTGAACAATCAAGTCCCTAGGTTTCAAATTCGAACAATCAAGTCCCTATTGTTTCAGAATTGCTTCTATTAAGTCCCTCCACCGTTAATTTTTTTAACGGTGCTAACGTGGCAGTTAAAAATAATAAAATAATAATTTTTAAATTAAATTTAAATAATAAATAAAATAATAATTTTTAAATTAAAATTAAATAATAAATAATAAAATAATAAAGAAATCTACTCTCTCTCCTCTTTCTCCCCCACTCGAAACCCTCATCTCTCCCTCACCTTCTCTCTTCTTCTTCTCTCTCCTCTTTCTCTCCCACCCAAAACCCTCCTCTGGCACCGCCTTCGTGAACCAGCCGCCAGACCCCCCACTCTTTCGTTCTTCATCTCGGCAGCAACTCCCTCCCTCTCTCTGTTTCTCTTCCTGTCGGTAGCCCAGCCCACCGCGTCGCCGTCATTGGAGTTGCAGCGCCACCGCCTAGCCCGAGCCACACCGCCGCTCTCTCTCTCCCTTGTTCGTCTTCTCCGTCGGCAGCCGGAGGCTCGTGGAACTCGTCTCTCGTGCACCGACGTCGTCTCCCGCAGCACCGCTTCTTCGCACGCAAGCTCCTCTCTCCAGCAAGCATCCACGCTTCCCTCCCTTCGCCTTCGTCTTCCCTCCCTTCCCTCCTCTCCATCGTCGTCGCCTTCGCCTTTGTCTTCCCCCTCTTTCGCCTTTGTGGGTTTTATTTTGTTTGATTTGCTGGTTCACAGTGGGGATTGAGATTCCAAAAATCGATTTCGTTTGAATTTCGTTTGTTTTTTTTGCTGCTCTGTGATTGTTTGTTGAGGAAGAAAAGAAGATGTGGATTTTGGGGATGGGGGAAGGGGAAAGAAGAGGAAAGAGGGGGGAGATGTAAATGGTGCTGAGAAGATGAGGGGGTGTTGGAGGGGGTGGTGATGGTGTTGGAGAGCGGTGACGGTGGAGAGGAGGGAGAGGGAGAAGAAGAGAAAAAAGAAGGGGGCGGTGACAGTGTTGGAGGGCGGCGACGGCCATGGCTGCCAAGAAGATGAAGGAAAGGGAGAGAAGATGAGGGAGAGGGAGAAGAAGGGGGAATCGGGGAGAGAGAAGAGAAAATTTTCCTTTTTAAAAATTTTTTTTGTTATTTTTAATTTATTATTATATTATTTATTTTAAATTAAAAATTAATATTTTATTTTTTTTTAGTTGCCACGTCAGCACCGTTAAAAAAATTAACGGTTGAAGGACTAAATTGAACTATTTTCGAAACAGTAGGGATTTGGTTGTTCAATTTTGAAACCTAGGAACCTATTGGAAACTGACCCGAAACATGAGGGACCAAAAAGGTATTGTACCCTAACCAATTTATAATCCAACTCACAACAAAAAAAAATGAACAAAAAGATTTTTCTTCTTCCTTTCTCTTGCAGAGAGGATTTATTTTCCCTTATAAAAATATTATTTTACATAAAGTCAAATTATACCCTCAAACAATATCTTGCATGTTGAATTTTTTCTCTTATAAATATTAGGGAAAATACACTTTTGGTCCCTGAGGTTTGGGTTAGGTTTCATTTTGGTCCCTGAGTTTTCAAACTCAACAATTTAGCCCCTGAGGTTTGGTTTTAGTTTCATTTTGGTCCCTCCATCTACTTTTCTATTAAATGTTAACGGTTTGTTGACGTGGCACTATTTTTTATTTTAAAAAATTATTTTTTTATTAAAAAAATTATTTTTTTTAATTAAAAAAAAATATATTCTTTAAAAAAATTTGACTCCCTCCCATTTTTCCCTCTTCTTCTTCTTCTTCCAGTCGCCGGTACCGCCTCCCGCCAGCCACTACTGAAGGTGTTCATATAACACATGCGGAAGCAATTTTAGGATCGGAGGCACTTAACTACATCAATTTTAGAAAATGAAAGCATGTTGTCCAAATACCGTAAATAGAGAGCATAATTTGTACCAACCTTTTTGGAGACCAATTCAACAACTCCCTTTGATTCCTTTGATCATGAACGGTGTGTGGACCACCTCTAGTGTCTTTCCCGCTATCCTCCGGCCTTAGAACGACTTGTGGGAGTCTATGGTGATAGGGATTGGAAGGGATATGCTTGAGCACTTCAAGCTTTTAGAGAGTTTGAGTAGTAATTTCGGTAGCATAACATTACTCCAAAAATCCATACTTCTTCATCTTCTAATCCCCTACTTATAGAGAATTTTCATGTATCTTAGATTCATCAATGTAAGACACATGGAGAGGAGAATGGCCTTAGTGGATTCTAGGTGTTCTATGGAGCTTTCATGCAAGATTGCATGTGGGAGGTGTTATTCCACTTTCTTCATCCATGCAAGAGTGGAATTAGATGTGTAACTCCACTATCTCCATCCATGCAATAGTGAATTTCTACTCTTGGATTTAATTTAAAATGCAATTCTCAATTGCCTTTCAAATGATCAATTAATTGAACAATTTCAATTAATCATATGACATTAATCAAATTAATTCATATCACATATTTCAATCCACTCATCTCGAATTTCCATAAACTCAAGATTCAAATCTCTATCTCAATTTTAATTTAAAAACAATTCATAATCATTTTTAAATTAAAACAATAATTAATTAAACAATTTAATCAATTATGTAACATTAATTTAATATCATATATCAAATTAATACTACGCACCTAACATGAATCTCTATTCATATATATTGTATTTAAATCATATTTAAATAATTTACTCTCTCAATTAATAGTTTAATTCTAATTAAACTATTGTGTTGATAATATCGATATAATCGACACTAATTCCCTAAACTGAATTTGAACGATTCAAACTTTCCTATCACTTTGTTCTAAGGTATAATTCGTATGAGCTAGCAGGGGGACCTAATGGACCTACAGATCATGGGCTCCAACGATTCGAGGTTAACCGGCTAATCTCATTAACCTAGCTAACCAACATTCGTTAACTACCGGGACATTTCACTATAGCCCTGTAATTGCACTCCCCTCACTGTAGATATATTTTTGTCCACTTAATATAACCATGATTAGTAAGTCGACCCTTCACAGGTTGTTCGTAACTATAACCAGGTCAAATGTCCGTTTTACCCCTATAATACTTCTTGTTCCTTGAGTCCCACTAATCCTCTAATGAACAATTGGTTTGTGGTCCAACCAACAAACCGAGTCCCTCTCGGGCCAATGAGAGGGCGGGATCCCTTTGTTCAAGCCCCAAAGTCAGCACTTAAGGGAACAACCTCTCTACTATCCCTAATTCGGGTAGGAGCGAATTCCTTCTTGCAGGACTATGTCCCCAACTATCTACCCGTTCCTATCCCTGAAATGGGAGGCTTATTGAGTCGACGATGCTGAGCCACTCTCACCCATGCAGATCTAAGGATAAGCCCGAATAAACAGGAGTTCATAGTTAGCTCAGGATTAAGATCGAGTTACCTAGGTCATCACATGAAATAGTCAGTCTTGTCAGTTGTCGCAACGTCATCGCGACGCGGAGCGGCCGACGTCCTTTCCTAAGGGTCTCTTTCGAGGTTAAAGGTTTGGAGTCGCCACCAATCATCTTGGGGTGTGATTGGTCACCCATTTTAAAGAAAAACCGGTCTTTGAAAACCAAAAATTAGGTTCGGGGGTCAGTTGTGTGTAGGGAAGGTATTAGCACCCTACAACAATCATTTGAAAACATTTTATTTTATTACTCGAATTCATTAAACAAAGGTCCATGTCTTAACAAAAAAATAAACAAATAAAATTTGGGGAAAAAAAAAATGAAAATTGAAAATTAAATGTCTCACTAATTTCACCTTATCTTTAAATAAAGTAAGGATTTAATTTCGTGAGTGGGGTTAACCCATAACTCTATTATCACGTATAAATTTCCCAATTAAGGAAAATCTTTCACCTCAAGAATTTGAAAATTATTTCAACTCCGTCATAGGCTTTACATGATTTTATGACACCATTCAACAAAAGAAATCCTCCTTTATTTTCCACATTAAAAAAAATTATTGGAAATTTCAAAATTAAAAATTAAAATAAAGAATTTGAAATTAATTGAAAGAAAGTTAAATCATTTAGAAATTCGAACTAAAACCAAATTGAAATTCAATTGGAAATCTCAGTTTAAAAGTCATCTTGAAATAGTTTTAAAAATTCCAATTTGAAGTTAAATTGTAGTTGATTTCAAAAATTCTAAATTAAGACCAAATTCAAGTCGATTGCAAAAAATATTTAGGCTAATTTCTAGGCAGGGTGTTCCCTTTCGGTCAGCTTAAATTTCTTAGACAAAATTAGCCTAAAGTTTCCATAATCAACTTTAAAAAAACTTTTCTTGAAATCCAATTTGAAACTTCAAATTAAATCCCATTGGAGATTCATTTAAACCGTTCAAATTTAAATACCAAACTAAAATTCACTTTGAAATTCATTTGAATATTTTCATTTTTAAATCGTTTGAAGGAATTCAAATATTAACCAAATTAAGATCGACTTCAAAATTTTCAATCAAAACCTATTTTGAAATTTATTTAAGAAACCCAATTTACATCCAATTGAAATCAATTTTGAAAATTAAAATCAAATTGAAATTCATTTGTGAATATCAGAATTACAAATTGAACCAACTTGAGATTTTATTCAAATTAAAATCAATCAAAGAAAAATTAAAATTCTATTTGAAAATTTCAAACCAAAACTAAATTGAAATTGAGTTAATTTAAAACCAAGAATCAAATTGAATTGAAATCCAAATTAAACCAAATTGACTTTGATTTTTTAAAATCCTAAAAGAAATTAAATTGAAAATTCAAATTTAGAATCAAAATGGGATTGAAATCAAAGCTTCAAATAAAAATTAAATTGAAACGGAATTGAGATCTCTAATGTGAATTAAAGACATTGATTCAAATTCAAGTCAATTAAAACCAATGTGAAATTCAAATTAGAAATTTCATGTTAGAGCCTAATTGAAATTGATTTTGAGATTTTAATGTAAACCAAAATTGAAATTGAATTCCAATTCAACTAAAGTCCATAAACATTCCCACTTTAATTAAAATTTGAAATTGAGTTTTGAAGTTTGCTTCAAAAATCCAAACTAAATAGATACAACTTGAAATTCATTTGAAAGAAAAAATCCAAAATCACCTTGAAATTCATTGGAACTTGAAATTAAAACCATTTGAGGAGAAATTGACATCTAATTTGAGATTTCAAATTAAATTCGGTAAGTCATTATTAAATTAACCTTCAAATTAGAATTTAATTGAAATAGATAAAAAAAGTTCAATTTTAAAGCAAATTTGAACATGATTTAAGAATTTCAAAGTAAAAGCCAATTTGAGATAAAACTCCAATTAGAAATCCCAATTATAAGTCAATTAAAATGACAAATAATGATTAGAAAACTAATAAAGAGAATAAAGAAAAGGGAAAAAAAAAATGAAAGCAAAATATATACCAAAAATAAAATTAAAAAAGAAAATGAAATTTTAAAAAAAAAAAATGTGAAGACAATTAAATGGGGAGGGACCCACTTACCTTTTCTCTCTCTCCCACTCTCCCCTTCTTCTTCTTCTTCACGAAAATGTCTCCCTTTTTTCCTTTTCCTTCCCTCTTTTTTCCTTTTAACTCTTCCACCTTCCCTCCTCTTTTATCTTAAACCTCACTTAGGAACCTCGTCGGAATCAACGGGCAAACGGCGGCGGCAAGGTGTGGCGGTGAGCAGCGGCGAGCGGCGGCGGCAGTGGTGGTGAGCAACGGCGGCGAGCGGCGGCGGTTGTGAACTTAGATATTTGAAAATCCTTCTAAAATCTCTATTTTTCCCTCTCTAACTCACTTTCTCTCTCTAAGCTCTTTTCACTCTTCTCTCCTTTTTTTTGTGTCTTTCTCTCTCTAAACTCTTTCACTCCTCTTCTCTTTTTTTGTCCTTGTTGTTGTCCCCCTTCCATCCTCCATAAGCTCTCATTATATAGTAGAGCTTGGAGGAAGGGGTTGAGAAAAAGGGGGAAAGAATGGGAGGTTGAGAGAAGGAAGGGGAGTGAGTTGAGAAAGAAGGGGAAAGAATGGGAGGTTGGGAGAAAGAGGGGGAGTGAGTTGAGAAAGAGGGGGAAAGAATGGGAGGTTGAGAGAATGAGGGGGGATGGAGAACGTGGGAAGAGGAGGGAAGAAGAAAAGAAAAGAAAAAATAAATAAATAAATAACTAATTAAAAGAAAAAATAAATAAATAAAATAAAGCAATAAAATAAATAAATAAATAATAAATAAATAAACAAAATAAAATAAAATAAATAAACAAAATAAAGAAATAAATTAAATAAAACAAAAAAGAAAATAATCATAAAAACTAAAAAACAAATTTTTGATAATATGCAAAGAGAGGGATTCGAGCCAAGGACCTCGTGATCGTTAATACAACTTTATGCCGGCTGAGCTATGCTCTTGTTGACATACCAAAAACAAATTGACTACCAAATATTGAAAAACTTCAAACATTATTACTAAAAATCAAGTCGGACCAAATACAGTGTCTACATCAGTAAACGGCGTTATAAAGCAAGAGTGACTTATTTCTCGGTCCTGGGTCTTATGCAGACTCATTGCATAGGACGCCCCCACTCGCATGTCTCTACATGGACGATTTAGGATCACATCGTCTGTACTATCTACAAAGTGGGTCGCGTCTCATAGTGTCCCCAGGATAAGGTACCCAGCCCTAATCCCTATACTATAGACCGTTTTGGCTATTACTCGAGCCTGATCCACTTTTATGGCTCTACATAAAGCTCAAGTGTTCATCCTATAGCCAGGGATCTTAGTTTATTGGATTTAGGTTATTTAACGTGCATTTTACTATTCAATAACGACTTTACTGAATGAATCTCAATAACGACTTTATCGAACAAGTATATAATTCGTTTAACATTCACTATCTACGAGTTTTAGGGCACTAATCCCAACAACTACCGCCACCGTCGGCGACCAACCGCCACCGCCGGCGACCAACTGCCGCCGCCGTCGCCGGAATTTTTTTCCCTTTTTTTCCTCTTCCTTTCTTCTTCTTTCTTTCTTCTCCTTTCCCTTCTTACTTTCTTCTTCTTCTCCTCTTTTTACTGAAAACCCACGTTCGTGAGCTTCAGATCTGCTTAGCTCGAGCAGTTCCTCGCAAGCTTCAAGCCACCGCACTGCCGCCGGCGCATCGCTGACACTGGAGAAGAAGCTGGAGACGAACACCATCGGCCCAACGACGAAGCGAATCCGACTCCGGAGAGGGTTCTCCCTACCGGTAAGAAACCCACGTCGTCGAGCTAAAGAGTGTTGGAACGGGGCGTCAGATCTGGAACAGCGTCGTCGAGCTCGTGAGCTTCAGATCTGCTGAGTTCGTGAAGTTTAGATCTGGAACCGCGTTGTCGAGTAGTTCGTCGTCGAGTAGATCTGTTGAGCTCGTAAGCTTTGCACCGTCGAGTAGTTCGCTGTCGAGTAGATCTTCTCCTCTCCTTCACTGCACTGTCGTCGGCACACCGCTTACGCTGGAGACGAACACCTATCGACCGGAGACGAAGAGAAACTCGAAAAGAAGAAGAAATCTTCACCGGAGATGGACCTTGAGGCTGTCGTGCGTGAAGGAGAGGAGAAGAGATATGTCGTGCGTGAAGGAGAGGAGAAGAGATGTGAAAAAGGAGGGGAAAAAGGAAGAGGGGAAAAAAAAAAAAGGAAAAAAAATTCTGGAGACGGCGATGGCAGTCGTCTGACGACAGTGGTGGTGGCGGTGGCGGTGGTGGCCGACGGGAGACGGTCACCGGCGACTGGGAAGAGGAGGGAGAAGGAGGAGAAGAAGAAGAAGGGAGAGAGTGGGAAATAAATAAAAATAATATAAAATATTATATTTTAATATATTTATATTTTGAAAAATTCAAAAATAATTTTTTTAATAAAAAATTAGTGTCACGTCGGCATTCCGTTAATTATTAATGGAAAATTGGATGGAATGACCAAAATGATACTAAAACCAAACCTCAGGGACTAAATTGTTGAGTTTGAAAACTCAGGAACCAAAATGAAACCTAACTCAAACCTCAGGAACTAAAAGTGTATTTTTCCCTAAATATTATTTTACATAAAGTCAAATTATACCCTCAAACAATATCTTGCATGTTGAAAATCTATCCATAGTGATGTATACAATTATTTTTTTTATTATACTAGCACGTCTAGGTTTCCTTCTTTTGCTAATAATATATTCATCACTTTCACACACTTTAATTCCACAAAATTTAATTATTTGATCTTTTGTTGCATTTTGAAATCCACAACCAAACTGTGAAACCAAACATTCTTTCCCTTGTTTTCACCTTGCTGCCTACTCCTATCTCCCTAGTCGCTTCTAAACTTGGCACACCCCATCCTCACCTTCCTTGCTTTTGAGCGCCGTTATTTGCCTTGGTAGCTCGTTGTTGCCATACAAATTGCTAATCTAGTCGGAAATCATCTTTTGAACCTATGGTAGTCCAGATCATACTTAAAATCGTCTTTTCGGCAGATGGTTCCAACATGAATTGTTATTTTAACAGAGTATAAATAGTTTAAAACCCACTCTGTTTCTAAATAGTTTTCTAAACAGAGTGGGGTTAAAATAATAGCATAGTTTTTGTTACTATCATTTACATTGTTTTATCAGTCATTTTTATGATTAGTATGATTACCATCTTCCATTCTCTGCTATGTTTGCCATTTGCCAACCAATTACGGTTCAACCCTATGCATCTCTCACTGACAAATCTTAAGTGGCTTTGGAAATCAAAGGATGCAAAAGTACAATAATAGGGACAATGAATTCTCCAAAGAATACGTACAACATTACCAACAGGTTTACTAAACAATCTACCACTAGAACACCAAAATTTTATGGCCCAAGTCAGACAAAACCAGTTTCCCTCTCTAAGGTACTTCAGATTTTATAGACCAATTTTTAATCCAATGACAGATTGAAACAATCATTAAGACTACCATTCAAAATACACAACAATATGATGCAATGTCACAGTTTTCGCTCAATCATTACTGGCACAATCAAAACTGGAACATCAACCAGTCGATTGAGGCCCTCTCAGTACGTCTAAAACACACTTTGTTTGGCTATTCTTTTCATGGTGAACAAGGAATGAAGAGGAAAATCATTTGTTTATCTCATCAACAAGTCAGAATCAAGCTGACTCCTAAAATTACATCAAGTGATGTCTCCATCCAACCATTTCAAGTTGAAGAAACTCCTTAGCTAGCATCTGCCTCTCTCAACAACGGCTCAACTCAACTCATCACAAACAAAATTCTGCTAGTAGTACAACACCATCATCAACCTCTGTGACTCAAGGCCAAATCTCTATTTCAAACTGATAATCATTTGAAGTAATTTTCTTTTTATATCATACAAAAACTCTATTCAATTCTCCTCATATTATTCATTACTTGATTTGATCGTTTTCTTCAACAAATACTACACGAATATTAGTTAAATATTCATAATGTTTTCTCTCTGTTAAATTATCGAACGTTCATGGTAGATTTCCAGCATGCATCCACACAGTCAACCTTTGTGATACAATCCA
>CM029395.1:26171209-26376209 GCA_017139565.1 Luffa aegyptiaca
AGGTTTTTTAACTTCCCCACTTATCGTTAAGTGTTGAGGGAGTTTCCCCAACAGTCTATAACTCTCTCATTTTCACGCAAAAACAGAGAAAGAAAACGCTCTGTTTTTTTCCTCTCTTCATCTCTCAAAAATTCCAGCAATTCACCTTGCTGTAAATCCCTTTCAAGACTAGTTTTGGGTTCCCACAAGCCGGATCTTGAGTCCCAAGTAGGGGTGATCACGGTTCGGTTCGGTCCGGTTTTGGCCAAAACCAAAGACCGAACCAAACATCTCGGTTCTGAAGTCTTGTAAACCGAGAGAACCGACTTTTTCTTCGGTTTCGGTTAAAAACCGAACCAATCGGTTTCGGTTCTAACCGGTTCGGTTCGGTTTTAACCGAACTTTCCTTTTTTTTTTTTTGCCCTCAGCACACCCATGTTTGTCCATCATACACACAGATCTAAAGCTTCTCAATTTAAAAAAAAAAAAAAAAAAAAAAAAAAAAAAAAAAAAACACAGATCTAAAGTGAGAGAAAGAGAGAGAGAGTTTGGGAGGAGATGAAAGCTACAAGATCAGGGAATAAAATAGGAGGAGAAAGAGAAGCACAATAACATTCTTGGTCTCACAAGATCGGCGACGACGACGGCGATAGGTGGTTGTGAGAGAGATGTCGACAGTGATAAGAGTAGTGATTAAAAGGAGAAGGAGAATGAATCATGCCCAAAAGCTCTAAGGAAAGGATGAGAGAAGTGATACGAACAGAGAAGAGAGAGAAAGGAAGAGAGAGGAATTGTAGAGGGAAAGAGAAAGAGGGGTTGGGGGAGAAAAGAGGTGTCGGCTGATTGAGAGAAAGAGATTGAGAGAGAGAATATGATGTTGACATTAGGGTTTGTATGTAGAAGAATTGGGCTTTGGGCTTTTGGATGTGGGCTCTTAAGTATTATTATGTGGGTGGGCTGAAATAATTGTGTTTTGTTAAAGATAAGTCGGTTCGGTTCGTTTTTATTCGGTTTTTTAAAGGACTGAACCGCGGACTGAACCGAAAATCTCGGTTTTTAATAGTTTAAACCGAGAGAACCAATTTTTAAAGAAAACCGAACCGAACCAGTCGGTTCGGCTCGGTCGGTTCGGTTTGTCGGTTCGGCTCGGTTTTTGCCACTCCTAGTCCCAAGAGTTATAGTGGGTGTATTGTTTTGGTAGTGTTCTTGGAGCAAAAAGGCTATACGTGAATTTCAAGTTGGAGCATTGTGCTGAAGAGTTTGGCCACTACAATTCACGTAAGTTTCTTCAACTCTAAAGTGGTTTAGAGTAATTTTTCAGCATGCTTAACATAGATCTAAATAGAAATCGTTTCTGTTTTTATTTTTGCCCAACGTATCGGTATTCTAATTAGAAATTAAATCACAAACGGTGAAAACCGCTTCCGCTAGAGGATTCAATTCCTTCAAGAATAACCATTTATGTGATAAAAGTCACAAAGAAACAGAAAGCTTTGAGATTGACTTAATGCCTCTTAGCAGCAACTCATCTCCCCTAGAAACTGAAGGCAATTCTGCACCTCTTCAACCTACGGAAGAGGAGGAAAATGCTACTGATTTTGAATCTGGACAGCCCTCGCATCCTGCTACGTTAGAAGAAGAAAACAGTGAGCTCACCAACTATCAATTGACAAGAGATAGGCAACGCAGAACTATAAGGCCTTCTTCACGATACAGTAGCTCTGATTTTGTAGGCTATGCCTCAGCTGTTTAAATGACAACTTTGGTCCTGAACCTAACACATATAATCAGGCAATAAAATCCCCCACACTCAGACCTTTGGATGGCAGCTATGCTTCAGGAACTTGAATCATTGAAGGAGAATAACACTTGGAGATTGGTAAAAAGGCCTCATGAAAAAAAGGTGGTGGACTGCAAGTGGATTTACAAGTTCAAACCGAATGCTAATTCCTCTGAGCAACCTAGATTCAAAGCCCGATTGGTTGCAAAGGGCTTTACACAAGAGGAAGGTGTCGACTATACCGAGGTGTTCTCTCCGGTTGTGAGGCACACATCCATAAGGATTCTACTTTCCTTAGTTGTGCAATTCAGGTTGGAGCTTGAACAAATGGACGTTACAACCGCATTTCTCTATGGGAGTCTAGAAGAAGACATCTACATGAATCAACCCCCCGGATTTGTTGAAGATGGAGGGGAAGAATTAGTATGTCATCTTCAAAAGTCCATATATGGGTTGAAGCAGTCCCCACTCCAATGGAACAAAAGGTTTGATTCCTTTATCCTTTCTATTGGCAAGTAAAAGTTCCTATGACTGCTGTGTTTATAAGAAGAATATATCAGCTGCTGTGTATGTGTTGGTTTTACTTTACGTAGATGATATACTAATAGCATCGACTGATATGTGTGAAATAGAAAGGTTAAAGGCTGCTCTTAGTAAGGAATTTAAAATGAAAGACCTAGGGGAAGCAAGGAAGATTCTAGGCATGGAATTACAAAGAGATAGGTCTAGAGACAAGATGATTATTCATCAGGCTGGATACTTTGAAAAATTATTGAAGAAATTCCATATGGAGGCTGCAAAGTGTGTAAAAACCCCTTTTGCTGCTCATTTTAAATTGTCTTCATCCCAGTCCCCTGCAAATGCTCATGAACTTGATGAAATGAAAGGTATCCCCTACGCTAATCTTGTTGGAAGTCTGATGTACGGGATGGTTTGTAGCCGACCAGATCTAGCACATGCCATGAGTGTGGTAAGTCGCTTTATGAGCAATCCAGGACGACCACACTGGGAGGCAACTAAATGGATCCTAAGGTATGTGAAAGGTTCTTTAAGCAAGGGATTGGTATTCTCGAAATCTGAGGAACAAGGTGAAATTATAACCGGTTTTGTAGATTCTGACTACGCTGCTGACCTTGATAAGAGGAGGTCTTTGTCCGGGTATATTTTCACTTTATTTGGCAATGTAGTAAGCTGGAGATCCACCCTTCAATCTGTGGTTGCTTTGTCTTCAACTGAGGCTGAATACATAGCACTTGCTGAATCTGTAAAAGAAGCTATGTGGCTGAAAGGTAGTGTTTCTGCTATGCTTTGTGGTGATTGTAGAGTTTTAATCCATTGTGATAGCCAAAGTGCTTTAGCACTATCCAAAAACCCTACCTTTCATGATAGAACTAAACACATAGATGTGAGGTTCCACTATGTTAGAGAAATTGTTCAAGAGGGTGAGATCAAACTGTGTAAGGTTCATACAAGCCAAAATCCAGCTGATATGATGACAAAGGCTCTACCAGTAAACAGATTTGACTATCTTTGTGAAGTGATAAAATTGGACTGTGGTTGAAAAAGTAGAACAGCTCCAACACTTCAAAGCACCAGGGAATATGTTGCTTGCTGTCTTTGATTATTAAGGAGATCAGAACTTACATATCAAGAGGGTGAATTGTTAATTTTGATATTCAGTTCTGTATATTTGTACTTAAGGAATCACGTGAGTTACATGTGCCTTTTACTAACTAAATCAGTTATCGTGTAAGGAAGGGATCTTCTACTACATATTCCCCTCAAAACAGAGCTTCAGTGGCTGCCTTTTCATTCTTCCTTTCTCTGTAAATCCTGTGTATAAACTATCACCTTTGTATCTCCTTTCAAGTTAATAAATCATTCTCTCTGGTGCTTTCTACAGTGGATGTACACCTATATGGTGGAACCACTATAAAGAATTGTGTTAGCTCTCTCTCTCTCTCTCTCTTGATAAACTGCTTCACATTTGTTCAAGATTACGCGTACTGCTGTTAGCTTGATCATCGACTAGTTCAACAAGATCATATTTAATCTTATTTTATCTTATCTTACTACCTTAAAAAATGGCTTATTTGGAGAATCATTTTTGGACCCTTATGTCCCAATGTTAATTTTATAATTCCAAATATGTCCCTTAGTTAATTATTACTTCTTTATTTTTTGTAATTTTGTAAATGAATGAGTGACCCAAATTTCACTTTTGTAGAACTTGAAAGAGATTTTTAAATTATTAAAATTTTTTATTACTTTTCAATTTTCACTCTCATCACCAATTCCCTACATTTTCTCTCCCTTCCTCTCTCCACTTTTTAATGCTTCGAGTGGTTAATTTGGTTCATCTTCCATCATTTCCTCTTCCATCTCTTCTTCATTTATGAATATTTATTTGTTTTTATTATTCTCATAACAAACCTTTTGTGCTTCTCTCTAATGGTTTCAAAATCAAATAAGACTTTTCATTTGCACATTCTCGAGCTTCTATATAAATAGGCAAACCTTTTTCACATTCTTCACAAACTTTACAAGGCAATTTATCTATTCCGTATGTATTACTATATTAATCTCACATCCTCTGTGGATTTTTGAAATGGATGGCAAAAGTGGTAATAACGGCAGCGACGAGGATGACAATAAGAATCAAGTTGGCGGCTACAAAAAGTGGTGGTGTAACTTTGTAAAGATGGTACCTTTCGAGGTAGCGCAAAACACTCATTCACTTCTCTTGAGATGCATTTGGGAGCAAGCCTCAAACTTTTTTTGCCAACCCCCAAGTAGCATAAAGAAACAAGAAGTAGAGACGAGTTAAAATCTCATGGAGTTATGTAAAAATTTTATTGTGATAAAGTGAATTGTGCATTTGGTTCTTTCTTTTATTAACTTCTAAATTTTTTTTTTTATCAATTTGTCTTTATCATTAATTTTTATTAATTATATGAAATAAAATTATTTTTTTTAATTTCATTTTTGTACATGTGGTTTTCTAAATATATGGTAATGTATGTTAATTATCAAATAAATTAATAAAACACATGTTTTTATTTTTTGAAAATACAAAACACATGTTTAGGTTTATGTCTGTAATTTTCTAAATGCATAAATTAGTATTTAATAAATCATAAAAAAATTTAGACAAAAATAAGAATTAAAATATTTTACAATTTTTTTTAAATGATTATAATTTTCAAATGATTTAGTATGTTAATCTTTTTTTAAAAAAAAAAAATTAGTATTCAAATGATGGATATTTTGGATCAATAAAAATAATTTTCCTAGATTTTTTTTAAAATTAATATAATTATTAAAACTGAAATTTAATATAAGATAATTAAAATGAAAAATGAAAAATAATTAATTATTTTATATACGAATAATTTTTAAAATTGAAAGTTAATTCAAATATTGATTAAAAAAATGAAAATATCACGTGCGAAGCACGTGCTAAAAAACTAGTATAGGTAAAGGCCAAGACCTTTTCCTAATAGGAAAAGGTCAATGAATAAGTTCAAATCTATTATCTGAACAATATCTAATTTTAATAAATAATTAATTAATTTCATAATTAATTAATTACCCAATTAAATATCATATATTTAATCTTAGGGATTTTATTAAAAATTAAAATTAATATGAATCCAATTCATATTAAATTTATTTGAACTCTTTCAAATATTTTCTCTCAAGAATTAATTTTTGAAATTAATTAAAAAATTATATTATAAAGTTTCATAAACTTTATATTATAATGTATCAACATACATTATACGATTCCCCAAATAAATTGAACACTTTCAATTTACAGTTTATATTTAATTGCTTCAAGTCTTTTTACAAGCTACCAGTGGGACCTAATGGACCTACAAATCAGAAGCTCCAACGATACGAGATTAATTGGCTAAACTCATTAACCAAGTTAGTCAACATTCCTTAACTGTGGGTCACTCCACTAAAGACTCACAGCTGCACTCTTCTCACTGCAGAATATTTTTGTGTCCACAGATATCGACCAATAACGGCAAGTTAGTCCTTCACGAGTGTTCGTAACTCCAGCTGGGTCAAATTACCGTCTTACCCCTGAGTTACCTCTACCTCCTTAAGTACCAGTGCTCCTCTAATGAACAACCTGTTTGTGGTCCAACCATCAAACAGAAACCCCTCTCGGGCCAGTGAGAGGGTAGGGCCCTTTGTTCAAGACCCGGAGACACCACTTAAGGGAACACTCATCTACTTCCTCGAAAGTCGGGAAGGAGTGAATTCCATCTTGTGTGATTATGTTCCCAGCTCCCCACTCGGTCTTGTCCCCAAAATGGTAGGCTTATTGAGTCGGCAAACTGGTCACTCTCACCCATACAAATCAAAGGACAATCCCTTGTGAACAGGAGTCCATAATCCACTCAGGATTCAGACTAAGTTGCCTAGGTCATCCTAGTGAAATAGAAACCTAACTAGTTAACGGTGTTACAGCTAGCGGTTACTATTTCGCAGTCCGGTCTTATGCAAACTCATTGCATAGGATACCCCCACTCGCATGTCTACTACATGGACGCTGTGGATCAATGCGTCTGTATCAAATACAAAGCGGGTTGTATCACATAGTGTTACCAGGATAAGGTACCCAGTTTTATCCTTGTACTATAGACCGTTTAGGTTGTTACTTGAACATCGATCCCCGTATGTCCCCACATACTAGTTCAAGTTACATACACACAACCTTGGATCTTAGTTTATTGGATTTGGATCAAATTGTGCAATATTTAACAATAACATTTTATTGCAGAAACTTAATAACACTTTATTAAAACAAGTATACAACTTGTTTACATTCACTATCTACGAGTTTTAGGGCATAAAACCCAACACATAGAAACCATCCACTTTGCCTATGGATCCTCACAGCAAACTGCAGGCTGACAATGGTGATTTGTTACCTGATCCCACTGTGTATCGCAGGATGGTAGGTCAGCTTCTCTACCTCACCATCTCACGACCAGACATTACGTTTGTTGTTCACCGCCTAAGCCAATATGTCGCCAAGCCCAGGACTTCTCATTTGCAGGTTGCTCACATATTCCTTCGTTACTTAAAAGGTTGTCCTGGCCAAGGCATCTTCTTGTCTGCTTCCACTTCTCTCCAAATTCGTGCCTTCGCTGATGCCGATTGGGCTTCATGCCCTGACTCCAGAAAGTCCACCACGGGGTTCTGCGTTTTTTTGGGGGAAGCTTTGGTCTCTTGGAAAGCAAAGAAGCAGACCACGGTCTCGCGTTCTTCAGCAGAGGCTGAATACCGTGCACTGGCATCTGTGTCTTGCGAAATTGTATGGCTCCATCAGTTACTCCAAGACCTCCAAGTTCGTGCTCCTTCACCATCTCTTGTGTTCTGTGATAACACTGCTGCGATTCACATTGCCTCTAATCCCATTTTCCATGAGAGAACTAAGCACATTGAACTTGATTGTCATTTCATCCGAGAGAAGGTCCTTGCTGGCGTCATCAAACTTCTCCCCATTCAATCCAGTCTTCAGCTGGCCGACATCCTCACCAAGGCGCTTCCACACTCTTCATTTTCTTACATATTACCAAGATGGGAATTGTTAACTTCATGAGTCCATCTTGAGGGGGGAGTATTAGGATAAACAGAAACTTGTAATTAGTTTCTGGTTAAAGTCAGTTAGTTATATTAGTTTCTCATGATTGTTATTCAAACTAACTGATAAGTTGTATTCTTGGTGCCTATTTATATGGCTTGCACTATTAATGAAAATCTCAAGCAAGTTTTATTTACTCTCTGCATCCTTAATATGTCTCTAAGCTTGCTGTCATTTTAGTATCAATTGTTGGTGCATGTTGGAGCTTTAAATAAACATTGAAGAAATCATAGCTCAGGGTGTGAGTTGCTAGAAAAAGACAAGTTTGAAACCAACATTTTCTCTCAAAGAAACCAAGAAGAAAAGTTCTCAAAAACCCATTTTCTTTCCCTCAAATTCATCACTCTCAAGCTCCCACTAACTCGTTCTAAGGCCGGAGAATAGCGGGGAAGATCTTAGTGGTCGTCCACGACTTGATCGTGCTGAGAATCATCCAACGAATCGCTTGAATCGAGCTCCAAAAGGTTAGTATAATCGAGCCTCTGTTTTTCGTGTTTTGGAGCATGATTTTCCTTAATGAAATTAATCAAATCAAGAGCCTAAGATCCGTAATCGCTTCCGCTAGTGTATCGTACACTTCTTCACGGGAAATATCTCGGTGGTGATCCACAAAGTGTTCGTGTGAAGAAACAACCGAAGGATTCGCCTGAATTCTTGCTTCAAGAGGTTAGTTCGAAATACTCTGTTTTCGGGTTAATATTCAACATGCTTTGTTTGAGAAATTGATGTATAATTAAGCGCCCAAGTGTCGAATCGCTTCTGCTCGAGTGATTTACACTCCTTCAGTTTCACACCTAACGACATAGGCAAGAGCTGACAAAGACAGGGTAGCATTCAGAAGAGTTAAAAGAGCATGTTCTTTTGCAATCCAATCATCATACAGGGGATTTGCTTGAAGAGTTGATGAAGAATTACCAGTCGTCGTAGCCAATGTTGATGATTGCAAATACTGAGCAAGCTAAGGAGTGCTACCATCAATGAAACCAAAAAGTTTATGAGCTTTAAGGATCTTGTGTAACTAGAATTTCTTAAGAACGAAATTCGACGAATCCAATCGAATGGATATTAGGTTACAAATGTTTGAAGGAGAAAGATTGGTGAATTGAGATCAAAGTTAGCAGAATCAACCATGACAGTCACCAAGAAAGAGAAGAGATGCATGGATAAAAGCGAATGCGTGGAGATTGAAGAAAGGGTACGTTGGTCCTAAAAGAAATCTGATACCATGTAACAATAGTTTACAAATTGTGAAAATACTCTTCTCATTGATAAATTGGAACTTATAGAGAGTATTTAAAGAGTTTCAAAATAACGTGTACCTTCTATTACAACTGAATATAACAAATAAAGGAAGTAACTAATGAGGAACTGCTTAAGCTATATCAGTAACATATTTTAGTACATTTTATTTAAGATTCTTTACAAGTTCTATAGTTCCAAAATAGGGTGAAGGGTTATTCAATAATTAAAATAGAGGTATGACTATTGATCTCTATAATCTTGAGATTAGATGTTTTTTCAACTTTTATATATATATATATATATATATATATATATATATATATATATATAAAAGGAAAACAATGAAAACGAGTTTGGTATACTTGTTTTCGAAAACCATTTTAAAAAACAACTTAAAAAATAGTTTGTTATAAAAAATGATAAAAGGTTGTTTTCAATGTTTTTTAATTTTGTTTTCAAAATAATGGAAACACTCGATACAAATTTAAAAATAAGGGATATAACATTTTTTCTGTCAAATAATGTTGCGTTATCACTAACATTTTCTATTTCTGGTATTCAAATTCTCTCCGACTCTAAAAAAGGTACAACATGATCGGTAGGGTTTTTTTCCTTTAGATATTGAATGATTGTTCCAATAAATAATATTATGTGAAGATATTGTTACATAAATAGTGTTTGTAATTGAAGTGATGTTTTGGTTACTATTTTTATATAATTTTGTTAATTTTAATGTACCCACCCATTTGAAACTTTCTAGTTATTGTTTTAAACCTTCCCATTTTTATTTTTTTTTTGAAAAGTGGGAAGGTTTAAACCTTCCCATTGGGAATTTCAATTTTTTTAAAAAATAATAACCAATTGGGTAAAATACCTTTTTGGTCCCTCATGTTTCAGGTTCGTTTACAATAGGTCCCTAGGTTTCAAAATTGAACAATCAAGTCCCTAGGTTTCAAATTCGAACAATCAAGTCCCTATTGTTTCAGAATTGCTTCTATTAAGTCCCTCCACCGTTAATTTTTTTAACGGTGCTAACGTGGCAGTTAAAAATAATAAAATAATAATTTTTAAATTAAATTTAAATAATAAATAAAATAATAATTTTTAAATTAAAATTAAATAATAAATAATAAAATAATAAAGAAATCTACTCTCTCTCCTCTTTCTCCCCCACTCGAAACCCTCATCTCTCCCTCACCTTCTCTCTTCTTCTTCTCTCTCCTCTTTCTCTCCCACCCAAAACCCTCCTCTGGCACCGCCTTCGTGAACCAGCCGCCAGACCCCCCACTCTTTCGTTCTTCATCTCGGCAGCAACTCCCTCCCTCTCTCTGTTTCTCTTCCTGTCGGTAGCCCAGCCCACCGCGTCGCCGTCATTGGAGTTGCAGCGCCACCGCCTAGCCCGAGCCACACCGCCGCTCTCTCTCTCCCTTGTTCGTCTTCTCCGTCGGCAGCCGGAGGCTCGTGGAACTCGTCTCTCGTGCACCGACGTCGTCTCCCGCAGCACCGCTTCTTCGCACGCAAGCTCCTCTCTCCAGCAAGCATCCACGCTTCCCTCCCTTCGCCTTCGTCTTCCCTCCCTTCCCTCCTCTCCATCGTCGTCGCCTTCGCCTTTGTCTTCCCCCTCTTTCGCCTTTGTGGGTTTTATTTTGTTTGATTTGCTGGTTCACAGTGGGGATTGAGATTCCAAAAATCGATTTCGTTTGAATTTCGTTTGTTTTTTTTGCTGCTCTGTGATTGTTTGTTGAGGAAGAAAAGAAGATGTGGATTTTGGGGATGGGGGAAGGGGAAAGAAGAGGAAAGAGGGGGGAGATGTAAATGGTGCTGAGAAGATGAGGGGGTGTTGGAGGGGGTGGTGATGGTGTTGGAGAGCGGTGACGGTGGAGAGGAGGGAGAGGGAGAAGAAGAGAAAAAAGAAGGGGGCGGTGACAGTGTTGGAGGGCGGCGACGGCCATGGCTGCCAAGAAGATGAAGGAAAGGGAGAGAAGATGAGGGAGAGGGAGAAGAAGGGGGAATCGGGGAGAGAGAAGAGAAAATTTTCCTTTTTAAAAATTTTTTTTGTTATTTTTAATTTATTATTATATTATTTATTTTAAATTAAAAATTAATATTTTATTTTTTTTTAGTTGCCACGTCAGCACCGTTAAAAAAATTAACGGTTGAAGGACTAAATTGAACTATTTTCGAAACAGTAGGGATTTGGTTGTTCAATTTTGAAACCTAGGAACCTATTGGAAACTGACCCGAAACATGAGGGACCAAAAAGGTATTGTACCCTAACCAATTTATAATCCAACTCACAACAAAAAAAAATGAACAAAAAGATTTTTCTTCTTCCTTTCTCTTGCAGAGAGGATTTATTTTCCCTTATAAAAATATTATTTTACATAAAGTCAAATTATACCCTCAAACAATATCTTGCATGTTGAATTTTTTCTCTTATAAATATTAGGGAAAATACACTTTTGGTCCCTGAGGTTTGGGTTAGGTTTCATTTTGGTCCCTGAGTTTTCAAACTCAACAATTTAGCCCCTGAGGTTTGGTTTTAGTTTCATTTTGGTCCCTCCATCTACTTTTCTATTAAATGTTAACGGTTTGTTGACGTGGCACTATTTTTTATTTTAAAAAATTATTTTTTTATTAAAAAAATTATTTTTTTTAATTAAAAAAAAATATATTCTTTAAAAAAATTTGACTCCCTCCCATTTTTCCCTCTTCTTCTTCTTCTTCCAGTCGCCGGTACCGCCTCCCGCCAGCCACTACTGAAGGTGTTCATATAACACATGCGGAAGCAATTTTAGGATCGGAGGCACTTAACTACATCAATTTTAGAAAATGAAAGCATGTTGTCCAAATACCGTAAATAGAGAGCATAATTTGTACCAACCTTTTTGGAGACCAATTCAACAACTCCCTTTGATTCCTTTGATCATGAACGGTGTGTGGACCACCTCTAGTGTCTTTCCCGCTATCCTCCGGCCTTAGAACGACTTGTGGGAGTCTATGGTGATAGGGATTGGAAGGGATATGCTTGAGCACTTCAAGCTTTTAGAGAGTTTGAGTAGTAATTTCGGTAGCATAACATTACTCCAAAAATCCATACTTCTTCATCTTCTAATCCCCTACTTATAGAGAATTTTCATGTATCTTAGATTCATCAATGTAAGACACATGGAGAGGAGAATGGCCTTAGTGGATTCTAGGTGTTCTATGGAGCTTTCATGCAAGATTGCATGTGGGAGGTGTTATTCCACTTTCTTCATCCATGCAAGAGTGGAATTAGATGTGTAACTCCACTATCTCCATCCATGCAATAGTGAATTTCTACTCTTGGATTTAATTTAAAATGCAATTCTCAATTGCCTTTCAAATGATCAATTAATTGAACAATTTCAATTAATCATATGACATTAATCAAATTAATTCATATCACATATTTCAATCCACTCATCTCGAATTTCCATAAACTCAAGATTCAAATCTCTATCTCAATTTTAATTTAAAAACAATTCATAATCATTTTTAAATTAAAACAATAATTAATTAAACAATTTAATCAATTATGTAACATTAATTTAATATCATATATCAAATTAATACTACGCACCTAACATGAATCTCTATTCATATATATTGTATTTAAATCATATTTAAATAATTTACTCTCTCAATTAATAGTTTAATTCTAATTAAACTATTGTGTTGATAATATCGATATAATCGACACTAATTCCCTAAACTGAATTTGAACGATTCAAACTTTCCTATCACTTTGTTCTAAGGTATAATTCGTATGAGCTAGCAGGGGGACCTAATGGACCTACAGATCATGGGCTCCAACGATTCGAGGTTAACCGGCTAATCTCATTAACCTAGCTAACCAACATTCGTTAACTACCGGGACATTTCACTATAGCCCTGTAATTGCACTCCCCTCACTGTAGATATATTTTTGTCCACTTAATATAACCATGATTAGTAAGTCGACCCTTCACAGGTTGTTCGTAACTATAACCAGGTCAAATGTCCGTTTTACCCCTATAATACTTCTTGTTCCTTGAGTCCCACTAATCCTCTAATGAACAATTGGTTTGTGGTCCAACCAACAAACCGAGTCCCTCTCGGGCCAATGAGAGGGCGGGATCCCTTTGTTCAAGCCCCAAAGTCAGCACTTAAGGGAACAACCTCTCTACTATCCCTAATTCGGGTAGGAGCGAATTCCTTCTTGCAGGACTATGTCCCCAACTATCTACCCGTTCCTATCCCTGAAATGGGAGGCTTATTGAGTCGACGATGCTGAGCCACTCTCACCCATGCAGATCTAAGGATAAGCCCGAATAAACAGGAGTTCATAGTTAGCTCAGGATTAAGATCGAGTTACCTAGGTCATCACATGAAATAGTCAGTCTTGTCAGTTGTCGCAACGTCATCGCGACGCGGAGCGGCCGACGTCCTTTCCTAAGGGTCTCTTTCGAGGTTAAAGGTTTGGAGTCGCCACCAATCATCTTGGGGTGTGATTGGTCACCCATTTTAAAGAAAAACCGGTCTTTGAAAACCAAAAATTAGGTTCGGGGGTCAGTTGTGTGTAGGGAAGGTATTAGCACCCTACAACAATCATTTGAAAACATTTTATTTTATTACTCGAATTCATTAAACAAAGGTCCATGTCTTAACAAAAAAATAAACAAATAAAATTTGGGGAAAAAAAAATGAAAATTGAAAATTAAATGTCTCACTAATTTCACCTTATCTTTAAATAAAGTAAGGATTTAATTTCGTGAGTGGGGTTAACCCATAACTCTATTATCACGTATAAATTTCCCAATTAAGGAAAATCTTTCACCTCAAGAATTTGAAAATTATTTCAACTCCGTCATAGGCTTTACATGATTTTATGACACCATTCAACAAAAAGAAATCCTCCTTTATTTTCCACATTAAAAAAAATTATTGGAAATTTCAAAATTAAAAATTAAAATAAAGAATTTGAAATTAATTGAAAGAAAGTTAAATCATTTAGAAATTCGAACTAAAACCAAATTGAAATTCAATTGGAAATCTCAGTTTAAAAGTCATCTTGAAATAGTTTTAAAAATTCCAATTTGAAGTTAAATTGTAGTTGATTTCAAAAATTCTAAATTAAGACCAAATTCAAGTCGATTGCAAAAAATATTTAGGCTAATTTCTAGGCAGGGTGTTCCCTTTCGGTCAGCTTAAATTTCTTAGACAAAATTAGCCTAAAGTTTCCATAATCAACTTTAAAAAAACTTTTCTTGAAATCCAATTTGAAACTTCAAATTAAATCCCATTGGAGATTCATTTAAACCGTTCAAATTTAAATACCAAACTAAAATTCACTTTGAAATTCATTTGAATATTTTCATTTTTAAATCGTTTGAAGGAATTCAAATATTAACCAAATTAAGATCGACTTCAAAATTTTCAATCAAAACCTATTTTGAAATTTATTTAAGAAACCCAATTTACATCCAATTGAAATCAATTTTGAAAATTAAAATCAAATTGAAATTCATTTGTGAATATCAGAATTACAAATTGAACCAACTTGAGATTTTATTCAAATTAAAATCAATCAAAGAAAAATTAAAATTCTATTTGAAAATTTCAAACCAAAACTAAATTGAAATTGAGTTAATTTAAAACCAAGAATCAAATTGAATTGAAATCCAAATTAAACCAAATTGACTTTGATTTTTTAAAATCCTAAAAGAAATTAAATTGAAAATTCAAATTTAGAATCAAAATGGGATTGAAATCAAAGCTTCAAATAAAAATTAAATTGAAACGGAATTGAGATCTCTAATGTGAATTAAAGACATTGATTCAAATTCAAGTCAATTAAAACCAATGTGAAATTCAAATTAGAAATTTCATGTTAGAGCCTAATTGAAATTGATTTTGAGATTTTAATGTAAACCAAAATTGAAATTGAATTCCAATTCAACTAAAGTCCATAAACATTCCCACTTTAATTAAAATTTGAAATTGAGTTTTGAAGTTTGCTTCAAAAATCCAAACTAAATAGATACAACTTGAAATTCATTTGAAAGAAAAAATCCAAAATCACCTTGAAATTCATTGGAACTTGAAATTAAAACCATTTGAGGAGAAATTGACATCTAATTTGAGATTTCAAATTAAATTCGGTAAGTCATTATTAAATTAACCTTCAAATTAGAATTTAATTGAAATAGATAAAAAAAGTTCAATTTTAAAGCAAATTTGAACATGATTTAAGAATTTCAAAGTAAAAGCCAATTTGAGATAAAACTCCAATTAGAAATCCCAATTATAAGTCAATTAAAATGACAAATAATGATTAGAAAACTAATAAAAGAGAATAAAGAAAAGGGAAAAAAAAAATGAAAGCAAAATATATACCAAAAATAAAATTAAAAAAGAAAATGAAATTTTAAAAAAAAAAAATGTGAAGACAATTAAATGGGGAGGGACCCACTTACCTTTTCTCTCTCTCCCACTCTCCCCTTCTTCTTCTTCTTCACGAAAATGTCTCCCTTTTTTCCTTTTCCTTCCCTCTTTTTTCCTTTTAACTCTTCCACCTTCCCTCCTCTTTTATCTTAAACCTCACTTAGGAACCTCGTCGGAATCAACGGGCAAACGGCGGCGGCAAGGTGTGGCGGTGAGCAGCGGCGAGCGGCGGCGGCAGTGGTGGTGAGCAACGGCGGCGAGCGGCGGCGGTTGTGAACTTAGATATTTGAAAATCCTTCTAAAATCTCTATTTTTCCCTCTCTAACTCACTTTCTCTCTCTAAGCTCTTTTCACTCTTCTCTCCTTTTTTTTGTGTCTTTCTCTCTCTAAACTCTTTCACTCCTCTTCTCTTTTTTTGTCCTTGTTGTTGTCCCCCTTCCATCCTCCATAAGCTCTCATTATATAGTAGAGCTTGGAGGAAGGGGTTGAGAAAAAGGGGGAAAGAATGGGAGGTTGAGAGAAGGAAGGGGAGTGAGTTGAGAAAGAAGGGGAAAGAATGGGAGGTTGGGAGAAAGAGGGGGAGTGAGTTGAGAAAGAGGGGGAAAGAATGGGAGGTTGAGAGAATGAGGGGGGATGGAGAACGTGGGAAGAGGAGGGAAGAAGAAAAGAAAAGAAAAAATAAATAAATAAATAAATAATTAAAAAGAAAAAATAAATAAATAAAATAAAGCAATAAAATAAATAAATAAATAATAAATAAATAAACAAAATAAAAATAAAATAAATAAACAAAATAAAGAAATAAATTAAATAAAACAAAAAAAGAAAATAAATCATAAAAACTAAAAAACAAATTTTTGATAATATGCAAAGAGAGGGATTCGAGCCAAGGACCTCGTGATCGTTAATACAACTTTATGCCGGCTGAGCTATGCTCTTGTTGACATACCAAAAACAAATTGACTACCAAATATTGAAAAACTTCAAACATTATTACTAAAAATCAAGTCGGACCAAATACAGTGTCTACATCAGTAAACGGCGTTATAAAGCAAGAGTGACTTATTTCTCGGTCCTGGTCTTATGCAGACTCATTGCATAGGACGCCCCCACTCGCATGTCTCTACATGGACGATTTAGGATCACATCGTCTGTACTATCTACAAAGTGGGTCGCGTCTCATAGTGTCCCCAGGATAAGGTACCCAGCCCTATCCCTATACTATAGACCGTTTTGGCTATTACTCGAGCCTGATCCACTTTTATGGCTCTACATAAAGCTCAAGTGTTCATCCTATAGCCAGGGATCTTAGTTTATTGGATTTAGGTTATTTAACGTGCATTTTACTTATTCAATAACGACTTTACTGAATGAATCTCAATAACGACTTTATCGAACAAGTATATAATTCGTTTAACATTCACTATCTACGAGTTTTAGGGCACTAATCCCAACAACTACCGCCACCGTCGGCGACCAACCGCCACCGCCGGCGACCAACTGCCGCCGCCGTCGCCGGAATTTTTTTCCCTTTTTTTCCTCTTCCTTTCTTCTTCTTTCTTTCTTCTCCTTTCCCTTCTTACTTTCTTCTTCTTCTCCTCTTTTTACTGAAAACCCACGTTCGTGAGCTTCAGATCTGCTTAGCTCGAGCAGTTCCTCGCAAGCTTCAAGCCACCGCACTGCCGCCGGCGCATCGCTGACACTGGAGAAGAAGCTGGAGACGAACACCATCGGCCCAACGACGAAGCGAATCCGACTCCGGAGAGGGTTCTCCCTACCGGTAAGAAACCCACGTCGTCGAGCTAAAGAGTGTTGGAACGGGGCGTCAGATCTGGAACAGCGTCGTCGAGCTCGTGAGCTTCAGATCTGCTGAGTTCGTGAAGTTTAGATCTGGAACCGCGTTGTCGAGTAGTTCGTCGTCGAGTAGATCTGTTGAGCTCGTAAGCTTTGCACCGTCGAGTAGTTCGCTGTCGAGTAGATCTTCTCCTCTCCTTCACTGCACTGTCGTCGGCACACCGCTTACGCTGGAGACGAACACCTATCGACCGGAGACGAAGAGAAACTCGAAAAGAAGAAGAAATCTTCACCGGAGATGGACCTTGAGGCTGTCGTGCGTGAAGGAGAGGAGAAGAGATATGTCGTGCGTGAAGGAGAGGAGAAGAGATGTGAAAAGGAGGGGAAAAAGGAAGAGGGGAAAAAAAAAAAAGGAAAAAAAATTCTGGAGACGGCGATGGCAGTCGTCTGACGACAGTGGTGGTGGCGGTGGCGGTGGTGGCCGACGGGAGACGGTCACCGGCGACTGGGAAGAGGAGGGAGAAGGAGGAGAAGAAGAAGAAGGGAGAGAGTGGGAAATAAATAAAAATAATATAAAATATTATATTTTAATATATTTATATTTTGAAAAATTCAAAAATAATTTTTTTAATAAAAAATTAGTGTCACGTCGGCATTCCGTTAATTATTAATGGAAAATTGGATGGAATGACCAAAATGATACTAAAACCAAACCTCAGGGACTAAATTGTTGAGTTTGAAAACTCAGGAACCAAAATGAAACCTAACTCAAACCTCAGGAACTAAAAGTGTATTTTTCCCTAAATATTATTTTACATAAAGTCAAATTATACCCTCAAACAATATCTTGCATGTTGAAAATCTATCCATAGTGATGTATACAATTATTTTTTTTATTATACTAGCACGTCTAGGTTTCCTTCTTTTGCTAATAATATATTCATCACTTTCACACACTTTAATTCCACAAAATTTAATTATTTGATCTTTTGTTGCATTTTGAAATCCACAACCAAACTGTGAAACCAAACATTCTTTCCCTTGTTTTCACCTTGCTGCCTACTCCTATCTCCCTAGTCGCTTCTAAACTTGGCACACCCCATCCTCACCTTCCTTGCTTTTGAGCGCCGTTATTTGCCTTGGTAGCTCGTTGTTGCCATACAAATTGCTAATCTAGTCGGAAATCATCTTTTGAACCTATGGTAGTCCAGATCATACTTAAAATCGTCTTTTCGGCAGATGGTTCCAACATGAAATTGTTATTTTAACAGAGTATAAATAGTTTAAAACCCACTCTGTTTCTAAATAGTTTTCTAAACAGAGTGGGGTTAAAAATAATAGCATAGTTTTTGTTACTATCATTTACATTGTTTTATCAGTCATTTTTATGATTAGTATGATACCATCTTCCATTCTCTGCTATGTTTGCCATTTGCCAACCAATTACGGTTCAACCCTATGCATCTCTCACTGACAAATCTTAAGTGGCTTTGGAAATCAAAGGATGCAAAAGTACAATAATAGGGACAATGAATTCTCCAAAGAATACGTACAACATTACCAACAGGTTTACTAAACAATCTACCACTAGAACACCAACATTTTATGGCCCAAGTCAGACAAAACCAGTTTCCCTCTCTAAGGTACTTCAGATTTTATAGACCAAATTTTTAATCCAATGACAGATTGAAACAATCATTAAGACTACCATTCAAAATACACAACAATATGATGCAATGTCACAGTTTTCGCTCAAATCATTACTGGCACAATCAAAACTGGAACATCAACCAGTCGATTGAGGCCCTCTCAGTACGTCTAAAACACACTTTGTTTGGCTATTCTTTCATGGTGAACAAGGAATGAAGAGGAAAATCATTTGTTTATCTCATCAACAAGTCAGAATCAAGCTGACTCCTAAAATTACATCAAGTGATGTCTCCATCCAACCATTTCAAGTTGAAGAAACTCCTTAGCTAGCATCTGCCTCTCTCAACAACGGCTCAACTCAACTCATCACAAACAAAATTCTGCCTAGTAGTACAACACATCATCAACCTCTGTGACTCAAGGCCAAAATCTCTATTTCAAACTGATAATCATTTGAAGTAATTTTCTTTTTATATCATACAAAAACTCTATTCAATTCTCCTCATATTATTCATTACTTGATTTGATCGTTTTCTTCAACAAATACTACACGAATATTAGTTAAATATTCATAATGTTTTCTCTCTGTTAAATTATCGAACGTTCATGGTAGATTTCCAGCATGCATCCACACAGTCAACCTTTGTGATACAATCCAATAACGTCAAACGACAAAGAAATGCTTATAAAATATATGAATTTAGTTACATCATCCTCATGATACATTATTCTAAATTAGTCTAGCCACTATAACAAATCATATTCGAAGTATTTCTACAAGGACAAATAACAAAATAAACGTGGAAGTGAAACTTTCTCATCATTATATCTCCACTTTATTCATCTTAGTAAGTGAAAATTTACACTACCTATGGTACAGATGCCCACATAATTGGGAAGAAAAAATCAATGAATATGAATATTGAATGCATATAGTTTAAATAAAGGTATACGATACTGTATTGGCACCGGAAACCTAGCCTTCTCAGAGCAACTCCAGGATTTTTTTCGTTCACTGCTAGGGATCATGTGCATGTTCTAGTTTGTTTTAAAAATATGATGCAGTCTTTTTAACCAAAATGAAAACCTGTTGATTTGAAAGAGCTGTTGGTGTGATTAGGCAGTCTAAGAACCGCAACAACTCCAGCCGCAAGCGCACATACAGAAGCCAAAGCAAATGCAGGAATGTTTCCTCCACTGAATAAGGCATCCCATGGCCCAGCACCCAAGGATACAATCATCTGGACAAATCAAAATGTATGATCCACGTCAGTGTGGTAATGCACAAATGTAAAAGAAATGTATCTTTTAAAGAAAGCAAAATATCTTTCCAACTATGAATGTCCATTCAACATGGTAAACGCAAACAGGAGGAGGAATGGACTAGATCAACCTTGAAGCATAAATTTGGAATGAACTTCACTTGGATGCATGTTAAAACCCAAAGCTACAGAAAAGAACTAACTAAAGAGTAAGGAATAAACCAGATCAACATTGAAGTATAAATTCAGAATGGTTTTCTCTTGATGGATGATGAAATAAGGGTTTCTCTGGATACATGATAAAATTATAATCCAAAGCTAAAATTGAAAAAAAAAAAAAAAAAAAAAAAAAAAAAAAAAAAAAAAAAAAAAAAAAAAAAAAAAAAAAAAGGTTAAAAATCACTTTTGGTCCCTGAACTTTCATGAAAGTAACAATTTAGTCCCTGAACTTTGATTTGTAACGATTTAGTCCTTGTACTTTCAATTTTGTAACGATTTAGTCCCCATACTCTCAACTTTGTAACAATTTAGTCTCTAAACTTTAATAAGTAACAATTTAGTCCTTGTACTTCCAAATTTGTAACGATCTAGTCCCTATCATGAAAATTTAACGAAATTTCTTACCTAGATAGATTAATAAACTAATTTGAGACTCAATATGTTTATAAGCTACAAAGTTTAATCATTAAATAATAAAAATTGACATTTAATTTTGATGAATTTTTTGCGACAAGGATTAAATTGTTACAAATTTGAAAGTATAGGAACTAAAATGTTACAAATTTGAAAGTACAGGGACCAAATTGTTACTTATTACAGTTCAAAGACTAAATTGTTACAAAATGGAAAGTATGGGGACTAAATCGTTACAAATCGAAATTCAGGGACCAAATTGTTACTTTCATGAAAGTTTAGGGACCAAAAGTGATTTTTAACCTAAAAAATAAATAAAAAAGAAACAAAAACCTTACTAACAAAAACAATCAGATGATTAAGAATCAATTGAGACAACTTTTAAGAGGAATGCTTGTATAATACACTTCTACAAAAATGCTTCTAAGGAAAGCACTAATTAAGTACTTACTTAAAAGCACATTGAAAATTTTGAAAAGCTTTTCATCCCTCCAAAAATGATGTCAAATTTTAGTTAATTATCTTAAACCCAGAATTGATGAAGTTAAAAGGAAAAGAATGATGTCAAACTTTAGTTAATTATCTTTAACCCAGAAGTGATGAAGTCAAAAGGAAAAGTAATTTAAGACTATCTAAAACGATGTTGCATGTACTTAAAGATGGTTCCTTAAGACGTTTAAACATCTTCAAATTAGTTTTGTTTTTGAAAGGTAGCTATAATATGCAAGTTGTCAATACCTGGGGAATAACAACTGCAAGATTGAGAACTCCTATAGCCAATCCTGTAAAAATCAGTCTCTAAAGTATCAGAATCCAGTTAGTTTGTAAACACCAAGAAAAACAATACTAGATGAACTCCATCCGAACCTTGCCCACCACCAGAATCGGCAGTCAATTCTGCTGTCAAAGAAAAGGGAACGCTATATGTTATCTGCAACAGAAACAATGATGAACTTTTAACCACAAGGATTTGATACAAAGAGAAAAAAATTAAAAAGAGAAACTTTGACATTTACAGCAAGAGGAAAACCAAGAAGAGCAAAAACAGCCAATGCAGCATTTTTTATTGTTGAATTTCCCCCAATAATATGTTCAATTCCTTCAGAGTATTGACTGACGGATATTAAACTGATAACAGTAGTTCCCATCATGCATGCAAACACAATAAAGTTGCTCATTGCCCAGACAAGTCTTGGTCCCATGCGCTGACACATTGGCTCTATAAAGAAAGAACTGATACCAAGAACAACCTATAACAAAATCAATAAAAAAAAAGATTAAAATCTGAAACGATTCGTAAGAAAATAAACATGATAACTAAAATCTAAAATATAATAAAGATAACTCACACTTTAATCAACTTAGAATACCACCAAATATATGAAAAGAATCAAACAAGTAATGTAATCATATCTGAGTTCTTACAGAATTCAATAGCAAACCAAATGCACCTTCTCTGACACCCTGATCATAAACCTGTTCTTCAGTCAAACTGCCTTTTGGGTCCCCATGATACACTTCCCTTCCCATCCAATCTGTATCGAATAAGAAGAAGGGAAACCAGGATAACTGCATGCAAAATGCAAGCACCAAAAACAATATTCAATAGCTGTCTACATATGGATCCACATAACTAATAACTATATCCGCTGGTAAATTGTCAATGAATAGATGCAATCATGCAAAGCTAAGAGGAAAATATCATAGCAGAAATAAGATTTTAATTAAGAACAGTAGAACCTACCCAGCTAAGAGCCATCACAAGAAGCACTGAATGCATGGCCGGTGGTAAATGTCTTAAACTGGTCAACAATTTGACTACCACTGTTGCAGGACCATCATAATAACCTTCACTGTGATTTTCCTCAATTTTTGATTTTGAATTTTGCAGATTCATATTTTCTTGATAGCCATAATCAACATTGCTCCCATTAGGACTGTTAAGTTCTGGTTTTAAAATATTAGGATTTTTTTGTGCATTCCCATTCAACAAAGGAGCAGAATCTGATAAACGTGGTGGTTGATCTACAGCAGTAAGGGGAACTTCATCGGCAAAATATATGGTAACAAGAGTACATATGGTTAGAAAAAGCTGCATACGTGAAATGCGGATGTTAGAACTGCAGTTAGAGAACCAAATTCTAGTCACAAGCCAAAAGATGAAAAAAGTTGTCTTTGTTTACGGAATACATGAGCATAAGAACTAAACATGATAGAGCATCTTTCTTTTTCATAATGGGTGAAGAATGGTAGTGCATTATTGCTTCATTCTTCTTAAAGACGTACACAGTAAATGGAATTTTATATCATGAAAATATTGAACTCTATGCTTATCATTAACTCACCACAGCAACAAGAAATGCTGCTTTAAGGTTTCCACAGGCTTCACAGCAAGCATCGCTCAAAAGGAAAGGAAACCATCTGCACAAAGATGAATCATAGAAAAGAAAATCACAAAAGAAGATTCAAACCATGAACTCATCTCAGAAAACTATGGCCAAAGAAATAGCACAAATGCAAATGTAAATGTATGGAAACATTTAGTTGTCTAAAATCTGGTTCAAAATATTACTTGTGCCAGTTTCCACTAGCTCCTGCTGAAAAACCTAGGATATTACCAACAGCCATCCATGAACAAAATACCGCATTTGCAACATTGTGTTGATCAGGACCTGGAATAAAGCCAAAAAGAAAATGCTGGGTGATTATCAAGCATATAATATTCAAAATAGAAGCTACAAAGATTCGTGCCCATAGAAACTAAATGGATTACAGACTACAGTTACGGTCAAATAATTATCTACTATTATCATCTTTCTTAGGAGGGGGAGGAACAACCTGATAAATCAGCTAGAAGAGCACGAGCAGGACCCTGAAAGATGGTCGCAAGAAAACTGATTTTATTCATAAAAATACTTTTAACACAGAAATGAAAGAAAAATATAAGTACCTAATCCTTTTAGGTAATACCTGCACCGTATTGTTTGCAAGATCAAGCATCCAAAAGCCTATTACAAAGATAATAGCTGCCCTTGTTCGTGTTCCCTTATATACTCTGTATGAGCATGACCGATCAATTTAGAGTTTCATGCTTTCTCACAACAAAAGATGCAAGAGAGCACCAACAAAGATAATAATAAAAGAAATTCATTAAGATGCTCCAACAAACCTGCAATGTTCCTTCGTATCTCCTAGTATATATCCAATGTCAGCAGAAAATCCAATCAACACCACCTATTTAAAATAATAAAAAACCATTTAGTTTCTAATGCTTTAGATGATAATTGTTAATAAAAAAGGAAATAAAACAAGTACCCAGAAAAACACAGCTTACAGCAACTGCTATCATTAAAGACCCAGCAAGAATAAAGGGACGCCTCCTTCCATATTTTGAAGAACACTTATCACTCCATATACCAACACATGGTTGAACCTAAAAACCAAATATTAAATAAAATATGAAAACAAAATCAACAAAGAATAAGATGAATATTTCCATTGCTTCAACAGAACTTTATTCATTACATCAAAAAGAAAGAATCATAAGTAAAGTAAATACTATGTAAATGACCATCATTAAGAGTCAAAGATCAAAAGAACTTAAGAAGAGTAACCACAGTGTTTTAAAAGGCTCAAGGCTCACTAAGGCGCAATGGCCTCCTGGGGCCTAGGCGCAAGGCGCACAAAAAGGCGCGGGCTTTATTATGTAAGGCGCACTATATAGAAAAAAAATTTACAAAAATATATACATGTATATAAAACACTTTCATGGCAAGTAATGAAGTTTTTAACCAAGAAAAATAGATAAAAGATAAATAAGGTTCAAATATTAGTCTTCCAACATAGAGTCAAATGTCAATACTCCACAAAAAACAGTGAGTTTAGTATTGTTAATATGCCTTCCTTGTTGCTTGCTCATCTGTTTTATTCACTCATGTATGAACAACATAAGAGCTGGTATTCTTGGATTCTTTCTTTGCTTACAAGCTTGAATACGATATTTGACACTCCGAATGACCAAGTACGGAGGTCTCGCTTCGAGGAAGGCGCGAGCCTTGGACGCGCCTTCGCCGCACCTTCCTCACTGCGCCTCGCTTCTTCGAAGCGAGGCGCTAAGGTTGCGCCTTGCGCCTAGGCGCGCCCGGGCGCGCGCCTTTTAAAACACTGAGTAACCAAAGTACAAAAAGTATTTTAATGTTCAAAAATTGCCATCCAGTCTCAGGAAAGAGCTTGAAATAGTCAACCCATATGTTATTGATAATTAAGGGCATATATAATTCACAAATATATTTGAAAAGAAAAATGGGGAACTTAAAGAAACGTCATGCAAAAAAAAGGAAAAAAATCATATCCTGTCAATCTTCAAGGATCAAGATCCATCTAGCCTTTAATTCATAACATCTCTTCTTATAATGCAAATCATTATTAGCTTGCTTTATTTGAAGAGTGCATGTTAAACACAAGCCAGGCAACAAACTGCTAAATGATCACCACGTTCTAATCTTCTGTACCTCAAAGTGTAGACATAAAATCCATACAGAAAAGAACCATATGGCAACAAACACTAATAGTGTACTTCAAAGAAAGCAACCAATCCAGCATGTCATGAATGGAATGTGTATTTATATATTATACATATCTAATAGTCCCAACAAGACAATCACCTAGCCCTACAAATAGCAAAAATAACTCATAGTAAACTAGGTTAGTGACCAAGGCATGAACCCAAACCCGCTAATGCATATGAATTTACAACACTAGTAGATTCTAATCCACGGTGGTCAATAACATAATAAATAAAAATGATCCCATTAATCCATAAATACGGTCGGGTATTGTTTCAATGCACAATATTCTAATCATTCACACCAAAAGTTAAGTAGACAATGTGTGCATTTTCTATCAATCACGGATAAAATTTTCACTGATATCATCAATAACAGATAAACTTTAGGGAAGAATTGATATGAAATGATTATCATCACGTACCACGAGACCAGTGATGGGACCGCAAAGCCAAATAAACGAAGAAAATGCATGCTCAATTCCAAGTGTCTGCAAAATTAGACCAAGCAACCAATTAAACTGTAAAGTTAGAGGAGGGGGAACTAAAGACAAATATAACCATCGAGTGACCTGAGCTAGAAAATGCTTTATAATAACACAACGTAAGAGTAATACACCATCCAACTAGAGATGATTAGGCAACTACTGAAACAATGTCGTGATAAAGGAATGATCAGATGAGGATTTTCGTAGAAAACAATCTGAATCATACGCCAATACTGAATCCAGACACCTAGCGACTCAAAGACGAAAACGAAATCAGAGACACGAGCGAGAAACAAAACCTGAATATAAGGAGTTAGTAGGGAAAGCTGCAATGCCCAACCAAATTGAACACCGGCCGCAATAGTACAACTGAGAATCAAGATAATCAGACTATTGGGCGTAGATCTAACATGAGGCGTTGATGACGAACTGTCTGGGGTTCCATTGGGACATGTATCAGAAGAAGGAGAATTGAGATCGATCCCTTGGAGCTGCTGCTCGTCGACAGCGACCATCTCCACTTCTGCATCGTGGAGGTTCCTGTAGGGAACCCTGAAGGAAACCGAGTTGGGCTTCCCCGCCATGAGTCGAGCAAATGAACTGCAAGTGCAAGCAAAATCGCCCGCTTACATAAGATCCGTACACCGATCTAAAGCTTCCAATGGCGATCCAATCACAGTTGTGGGCGGGAGTAGAGATTAAGGAATTGAGGCTGAAATTTCTCAGGGGATGAACGAAATCTGATGGAATGAGAGACGAAGCTTTGGCTTCAGTTGAAATTCACCGCCAAATGTAGAAGCAAAAAGTGGTATCGCCGTCAATTACACCACGCAGGATATCTTGGGTCATAAGAGAAATGTGATTTGAAACTATGAATGAATACTCCTCTATTCATGAAGAACTCAAAAAAAAAAGCTCTATTCATGAAATTTCTACGATTTGACTATCAAATAGAATTGACCGATGAAATAAAGTAATTTTGAAATTGGATTTTATTTTTAATGATCGTTTTATTGGAAAACATCAATATTTCATCGTATGATCATATCCGATCTTAGTCGAGCTAATGAAAGTTTTGAGCAGCGCTATAAAAAAATTAGTTACAATTCTAACTAATGCATTTATTTTTTGTGTTGATCTACTAAAAAGATTGGTTATGTGTCGCAAATTTTTCTAGTACTCAGATAGTAGTAGCTCCCTTCATTTAGTATTTGACACGTCATTTAATGATCATTTATGTCCCATTTGATAACCATTTGGTTTTTTGTTTTTGGTTTTTGAAAATTAAACCTATATACACTTACTTCCACCCATAAGTTTCTTTGTTGGGAAAAGTACATAGATAGTCCAAATATGGACCCTATATTCCATAAATGTCCAAGTTTCCCATTTTTTACATAAAAGGCCTAATGGCTCGAATTTTTTTCATAAAAATCATGGCCCTTTTACGATTCAGCCCTCATATACACTATTTAAAAAAAATAAAATAAAATAAAACCAAAAAAAGAAACAAACTGTTTCCTTTCAAATTGCATTTTTCAAACCGTGGGAGAGAGAGTGAACGGAAAAGGAAAGGGCGTGCAAAACCCATGATTTTTGGCATGAGAGAGAGTGAACGAAAAAAAAAAACCCACGATTTATTACCTATAAAAAAATAATAAGGTTTATATAATATAATTATAAGTATATATTTATGATACAATATACAGTCTGGTATATATTTATCATTTTGACGTTTTACTTATGAATTGAATACACAATGATGAATATATAATATATAATAGATTATGTATATTGATTATACATTATTATGCATAATATATATTTATTATTTGGAGAATTATTACATTCTACAATCAATTGAGTGATAGTTCTACTGTATAACGACCGGTACATATATTATATATATATTTAGGGATAGTTAATAATGAATAGAAATATACTGTATAACGACCGGTACATATATATACCAGTTCATATATATATATATATATATATATATATTATATAAACCATGTACTATATAATTATTCTACATTTTATATAGAAAATAATCTCGTTCATGTATGCATTGTGATTTGCACGGGAGATATGTTTTCCTTTTTTTGAGGTGTGGTTATGAGAAGTGAGGAAGTATTTAAAAAAAAAAAAACGATTTCTTTTTGAGTAAAAGTTAGAGTGTTTCCTTTTTTTGAGGTGCGGTTATGAGGAAAGAGATAATTTTAAAAAAAAAAAAAAAAAATCCATCCTTGAAAATCATATTTGGAAGGAAACGTTTCCTTATTTACTTTTTTTTTTAAATTATTATATTGACTGAAATGAGATATCCCTTGGAATATATTAAATATTAAAATTGAAAATGTAACCATAAAAAAAAATGTTTATAATGTGTACGAAATATATACGAAACTTACATTGACTAAAACGATATATCCCTCTTAATATATAAAATATAAAAACTTAAAACGTAGTCATATAAAAACGTGTTTATAATGTGTACTGTATACGAAACTTACATTGACTAAAACGATATGTCTCTTGGAATATATAAAATATAAAAACTGAAAACGTACCCATGTTCAAACGATTGGAAAACGGAACGTAAAAACTGAACACATATTGCCGGAAACCTACAGAAAAAACCTAAATACAGCAAGGAAACCACTGGAAAAAATACCACGAACAAGCAAAGTTCCTATGAACTGTTGTATGCAGTCCGAAAACACAGAAACAGAGGATGAAAAAAAAATATGAAAACCACCGACAATGGGCAACAGAAAGTGAGAGAAAATGCTGTCGGAAAAAAGAAGAAAATAAATGGGAAGAGGTCGGAAATAAAACCAAAACGAATGACGGGGAATGAAGGAGAGTAAACCACGATTATGGGAACATTCCTTAATTTAGGGGATTTGGTGAAAACTAACCTTCCTAAAATGAAGCATATTCGGTTGGCTATCTATGGAATATATTATTGTCATTTTTTATATTATTTGAGAATAAATGATAAGAACAAGGGTATAAAGGTAAGAAAATATATCAAAAAATCTAATCTTGTAAATATCGAAAATTTTGGACATATGTGAAAATATGTCTCCAAAACGGTCTATCTACCAAAATTTCTCTTCTTTGTTTTAGTACCAATCTTCTTCCTTGTTTTCAAAAACCAAGTCCAATTTTGAAAAAAAAAATAGTTTTCAAAAACTTGTTTTTGTTTTTAGAATTTGGCTATGAATTCAAATGGATCCTCAACAATGGTGAAAGTCATGGTAGGGAACTTAGGAAAAAAACAAGCATAATTTTCAAAAACCAAAAGTCAAAAGGTAATCAAATGGGGCCTTAATAATATAATATTTTATTATATGAGTCTCACATCATTCTTAAATGTTCCTTAATTGACAAATAATAAATGGAGGTAGTATGGAAAATTTTCCATATATACTATCGTACTACTAGAAATTTTTTCCTTATGTGTCTATCATTTGGTTATTTAATAAAACTAGTTTGTAACCACGTGCGATGCACGTTTATATATCTAATTATGTATCTTTCTTATAATTAATAAAACAACTTCTAAAATATAGCTTAAATATCAATATAATATCATACTATAGATATATTTATTACTCATTAAATTTATTTTTAATAAAGAAATTATTAAATTTATTTTTAATAAAAAAAATATTATTATTATTATTGTTATTATTATTATTATTATTATTATTATTTTACATTTTCATTTCACATAATTTATACCTCTCTTTCTTTTTTTAACAAAAAAAAATGCTAGATATATTTTAGATATAATTTGAAAAAAAAAATCAATATAATAGAAGTTTTTTATATTGGAAATGATAAATTCTATGGTAGTTTATGTTTTAAGGTTTTTCTTTAAAACAAGAAATCTAATGAACTCAACCCCCCAATGAATGTTTGATTTAGGATTTAAAATATATAATGAAAAAATAATAATAATAATAATATAGTAATTATAAAACAATTAAAATATATATAATGAAAAATCATTCAAATATGTAGACATTCTTGAAATAGATTTATTTCACTGGATAGTTACTCAACAAACATCATTATTTAAACTTTTTTTTTAGTACAACAGCATGTGGGGTGAATGATTCGAGACTTTGACCTTGTGATCGAGCTATGCTCATGCTTATGTTGTCCACCATCATTTCACTCCATCAAATAGAATATACTACAAAAGAAATCATCAAATAGAATTGTAACCTTCAAAACTTGATTAAGATATATATTTAATACATGCTATTATTGTAAATTTAAACTTAAAAACATCATCATTTAACTTTATCAAATTGAATGTATTTATTATTATAAATTTAAACTATAAAGGTAAGAAAAAGAGAGCCAAAGAACTAATAGATAAAAAAAAAAGTTACAAAACTTTGAAATTCAATTATTAATTAATATTAGTAAAAAACCATTAATTTATTCTTCTCAGAAAAAAAAAAAGCGTTAAGTTATTATTTTATTTTTTCGTGGTAAAAACCGTTAAGTTATTAATCAAATAAATAATAGAATTTTTTTCATATTCCCACTTTTTAGTAAAAATCATTAAGTTATTAATATTTATTAGGGTTGAATATTCATTAAAATTTGTTATTATTATTATTATTATTATTATTATTTAAAATCTGATGATTCTAAAAAAAATATATATATATTTAAAATCTGATGAATGAATAATACTTAACTTTTTTTTTTATTGTTTTTTTACAAGTTAGTTTAAATTAAATTTACCAAATATAATATAATAAAATTTTATTTTACTTTAAAAATTGTGTAACTCATCTTCACATTAACTTTTTTAATTGTCAATAAATAATTAATGGTTGATGGTTTATTCTAAAAAATAAAAAATAATAATGGTTGATGGCACTGTATAACTTGCATTTTTATATTCAAATTCCAATTCTTTAAATTTCACTCCACACTTATCAATTTAGTGGTGCATCCAATTTTTAATTCATTCCAAATCAAACCTTCAACCATTAAATTTGTTTCTTAAACTTCTCAAAAAAAAAAAAAAAAAAAAAAAATTTGTTTCTTAAAGGTTCAATAAAATTTTAAGCTAATTTTTTTTATTATTATAAAACATGTCTATATATATTTATTTATTTCTTTTGCGATATACTTTATCAAGAAAATTAACATTTTTATTTTATTAAAATAAATCAAATTTCCTTAAATTGACACAAATTTATATATAGTATAAAATTATAGATAAATTTTAATGTATTAAATTATATATTTATATATATATATATATATATAAAAGAAAACACTAAAAAAAAAAAAAAAAGAAGTTTACACATGTATCTTTTAGTGTTAATACAATATTTTATTTCGACAAAGAAAAGAGGATCTTTCTTAAGGGGAGATATTGTATATATCGAATTAAAAAAATTGTTATATTTTTGTATTTAGTTGTTATAATTCATTTTCTTATTCTAGCCCATTTTATTGTAGGAGAGTTTTATCTAATTAATAACAATATAATTTAAAAAAAAAAAAAAACCATCCACTTTATCTAATAGTTTAGTTATCAAATTAAATAAAATAATTATAAATCAATCTCATGAAATTATAGCTGTTTAAAAAATGTGATGTCTTATATTGGTTTATTTTTAATTAATATTAAATAATAAATTTGTCAACATGAATCAAAGGTAAATAATTGCGTTCTCAAAAAAAAAAAAAGGTAAATAATTGCATTCTTTATATTATTAATTTGACACAAATTTTATTGAGATAATATTGGTTTATTTGATTTGAAAATTTTTATAATTGCATTCCTTATATTTTTTTCCGTCAAATATGCAATCCACATATTGTTGAACAAAAAAAAAAAAAGGAAAATAAGTAAAAAAAAAAAAAAAAAGCTAAAAATAAACTGTTTACAAAAAAAAAAAAATACTAAAGTAAAAATAATTAAATAATTGTATTTTTCTCTCTCTCAATCTTCCCTATGCTTAATGACTCACTCTTCTCTCTCTTTCTACCCTTGAAGAGTCTTAGTCCTCCCTCGAGAATTCACCCTCCATCCCCCACCATCTCATATGTGGATTTTGGTCATCTGCAACCAGTCTCTGCTGTGATATATGAACTTTGTTTAGATTGTCATTTCTTGTCAACTTTTCTCCATTGTAATCCTCATCGTGAATTCTAAATCCCAAATCATCCTAATGAAAAAAAAAAAAAAAGACAATAGAGAACAAAATACACATAACTTACGGATAACAATATACATACAGAAAGATTCTAAGATCAGCTTAGATCGAGGGACCCAAATTCCAAATTCCAAATCATCATGAAAAAAAAAAAAGAAGTAGACAATAGAGACAAAATACACATAATTTAGAGATAACAATATACCTACAGAGAGATTCTAATATCGGTTTAGATTGAGAGACCCAAATTCCAAATCCCAAATCATGATGAAAAAAAAAAAAAAGACAATAGAGAACAAAATACACATAACTTAGAGATAACAATATACATACAGAGAGATGAAGTCGAAGGGAGTTGCAAAGATGAAAATGCAAGAGTTGAAATTTATATAATATTCAAAAAATGGAAGTTGAATGATGGATTTATTATTGAATAAAGATAACGACAATTTGGAATTTTGAAAACTATTCCAATTTATTTCTTCAGTTTTTACTTTTTAATGAATTTAATACAAACGTGAATTGATTCCGTTTTTTTTAATGAATTGGAAACTGGATTAATGGCTTTTTTTTTTTTAATGAATTGGAAAAATAATTAGCAATGAATTCACGTTTTTTTTTTCCTTCTGTTACAAATAAAGAGTCTTTACAAATTTGAGGGCAAGGATGTAATTAACTAAATATTTTGAGGGCAAAATTGACCAAAAATGTTTTTCAAAGTTAGTAGCATTTTAATATAGTATAGATATAGATATAGATATAGATATAGATATAGATATAGATAGGTCAAATAAGTCATTGAACTTTAAAAGTGTCAAATAGGTCCTTGAACATTAAAAATGTCTAATATGTTCTTGAACTTTTGATTTTGTGTTTCATAGTTCTGTGACATATCCAAAGTTTTTTAAATTAACAAATCTTTTAAAAATAAAAAGGTAAAATACCTTTTTGGTCCCTTATGTTTCAGGTCAGTTTTCAATAGGTTCCTAAGTTTCAAAATCGAACAATCAAATCCTTATTGTTTCGAAAATAGTTCAATTTAGTCCTTCCACCGTTAATTTTTTTTAACGGTGCTGACGGGATAATTTGAGGGGGACACGTGCCCCCCAGTCCCCTTCATGGATCCGCCCCTGGTTGTTCTTTTGGTGTTCTTGGGTTCAATTGATGAACTGAGCGTGGTCTATGACTGGGAGTGATGGACCTGGATGGTATTTTTGGTTTTGTAGTTGGAGATTTCTCAATTCCATTGTTTCTTTTTGTTGCCTCTGAATGCTTGAAGCCTAGCCAAAAAGTTACAATAGAGAGTTTAAATTAGGTGTACAGAGAGACTAAGATTCAATGGATACCGTCGGAGCTGGAGGGAGGAGTCGGCGGGAGGAGGAGGAGCCAGGGTGGCGACGACGACGGCGGCGAGAGGAGGAGAAGCCGACGGTGCCAGAAAAGAAAAATGAAGAAAAATGAAGAAGAAGGGAAAGGGGAGAGCGGGGCACGCGTGGAGGGGAAGGGAATGAGAGAATGAGGGTTTCTTTTACATTTTTTTTTTATTTTATTAAAAAAGTAATAATATTATTATTATATTATTTTTAATTTTAAAAAATTAATATTTTATTATTAAACGTTTGCCACGTCAGCATCGTTAACAAAAATTAACGGTGGAGGGACTAAATTGAACTATTTTCGAAACAATAGGGACTTGATTGTTCGATTTTGAAACCTAGGGACCTATTGGAAATGACATGAAACATGATGGACCAAAAAGGTATTTTACCTAAAATAAAATTGAATTTTATGTCTGGATCTTACACTTTTGATTTTGATTCTATTTGGTCCACGAATTTTTAAAATGTCGGATAAGTCAAGTACATCAAAATGAAAGTTCAAGGACCTATTAGACACGAAATTAAAAGTTTAAGGACCTATTAGACGTATTTTAAGTTCAATGACCTACTAGACACAAAATTGAAAGTTTGGAGACATATTTAGTTCTTAAAGTTTCGGGGACTAAATTGAAAGTTTTTGGTAATTCTAAACTTTAGAAATTACTATTAGGTTGTTAAATTTTCAGTTTTGTATCTAATTGGGGGTTAATTAGATTGTAATTGTATTTTTTAAAATTTTGGGAAAACAAAGAGAATCCAAAAAGATTTTGGCTGTATTCATGCCCTTTTTTATTTTGGGAAAAAATCAATTTTGACCCATGAACTTAGCATGTTGTATTAATTTTAACCCTAAACTTTCAACTTCATCAAATTGAACTCTAAATTTAACAAATTGTATCGATTTAAACCTCAAACTTGCATAAATGTTGCAATGTAGACATTTGATCAACTTTTCATTTGAATTGCTATTAAAACATGTAATTGACAATTTCTTTTTCCTTTTTTTAGTTCATATTGCACATGAGTCAGTGTTCTGTAAGATTTTTTTTGGAAAAACCAAAAGAAATCAAATATCACATACTATTATTCTCATCATTATCCAAAAAAGAATCACAATTTTATTGGCAACAAGAAAAATCCAACAAATAGGAAAAATAAAAAGCTCGAAATTTCTTTATTTTCGTTTCATACATTTGTACATTCTTCTAATCAGAAATAAAAAAACCATAAAAGAAGAAGAAAAAAAAAATTCCCACAAAGAAAAAAATCCTCCAAAGTTTATTTGCTTTCATAATCTTAAATAGCAGCGAAAAAGTCCTCACAACTAAAGTTCTCAACAACGAGAAAAAATCATCTAAAATAAAGTTTCTCCAATATTTTATTTACAAGAAACCAATTCAGGTATAGTGTGAATTAAGAAAAAAACGTCTCTTCAAAAAAAAAAAATAAGAAAAAAAAGAAGAAATAATCAATTACGTATCGTGATTCAAACGGAAAGTTAACCAAACATTGTAACACTTACGTAAGTTTGAGGTTAAAATCGACACAATTTAGGGTTCAATTCGATGAAATTGAAAGTCCAAGGTTAAAATTGATACAACTTGTTAAGTTTAAGGTTTAATTTGATGAAATTGAAAGTTTAGAGTTAAAATTGATAAAACTCCCAAAGTTTAAGATTAAAAATGATTTTTTACATTTTATTTATTATTATGTTTTGAGTACGTAATGTTCAGTTTTGGCAATATAAAATTGATTGGATATTAATATATTGTCCTTTGAACATCAAAACATCGGAATGAAAAAGTCGAAAAAGAACCAAAAAAAAAAGGAGGAAAAAAAAATGGAAATTGAACCCGACGTGAATCGAACACGCAACCTTCTGATCTGGAGTCAGACGCGCTACCATTGCGCCACGGATCCGCTTTGTGATCAGTCATCTATAAAATTAAATTTATCAAAAAAAAAATCACAGCTCAAAATATGTTCAAGTACTTCATTTCCCGCCTCTTTTGATGGGCTAAGCTCGATCCCCGGGCATGGAATCGAACAGGGTTTTGCTGGATTTTCAAAATCCGATCCAAGATGCCATTTCCAGAATTGAATTTGCCCCCAATTCGAACAATCTCCTTGTTTATTCCTGGGACTCTGTTAGTGTTCATTTTCGTTTTGGAAATTTGTTGGTAACTTGCGTCATTTCTTGAATGAAGTTCTGGGTTTTGTTTTCTTGGACAGAGTCTTTGCTTGTATGATGTAATTCTTCACCCAGACTTGAAGCTCCCTCTGAAGCTGCGCTGCTGGATTGTTGCTTCCAGGACGAGTCCCTGGATTTCAGCGCTGGTTCTGATGGCTTCATAAGGAGGTTTGGGGTTCGAATATCAAATTTTTGAATGTTAAAATCCTTGGATCAATGTTATGAAATGAAACACATCACAATGCTTGTTTATTTGGAAAACATGGTGCAGATTAAGACACTTGGATGTGTAATTGAAATACAATGCCGAATTTTAAAGCAATTATATCGATTTATCCCATCGTTCTTCTTTCAATTCAACTAATTTACTTGGAAAAAATGTTTTGCTGCGACTATATATAACTATTAAGCTGTTGTTAAAACGAATTACCCAAAGTTGGGAAGACATTAGTCTCATTCAACACCAATCATGAATTTCTTCTGATTGAACATGCTTTCTTTTGCTTTGAGTCTTTACATAATTGATGTTATTGCAGCATATAGGTCTTGATAATTAACACATACAGGCTTCTTTCATTTGTCTGTTGGAATGGTGTTAATACACTTTGTTAATTTCTGCTGATTATTCTTCTTGCCCTCTCTGTATTTTCTGTTATTTCTTGGTCTGTCGTCACCGTTGCACGTGTCTCTGATTTTGTTATTTATATGGCAATCATTGTGCTCTGGGGTATTGAGCACTTTCCTCCAAAATTCTCTCTGCTCTGTATTGTCTTTGTGGTATCAGAGCTCTAGGTCAAATTTGTTTATGAAATTTCGTGCTCTTTTCCAATGGCGTCAACATCGAGCTCTGCTTCTGAAATTGATACTCGTTTCTCAACCCTCCCAATTTCAAGTACTGTGTCAACCCCCATTGTCTCCTCCACTGTGTCTTCCCCTTCCCTAACTCCTCTTACCACTGTTCGATTGCCTCAGAACACCCCAACCAGACCCTTAAACCCTAATATTCCCCCTTCCAATCAAATTTTCAGAATCGATCGACCTTTCATCAATTCCCTACTCCCACCTCGTCTGTTCCAGCTGGTTTTCAATACCCACCTACCCCTGCCTCTGGCCTCCCATTCTTCAACAACCCCACTGCTCCATTTTTTCCAGGGCCTTCCCCTTCTCCTTCCCCATATTCGACCCTCACACCACCATTAAACATCAAACTTACGGATAGCAACTATCTCCACTGGAAGAACCAATTACTCAATCACATTATCGCTTTCGACATGGAGTGTTTCATTAATGGAACTCCAGCTCCTCCAAGGTATCTCGATGTGGCGCAGACTCAGGTAAATCCCCAATACACTGTTTGGCAAAAATTTAATCGTACATTGATGTCTTGGATCTATTCTTCGTTGAATGAGGATAAGTTAGGTGAAATCATTGGATGTTCCTCTGCTTTTGAAATTTGGAAGCATCTTTGGACTGTATATGAGTCGTCGTCGACAGCCAGGGTCATGGGTCTCCGTTCTTAGTTGCAGAAGATCCGCAAAGATGGTCTCTTCGTTGCTTAGTATTTAGCTCAGATCAAGGATGTTGCAGATAAGTTTTCCGCCATTGGTGAACCACTGCCTTATTGAGATCATTTGGGCTATATCCTCGAGGGGCTTGGCACCGAGTATAACCCTTTTGCCACTACCATTCAAAATCGCACTGACCGACCTTCCCTAGCCGATGTTCGAAGTCTCCTCTTAGCCTATGAAGCACGTCTTGAAAAACAATCCTCAATTGACACTTTGAATCTCGTTCAAGCCAACTTAGCCAATTTCTCAATGTCTTCTAATCCTAAACGTTTTCAGAAACCTTCGTCAGCTTCTCAGCCTCCTTTGAAATCTAGTCCAGCTTTCCCTTTTCCACAACCCTTCTCGTCTCCTTTCCCTGGTCCAGGTGTTCTCGGCCGTCCTCAATCCTCCCCGAGACCTCCGAAATGGCCTTCTTCCAACTCCAATCACCCACAGTGTCAAATCTGTGGAAAACTAGGACACACTGCCCTCGTATGCTACAACCGCCATAATCCCTTGTATCAAGCCCCTCCTAAGACTACTCCACCTCAGGCGTTTTTTAATCAGTTCCCTCAGTCTTCGGTTCAACCCTTCGTTACTTCCGCTGCCTCTCCTGATTCTACCCTGCCTATCCAATCTGCTACTCACCCCAATGAAGCCTGGTTTATGGACTCCGGTGCAACCCATCATATGACGTCGGACTTATCAAATATTCAACAGCCTAGCCCTTACTTTGGTGGTGAGCAAGTCGTGGTAGGCAATGGTAAGACCATTCCAGTCCTTCATACTGGTTTATCTGTTATTCGCTCTTCATTTCCTAGTTTTCCAATTCGATTAAATTTTGTCCTTCATACTCCACATTTATCACATAATCTAATTAGCATTGCTAAGTTGTGCAATGATAATAGTGCATTTGTTGAGTTTCACCCGTCTCATTTCTTTGTGAAGGATCGTCTATCCAAGAACATAATTCTACAGGGTCGTCTTGAGGATGGATTGTATAGGTTGTCTACTAATCCATCTCAAGTTTCTCCTCGTTTGGTTTCCAAGCCTGCTGTTTTCCTTTCAACTCTTCAAGATATTTCACTGTGGCATCGTCGTCTTGGCCATCCGTCTTCTTCTATTGTCAAGAGGGTCCTTAGCAATTGTAATTTCAAGTTTAGTGCATCCACTGAACAATTTTGTTCCCACTGTCAATTAGCTAAGAGTCATAGGCTCCCCTTTTTCCCCTCTTCTCACACTTCTCCCATTCCTTTTGGTTTAGTATATACGGATGTTTGGGGTCCCTCCCCCTTGAAATCTATAAACGGTGCTAGATATTTTATGTTGTTTGTTGATGACTGCACAAAGTTTACATGGCTTTACCTATTACAATCAAAGCAAGATGTTCTCCCTATTTCTCTTTGTTTTAAAGTCATGATAGAAACCCAGTTTAACACCAAAATTAGAGCTCTTCAAACCGATGGTGGCACCGAATTCAAGTCTTTGTCCTCAATTTTAGCCTCTAATGGCATCTTACATAGAATATCTTGTCCCTACACACCACAGCAAAATGGAAGTGTTGAAAGGAAAAACAGGCACATTGTCGAGGTTGGTTTATCCCTCTTAGCTCATTCGTCTGTTCCACACCACTTATGGCCCTATGCGTTCCAGACTGCTGTTTTTTTGATAAATCGTCTTCCATCTTCTGTGTTGCACTTTGCTTCTCCCTACTCCACTTTATATGGTCGTTCCCTGATTACACTATCTTAAAAACATTCGGATGCTCTTGTTTTCCCTTTTTGAGACCTTATAATGATAACAAACTCCAATTTAGGTCCAAGGAGTGTGTTTTTCTTGGTTACAACACTTCTCACAAAGGTTACCTTTGTCTTGATGTTCACTCTGGTCGTTTGTATGTTTCGAGGCATGTAGTATTCAATGAGTTGTCATTCCCCTTTCAAAGCTCGTCCACTTCTTGTCTTCCTTCTGTTAAGTCCTCTTTTATTGATCCTTCTTATCCTCTTGGCTCCCTTCTTCATTGTGTCAATGAGTTTTCTTCCCCTCAGATATCTTTATTAGCACCTATTTCTACTGATCCATTGCCTCCTACGGCTGCTCCTATCACAAGTGTCATAGCTGCTCCTGTCACCAACTACACTGCTTCTGATTCCACAAATGGTTCTACTAGTTCCCCTTCATCTCCTGCTTCATTATCTACCTCTCCCTCATCTTCCACTCCTTCCGAACCATCTCCTTCTCCTTCCCCTCTGCCTGCCCCTGCCTTGTCCGAACCTTTGTCCCATCAGCCTATTGTATCCCTCCCTAACCATCCTTCATCTGTCAACGTTCATCCAATGATTACGAGATCTAAAGCTGGTGTCTTTAAACCAAAGGCATGGTTAGTGACAAAAGCCTCCTCTGTTGCCAATATCCCTTCTGAAACAACAAACTACAAGGTAGCTTTACAGGACTCGAATTGGAAGGCTGCCATGAATGCTGAATATGAAGCTCTAATTCGCAATAAGACATGGTCTTTGGTTCCTTTACCTAATGATCGTAAGATAGTTGGTTGTAAATGGGTATTTCGTTTTAAACTCAAGCCCGATGGATCCATTGACAGGTATAAGGCCCGTTTGGTTGCTCAAGGTTATACTCAGGCCCTTGGTATCGATTATTTCGAAACCTTTAGCCCTGTTGTACAGCCAACCACAATACGCATTGTTTTATCTTTGGTTGTTTCCTCTGGTTGGCAAATTCGGCAACTTGATGTCCACAATGCATTCCTCCATGGTGAACTTTTGGAGGAAGTTTACATGAAGCAGTCGGCTGGTTTTGTGAGCACCTCTTATCCTTCTCATGTCTTGAAGTTGCACAAAGATTTATACGGCCTTAAACAGAGTCCTCGTGCTTGGTTCTCTAAGCTGAGTTCATGTCTTTTAGAATGGGGGTTCTTTGCTTCTAAGGCTGATGCTTCTATGTTTATTTTTAAATCTGCCTCTAAGTTGGTTATTTTCCTTATATATGTGGATGATATTTTGGTTACTGGTTCGTGTAATTCTCTTGTTCAACACTTTATCTCTGCTTTGAATCATCGTTTCTTTCTTAAAGACATGGGTGAACTGTTCTATTTTCTTGGTATTCAAGTTGCTCGTCAGGGTCAGACCTTGCATCTCTCTCAACAGAAGTATATTAAGGACCTTGTTTCTCGAGCTCGGTTGGATTCCTGTAAGCCAACCTCGTCTCCCATGTCAGCTGGCCCCCCTCTTTCCTTATCAGATGGTGAACCACTGGAATCAGCAACTGAATATCGTAGCTTGGTCGGAGCCTTACAGTACTGCACTCTCACTCGCCCTGATATCAGCTTTGCCGTCAACAAGTTGTGTCAATTCCTCCATGCTCCTACCACATCTCACTTGCAGGCTGTCAAACGTCTCTTGCGATACATCAAAGGTACTTTTTCTTTGGGTTTAGTAATCACACCGTCGTCTTCATTTTCTATAACATGCTACACAGACGCGGACTGGGCGAGTTTCCCTGATGATCGAAGAAGTACCAGTGGGTATTGCACATTCTTGGGGCCAAACTTGGTGTCATGGAACTCCTCGAAGCAGAAGGTCGTATCAAGGTCAAGTGCTGAGTCTGAATACAGGGGATTGTCCAATGCTGCGGCAGAAATAGCTTGGACTCAGTCTGTGCTCGATGAACTTGGTATTTCTTGTGCTGCTCCTCCTCTCTTACTTTGTGATAATATATCTGCAACCTATATTGCTGCCAACCCCGTTATGCATAATAGAACGAAGCATATCGAGGTTGACCATCACTTCATACGAGAGAAGGTAGCTCGTAAGCAACTACTCATTCGTTTCGTTCCTTCCGAAGACCAGATTGCGGATATCTTTACGAAGAGTCTTCATTCTCCACGATTCATAGGACTGAGAACCAAGCTCACCGTGGTCTCCAACCCGTGTTCGCTTGCGGGGGGATGTTAATGCACTTTGTTAATTTGTAATCTTTAGTTAATTTCTGCTGATTATTCTTCTTGCACTCGCTGTATTTTCTGTTATTTCTTGGCCTGTCGTCACGCTGCACGTGTCTCTGATTTTGTTATTTATATGGCAATCATTGTGCTCTGGGGTATTGAGCACTTTCCTCCAAAATTCTCTCTGCTCTGTATTGTCTTTAAATGGGAAGGAAAACAGGTACATAAGCACGTTTTTAAGTTGAGTTTTGATTAAGATGTTTATGTTCAAAATACTTGTATTGGTCACTTTTCTGTTGTCTTGAATATGACTTACGCGCGCAAGGTGTTTGATGAAAGTTCTGTACTGGATTTGGTGTCAATAGGAAACGTGGAGGGGGCTAAGTATTATATATGATTGAATGCTAGAAAGGTGCACAATTCTTTGAATTCTAGGATTTTTTTTGTTTGGCATCGAAGGGCAAGTAGTTGAAGCGTTTAAATTGCTTGATGAAACGCGAGAGAAAGATATGCTAGTTCAAATGGCTATTAAATTGAAGCTGGAAGGTTATACATTAGACATAAATGATGTGTTACTTGATGTTGATGAAGAAGAGAAGGAAAGCAGTTTGTTTAGACATAGTGAGAAGCTAGCTGTTTCATTTGATCTCCAATGCTTCTTACCATCAAATTGTGCTGCGAGATCGACCTTGTTTTACTTTTAATCACTTTCAGCAGGGACATTGTTCATGCATGGATTATTGGTAGCTGATGAGGATTCATGATACTTGAACAACTAAATTCTAAGAGATTTACTTCTACTTACACCGACCTTCATAACAACTAGCAACTCATTTGCCTTTTTGAGGTCAATGATATTTCTTCATTTGACTTCACACCAAACGTGTCTTGAGGGCTATATAATAGTGACTCGTGTTGCTATTTTCTTAAGTTTGTTCAATCTCTTGATATCGAGAATTAGCTGCGACTTTAGATAGATGAATAGACTGAATTATACATGTTATCTTGCAGTTTATGGAAGGCAAGGGGAAGCAACTAATGAGGGAGAGAATGCTACATATTTGAAGTGGTTTAAGATATTCTGGTAAGTTTTATGCATTCACTCTTGCTTGATACTGCTCTGTTTAAGTGTGTGCATAGGGAAGGAAACCCACGTATCAAATGAATTTGTGGGGCTGATAACTCTTCAATGAGAGCACTATTAGGCGTAAACACCAAAATCAGGTTATGAGCAACAAAAGTATTGGAAAATACAACTGTTTGATTTTATTTCTTCTCAAAGGTCATGTGATGATAACTTATTAAGATCAATTTACACGCACTTTGATTAAGACCACCTTTTTCTCTTGTTTTCCGATGTTTTGATCTTCACAATTTGAGCTTGAAAGAGAAATTTCATTTCAACTAACCTACATAGTAAATAGTTTTGAGGTTTTCAAAATTGACCTCTTTTTTAAAAACTCTTTTTTTGTTGTTCCTTTTCTATAATTTTGGTTAATTTTGGGACTCGCATTGTAAAATGTCTATTTTTCTTTAGAAGATAGTAAAATGTCTATTTTGTCCTTGTTCATTAATGAAATGAAATTAATTACCACTAAAATTTTACCTAACTTCACCTGAAACCAATTTGAACCCTATTTCAACCCATTTTAACTTAAGTAAATTGTCCAACATGGTTCTAGAAGGAAAAATGAGTCAACATCGATAGACATGTAATCTAATAACTACACGTTAATCTTGTTTTTACCGTTTTTAGACACAAAAACAAGCTTTGAAGATGTAGGAGTATATTTTTTTTCTTTCGAAAATTTAGTGGGTAAAATAGTAGGGATTCATATATATCCTGGTCGGAATTTATACATTTCTCGATCTAATCTTGGTTGGTCCCATCGAGATTTCTTGGTCGGTATCAACTAAGAAACTTTCAGATATTTTTTAATTTAATTTTTATTATTATTATTATTATTTTTTTTTTGTAGAGTGCCCCACATCTTTATGTGCTACAATGATGTGTGGAAGGAGAATGAAAGAGATTATGAAAGGGGTTTAAATGAGAGACACATAATAAACTTCTTTTATTTGTTGATGAGGATTTTATTTTATTTTATTTTTGAGAAAAGTTGATGGAAAAAATGACAGAAGAATGAAGGCATATTATTTATAGATTACAAGAGAAGCCTAAATCTAGGGTTGTTTATGTAACTTCCCTATAAATAAGTAGTTCCCTTATAATATTTAAATAAAATAAAACAGAAAATATAAACAATAAAACAGAAAAATCTAAACAACTTTCTAACTAATTCAACACGTCCCCAAGCTGGACTATACAGGTTGAATAGTTTCAGTTTGATCAAGAGTCTTTCAAACTTGAGACTCAATCTATGAAGCACGGACACGTGAAAATAGGGGAAGAAATCTGTGTCGGACACGAATACGTTCGGACACGCACCGGACATGTGTCGGATATGCAAATTTGTGTGTCCTATTTTTTTTAATTATGGACACACTGAGACATGCCAACGGACATGCACACCTGGGCTCAAATGTAAACCCAAAATTCAGGGCTTCTGTTTAATTAAAAAAAAAAAACAGAAACCCTACCCCTTTCTTTCGAAAACAGAGAGCTTCTCCACGATTTCATTTGGATATTTTTCTTCCCTCCATCTCACTTGTCACCATCGGCGTCGTCAACCAGAAGTCGCCTCTGTTTTCTCCAAAGTTACGGTCGAGAGTTGCCCACCCACCCACCTTTTTTTTGTCTTCATAAGTTTAGGGTTTGCCCGTCCACCCACTTAAAAGGGAAATCCTTGTAAATGAACAAAAAAAATACTGATTTAGATATATAAACAAAAAAAAATCAGGAGGAAAATGGCCAAAACGTGATCCCTGTATTTGTGTCTTAGAATTCCCATTTTACCCTCGACTGAACTGTTTACCTCTTTCATCCTAAAAATAAGGAGAAAATATCTAAATCCTCCTCTATCTTTAAAATTTTTCATATAGATTTTGTTTCTATTAGATTTTATTTTTTCAATAAAAAAAGATTATATTCCTCAATCTTGTTTACCTAAAAGAGATATGGTTGGTTTTCTCTTCTCTCTAAGATCTCGAACCACCATAATCTATGCTCTACACGCTGCCGTTGACGGCCACACATCCGAGATCTACCGTCACAAGATTCAGATTTCCAAAAGAGATCTGATGGAAGGCCACAACAACGGGTCTTTGATTGCCGCTTCAGTCCCACAGCTACACCACAACACTTAGCCTGGCATAATAGTTGTAAAGAAATTATTCCGGAGGAGTTTGTCTTTACCAGGAATGCAACTGAAACTATCAATCTAGTGGCTAATTCTTGGGGCTTGCGAATTTAAAATCAGATTATGAGGTGCGTATTGTGTTAGACTACTGCATCAATGTTAGTAGTTTATGGCAAGTGATTTTCTTGTAAATATCAAATATGTACGGTTTAATGCACGTATAAGTACTGATTCTGTAAGTGCATGTTATGCTCCACATGGGAGATTTAAATTGAAACACAGTTTGTTACTAATTATTATGCAGAAGAGAAGTTTGTTTAACACAATTGCATGGGCTCATTTGAGTAATTTCATATACTTGACTACTGTAAATTGTGTCTTTGTCTTTGCTTGGATTTATGCTCACGCCACCTTCTACATGCTGGGATAATGAGTAAAAGGTTACTCTAATTGTTGGGTGAATCTAGAAGGGTGGTTTAATTAATTGAAATTATTATAAATAAAGGGTGAGTACAGGGTATTTGTGTGAATCCGTGTTAATGTATCAATTTAGTTCCTTAAATACAAGATATTTGTGTATCTTAATGTATCAATTTTGTTCCTTAAATTTAAATACATAGTATTTCTTGTGTCTTGAATGCATGAATTTGCTATCATTAAAATCATGTTTTTTTACATATACTTTTACATGTTCAATTTTCTAGATTTTTCCCCAGTAATTTTATATGAATTTATTTACTTCCTTCATTAAAATGGGAAATATGAAGTTGTTTGCATGTTTCTTCCCGATTATTTTTAAAATTCTTCCCTATTTTCAGTTATTTTTTTATTGTTCTTTTTTTAAGGAAAATTCAAACAATTTTTCTTTATTTGATTTGAATCCAAGATTTCGTTTAACTACTCTGGAATCTCAAAGATTTCGTTTAACCAAGGATGAAAATATCGATATCGGTACTAATATCGGTAACTCAGATTTACGGATATATCGATGGATATTTCGGGAAAAATCACGGATATTACAGAAACTCATAAAAATATTTTGAAATTTTTTATGAAACTTTGGACTAAGCTTATTTAAGTGATAAACTATTAGTTTAAGCATATATATCAATAATTATAAGCTAAATATTAATAGTAATACAATAATAGATAACATTGAAGACCGGAAAATGAACATGAACTTGAATATTTCATTGATAAAAAATTGTAGTCATAAGTACTTGTTTTAATAATAACATGACAATCTTGGAGGTATTAGACCAACATTGATATAATTGATTTGATAATGACAATATTGTTCCCAAGTCATGGTATGTTCAAAATTCCTAACATAACTTGAAGTATGCCAAACATGAGTATCAACCGTCTTTATGTTAGAGGGGCTTGATATATTTTGAAATTAGTTTATTCAATAAAAAATATTATTGACATTTTTTAGGTTAAAATATCATTTTGATCAATGTACTTTAGGTCTCATTTCATTTTAGTCAACTTTTAAATGTCCAAATTTAGTCCACGTATTTTAAAAAAATAATAATAATATACTAAGAATACGTAAAATTTACTTAAATTACAAGGACTAAATTTGGACATTTGTAAACACAATGACTAAAATAAAACAAATCTCAAAATAAAAGATGAAAATGGTATCGTTTACTTATTTTTAATAAGAATATATAAAAATGAAAATAATAATTATAGTTTTTCAAATAGAATTAATTAATAAAAAATAATCTACTAACATTTAAAAATATTACAGGTCTGACTTTATTTTTATTTCCTTGAAAAGTATAGTTTTCTACATATGAAATCAATGAGAGTAGTAATTTTTTTAATCATATACAAACTTATGAAAGTTTTATAAGAAAGCAAAAACAAAAAAAGTCATTAAAAAAGAAAAAGAAAACATTTTTTAATATATTTTTAATTGAAAAAGACTTAAAAGCAAAACAACAAAAAAAACATACATTTTGGAGGGTTCGAACTCGGACACTGGTGCTTTATAGAAAACAAAAACAAAGAAGTTATTAAAAATGAAAAAGAAAACAGTTTTTAATATATTTTTAATAAAAAAAAGGGACTTAAAACGAAAAAAACAAACAAACAAAAAAGGGGCAACAAGATAAATGGCTAAAAATAAATAGGTGGCTTGAAAAATGGCTACGAACGTTTATAAATTAAATAGATGGCTAAACGATTTATTGATTAATAAATACCTATTTGTACAAGACAAAAATGCCCCCCAACAAACTTCCTAACGTGTTCTTAACGTTTAAAACCAAAATCAGAGTTTTAGAGAGATAAAAATTCGTTGGAGACATTTTAGGAGGTTTGAAATTCAAAAATCTAAGAACACAAAACTATTTTGCAAACCAGATGTATCATATTGTTACTATAGGAAAGAGTTGTTTCCCGGAAAAATGAGTAAATACCTTTATTGGGGGAGGATTACAAAGTTCAACCTCCCTCAGTAGAGAGAAACACCTTCGAACTCCATTAATCGGAAACAACACTCCTGTCAATAGGAAGATTTACTACCTGAACCTAAGAATACCTGGAAATTAAAACACAAAAAAGAACAAAGTAATTATGATACCTTACCTGCTGCAATTATGAGCTGTCATAACACCGCCCACCCCCCACCAGAACCACATCCATGCACCAACCCGACCGTCCATCTTCATCTTCCACAGCCCTCCATTCCCACCATTTCCCACCGCCGGAAAACCCTTGAGAGCCAAACCCTCCATTCCCACCATCCCCCACCGCCAAACAGAGTGGATATCGCTACCTACCTCTCACATCACGTCGACGCGTCCCACCTCCGCCGTGCCAACAACCTTCATCCACCGCGCCGACGACCATCTCTTGCATGCTCAATCGATTCCTCTTCTACACGAGGGCTGTACCAAAAAGTTTGAACTAAGGTAACGGATTCATTTCCCTTCCCTTATATTTGCAACAAAAAGATTCATTATCCCCGAGATTTTAGGGATTCGTTTCTTCCTTGCAAATCGAGAATATGCCGCTTCGATTGTAACCGTATATTTTCGCACAGACCCGCTAGAAATGTCATCCGATAAGCCGGCGTCAAAACGATCGAGCCAGAGGTTAAAGGCGGCTGGGGTAACTTCCGGGAAAAAACACCCACCACAGTCATCGCCCATCACCTTAGGCAGCGACCGCGAGTCCAGGAGTGAAGAAGCCGATATGAGTACAGCCGATTCAGTACCAAAGGAATTTCATTCGAAGGGAGTGAAAAGAGAACGAGACGAAGGAGGATCTGGAAAGAAGAAAAGTACACCCAAAAAACCAAAGACCAAGGAGGGACCCCGAAAAAACGATGGAGGCAAGTCTGAACCGAATGAGGTATGTGGAGTTCGATACACCCATTCCCCCCCCCCTCACCCCCCACCACTTTTAATGTACTGTCTTGTTACGTTATTTAGTCAATGGCAAAGACAAAGGAAAAGACTGCCTTACCTAGAGACAAGAAGAATAGTCCCCCGAAAAAGACAAAGGAGGTACCAAAAAAGACTCAACCCGTGGAGGTATGACTCTGTATTTACTCTCTGTGATATGTAAACCACGTTGTAATTAATCATGTGATTGCGCAAAAAACAGGACGATACTGACACGAGCGCGAATACGGGGGAAGACCAATCTATTGAAGACGATTACTCCTCAACAGATAGTGGAGACGAAGGAGACAACAAGAAAAAGAAAAAGGTGGAAAAAAAGGTAAGCAATATCACCAACATCACCCCCCTTGTGAATTACAATTAGATAATTTAAGTTCCTCGATTACATCCAGGATGCGAAGAAACCCAAGAGGAAGGACAAAAGGACCAAACAGGAAGAAAGTGAGGAGATTGAACCCACCAAAGCGGTATGTACTGTTGAATACTATTCCATTGTTGAATGCCCATATATACCCCCTACCCCAACCTTCCAATCTATGCGTTGGCAAGTCTGTATACATTGGTCGTGCAGGTCTGTATAGGAGAAATACACTCATGCATCTCTTGCCTGCCTGTGTATGTGTACGTATTGGTATATACACGTATGTTCTCATATATCTAATGTCTGTGCCGATTAAACTGTTATATACACCTATGGAATGTTTTGATGTTTTTTTGGGGGGCGATAGATTAGTTCTCTGCTTCCGTATGTCTGTGTAGCAGTATGACACCTAATGTTTGCAGTTATCTCTACCCCCTACATGAGTGTGTTCGTTGAACCGTACTAGTGTCCCTGTACGTGTCTGTATGTGAACCACCCCCTGTATCTTGTAAGTCTTGAATGCCCACACCCTGTATTACACTCAGACTTTCTTTTTATACATTAGCACCTCAGCATAAGTGAAATGTTGTCATTCTATACATCTGTATGCATCAGTATATACATCTATTGTTTATAGCTATCCCTCCATCTCGTCTGTATGGATTAACCTATACTACTGTGCTTGTACGTGTGTGTGCAACCATAACTTTATTTGTCTGCCTGTGTATGTGTATGTATCGGGTACCATGCTCACTTAGATGCAATGCCTAATGCGTGTCATGAACGATATTTGTCTATATTATTACATACATCCTTGCTCCAGTAACCCCCCTTAATGTTACCTTATTCTTACCCTTCTTACCATTGATAATGATACAGGACGATGACTACTTCATGCCGCTTTCAAAGCGCAGCAAGGCCCTGAAAATTAATCTCTGCACCAAAGCAGAAATTATAGAAAACATCCGCAAAGTACTGAAGGATAAATGTGAGGAAGCATTCAGAAAAAACTGCTTTGGACACCTCCTGGACTTTTCATTCAAAAAGACATCGTCACAATTACTCCTGCACTTGATTCAACATCTATGCAAGCCGAAGTGCACAACAGAACTCTATTTCAAAATCGGAGGAAAAATACTCAAATTCGGACTCCGCGAGTTTGCATTGATCACCGGACTGAATTGTGGTCCGTTGCCCCCGATCGACAAGGACAGACTACAAGAGTCTTCCAGGCTCAAGACAGAATACTTTGATGATAACGAGGCGGTAAAAAGGAAAACTCTCAACATCGTCTTCAAAGCAATGAAACGCGGTGACGAGTCAGACCTGGTAAAAATGGCCCAATTATATTGCCTGGAAAGTTTCCTACTCCCTCGACAAGAGAAGGTCCACATAGAAGATGATCACCTACTAATGGCCGACGACGAAGAGTTGTTCAATGCATACCCATGGGGGCGCGTCGCCTTCACGTTGTTAGCAAGCTACATGCAGAAGGCGTGGCTCAGCCGCGGCAGTTCTGGAATAGGAGTGGGGGGGTTTGTATATGCCATCCTTGCATGGGCATACGAGGTAATCCCTGCCCTTAGTGCCCCGCCAGGAAATTATGCCCGAAGGATAAGGAACACAGTGCCGCGAATAATTAATTGGGAGTCTGACACGCAGCCAGAATGGAGGGAGTTGCATGCGAAAATCTTCCAATCACCATCGGTAAGTAACCCCAAATCTGTGTTGTAATATATGTAAATAACAGTATATACTCTTATTGACAACGTCTTACGTAGCTGGAGGTCGTGCCATTAGAGCCAACAGAAGTGGAAATGCGCATGCCGTACTTCCAGCCGTTCCTACATGATGAGATGGCAGCCCGTAGATTGGGCGACAGCGGGTCGGAACCTAAAGGAGATGATACAATCCCCCCCAACTTCCATATTGGCACGGCCACTGCAATGGCGGATGTGGGTGAACAACGTCACAAAGAAATCGTTGGAAAACTTGACAAGGTTTATTCGGTATTGGGCGCATTGGTTGACATATTGAGGAAAGTCGTTGGAGATGAAGGTCCAAGTGCAGGGACTTCGAAAACCAATGATGATATGGAGGTATGTATATGTAATTATAGTGTGCTTTACCTTGCCCCCCTAAATACCCCTTACTGATTTTGTCCCTTGACCCCCACTGCAGCAGGAGAAAACAGAAGAAGGGGAAAAGAAGAATGACAAGGACAATAAGGAAGACGACCATCCTTCTGAAAAAAACCCCCACCCACGTAATGAGGATGATGACGACGCCCCCACTGGGGGGCGTCCCCCCAAACCGGGAGGGGGTGTCCCCGTTATTGTAACAACAAATCCATCATCAGAAACCGGAACTACTGAAAATGAAGGAACAGAGAAAACGGACGTTGACGAAGGAAACGTGGTACGATCCTTGTGATAAGTACATGGTCCATTATTGTGCTTTACTTGCTCACATATGCTTCTTGCAGGGCTGTGGTGAAGATACTGATCCAGTTAACCAGGCAATCCTATCAATTGATGAAGCCAAGATTATTGAAAAGTTTAACATGGACAGAAAAGGAAAGGCTATTATGGTGGTAAGTACTAGTATAATCTTCAAGTGATCTATTTTATATACACCCTAACTCCTTGACTTCCAAACAGGGTCACCCCCCTACAGTGCTGAAAACCCCATCCCCTCACACTGGACAAAAATGGTCAACGAAGGTAAACATAGCTGTTTATGTACTCTACGTCCTATTATGGACACTCCATTTACCTGTTTATGTACTCTAACATGTAGAGTTTGTAGGCAAAAGGGATAAGGATAGTCGAGCCGATCACTCCCAACATACAACATAGGACCCCGCTGCGTGAGGTGTGTATATAACAGTACATATAAACAGATACCTGTAGCTCTCTGTATTTGCCTTTATATACCGTAAATGTGCACAGGTCAACCCAAATGTACAGCGTGGGAGTGTCACCCGTGTAACGAGTGGGAGTGATGGGGGCTCAATGCAACCTACCGGCCAAATTTATATAGACGCGTTGAGGGGAACTTGGAGGAAAAATGCCCATGAGGAACTGCCCCCCCAATTCTTTGCGTCATCATTCGACCTGCAGCTTAGCCAGCCCAGAGATTAGACCCTTCCTTCAACTATTTGAACCTAAATTTGTTATCATTCCTATTAGATACCTCTTCTGGAACTTGACTTTATATCGCTGATTACAGCTACTTGACTTCTGGATTGTTTTGATTTTTCTTTGACCTTTTTTGATTTTATTGTCGTTCTATGGAAACTTAACTTGTTTGGATTTGATATGTTCTTGATATTCGGTTTCCCATGGATGTCTTAATGCTGTCATTCCTAGTATATACAATGTCTGGTATTCTGCTTGTTTTTGCTTTGATACGTCTATTTGATTGTGCTAAATAACTACTAACAAAAAATGATATAAAGTGTAAACCCACAGTGGGCGCAGTATTATTGTCATCCTTGATATATATAATGATATACTTTATTAACACCTCGAAAAAGTAATTCCCTTGAAAACCTTGTTCTCTGTACATACAACGAATGAAAACTTATAAAAAAAATGACTAAATTCATCGAGCGATGGGGGTGTTGCAAGTCCTCTTGTTGTGACCTAGCTGCCCACACCGCCCACACCTTTGAGTCTGGACCCTCTCGCTCCGGGGTCTAATCCTCTTCTTTTTTGGCCTCCCAGCACCACGTTTCGAAATGGGCGGGTGGGCTATGTTCGCCTCAACCGCCAATGTGGACATGTCTTGCCTCATGGAGCCGATGGGGTGCACGTTCGCACTATACATCTTCTGCAGGTTTGAGTTCCGATAAAACTCATGAACAAAGGTATCAATGTTCAAACCTTTGCGACAAATAGCTATGCAAGCATGAGCGCACGGGATAAGATCGGACTCCCACCTCCTGCACGTACAACTCCGGTTGGTGATGTTTACCTCGAATTGCTTGTTCTGGTCATGAACTTGGAACTGCAAACGGTCGACGGGGTATATCTGCGTATTTACGCCAAAATACCAGACATTATTAGCTGTGTATACGTAAATATAAAACTACTTTACCAAAAAACATTGTAAAGTCCATACATCCATAGTGCGGCTTGCTTTCAATGCATCCCGTATTTCCCCAGCTGCATAGTCAGTAATGGTAGTAATTTGGAAGGTTGCATGGTTCCTCCTCTCGTAAAACCATCGTTGTAAAAAATCCCTTATAAACTCCAACAATGGAATTATAGGTAGTCCACGAGCCTCAATCAAAAAAGCGTTTAGACTCTCGGAGACATTAGTGGTCATCAATACATACCGTTTGCTCGTGGAGAATGCACGAGACCACAGCGCATACCCTACCTCCTCCAGCTCACTCCTAATCGAGGGGATAATTTGCTCCATCTGCCTCATATAGTATTCAAACTCACCAATGGTGTACGATTTAGCACACTTGTAAAACAGTTCGTCAATCCCCTTCGACTTATGGTCTGACTTGATGTTCCTTAGCAAATGATAGATACACACGCCATGGTGCGTTGACGTATATACCTTCCTCACCCCATTACCAATGCTCTTGTGCCTGTCAGACACTATAACAAGATCATTCGGTTCTCCAAAAGCTGCTTTCAAATTTTGAAAAAACCACTCCCACGACGCGTCGTTTTCGGAGTCAACAATAGAGAACGCCAGTGGGAATATCTGTAAGTTGCCATCGAATGTGCAGGCTGTTAGGAGCGTACCATTGAACCTGTTTTTGAGTGATGTGCCATCCACCGAAATGACTGGCAGGCAATATTTCCAACCCTCGATGGACGCTGCAATACTCATAAAAAAGAATTTGAACCTGTCGTTCAAATCAACCTCCTGAGCAGTATACGTCCCTGAAAAACAGAATGTTAGTAAATATAAGTATTTACTGATATTGCTACTCTTTGGGGAAACAAAATGTTGGAAAACAAACTATTGGTAAATACCAGTATTTACTGGTAGTACTATCCAGGTAAAAGCGAGAAATACCTGGGTTTTTTTCGATCAACTTAGCTGCAAATGCTGGAATACGGGCATACGACTCTTCGGGGGAACCTCTTAACTCAGTCAGTGCCTTCTCCCTCCCCCTCCATGCTTTGTCGTAACTGAGAATGACACCGTGGGTTTTCTTAGCGTATTCAATTATATCACGCGGCGTGCAGTGCATCTTGTTAGTAATTCTCATTATAGCTTTCGCATAATCGCAAGCAACAGCCGTAGTAGCCTGCCTGTGGTCATTATGAACTGCATCAAAGGAACACGTGTGCTCATTGCTAAACTTCCGGACAATCCAAATTTGACCCCCGTGGTATGTAGATGCACGTATATACCACGGACACGAAACGTCTACACATGATACCTTGAACTGCTTGTTGTTAGATTTAACAGTCTTCAACTGGAAACTTTCTTTCAGGGCTATGTTATACACAGCCTTCTTCAGATGATCTTTGCAGGCAAATGTGCACCCCTCCGACACAGTAGAATTGTCTAGAGCAGCTTCAATACCATCCGCAGTGATGAAATCAAAATTCCAAACCCCACGAGATGGGCCCGCGTCTGTCCCCACGGGGTGTATACCAGTATTGACACCCGGGATGTCAACGACTACACAGCACCCCCTGTATGTACCGTTTTGAAATCCGTTGACCATCCAAAAAACATCTCTGTCCTCCGAAATGATTATATTAATTGGGTTATTCGACCAGCTCCTGAAAAGTGTTAGACGAGTAATCATATTGTCGTCCTGGAGATGGAGGTATTTCGCCAGACATACTTTAAACTCTTGGAGATTCGAATCACTACTAACATCCACGCTTCCGGACTTGAATTCACTGTAAATACCCTCAGCACTCCAGACACCACCAAACAATATCGTGACCTGTTGAACTGTCGCCATGTTAGATTAGGAAGGAAAATTACAATGGCAATGTGATCGTGATATGAAACAAATAGATAATAAACTATGACATTTATATGAGGGACAAAAATGTAGAGGAATAAAAAAATAATTGTTAGAAACTACCTACTCCTGAACAATAGGTAGTTTCTAAAAGATCAAAACAGACCGGCCACCAGAATCCCGTGTAAATCGGGATACATCCAGGGAGCAAAAAAAGGGCGAGCAACCTGCGTGGAAAAAAACAAACGTTAACGCCGTCTGTATTTAGTCGTATATACCAGGGGTAAAAAAGTCCAAAAAAAACCAGGAAACGGTTCCTAAAATCTCGGTAGCCACGCCTACAAAATCCAAACTTCCGTAGCCAAAAATCAAGAATGCTTTTTTTTGTAGTCATTTAGCACAATTCCCCAACAAAAAACATACATTTCGTGGGCTTCGAACTCAGTCATTGGGGGTGCGGTAAGGGGGCCTAAAACGAAAAAAAAAAAATGCATTTCGAAGGCTTTGAACTCGGACTCCGAGGGCGCGATTAGGGGGGGCTTGAAGCAAATTGACAACAAAACAAGGAAGAACTTTGATAAAAAAAAAAGTGAACTTTTTAATATTAATTCAATATACAGTAAAGTTCAAGAGAGACTCGAGCCCCCCCCTGGGCCTACTGTAGATCCGCCGCTGAGTATCAACATCTACACCAATATATGACTCCAATAGGAGAATACTTTTCATCAAACCACGTTCCATTTAGACGGGGATGCTCTGAATAAAACTTTAAAAAAAAAAAAAGAGAATACAAAATTTATCTAGACACAAAAATTAAAATTATCAAAGATATACAAAATTATTAGAAATATGCTATTGATGTTTTAAAAAAAATAAAAATAATGAATGTACTGTATAAATTAAATTTATAATATTTAAAAAATAAACATTATGAATGTTAAAATAAAAATATTGTACAAAGACAAAAGATAATAGAACTAAAAATGGATGAAATTAAACAAAAGAGAAGGAAGAGAGTGGGGTTGTGGTGGAATGAAGAAAAAGAGGGAGGAGAGAAAGGAAACAAAAATATATAAGTAGTAGCACAACTTGGGATTTGAACCCATGCCTTGAAGGAAGTAAGAAAGAAAGTAACTTAAGTTAAGCAAACGGAGCAATGTTATAACACAAATTAAAGAAAACGTTATAATTGTATAATTTCGATTTCAGTTTCATTTTTCTGTGATTTTCAGGCGATTTTTCCACGATTTTTCTTCGATATTTTCGCGATATTTCGTCCGTTATCTGCGCATTTGTGAATATCCGTTCGATTTATCGGTAAAACGATATTTTCGCGATATTTCGACGATATGTTCGATATTTCGCGATAAATTGGTAAAAACGATGTTAACCCCCCATATCTCTATCGGACCCGCGAGAAATTCGATATTTCGACGATATATCGCGATTTTTTCATCCTTGCGTTTAGCTACCCTGAGATCTTAATTTTTGGTATGTATTTTTCATTAAAGGGTATTTTGATAAGTTGTTAATTTTGATTTTTTAATTCAGAAAATTAATTTGACCATTTATCTAAATAATAGGGTCAGTTGCTATTTTTCAAAACGCTTTTTTTATTTTGTCTCTTCTTGCCGTTAACCCCACTTAAAAGCTTAAGATTTAAGCTGCAGATAGTCCAACCCAATTAAATTAAAGAAGTCTTTTTGAATTTTAAAAAAAGAAATGATGAAATTAAAAAAAAAAATTATATATATACTAAAAAAAATTTAAAAATTTATATATATACTTTTTTTTTTTAAAAAAAAAAACAACGTATCCGTATCCTAGTTTTTTAGAAATTGACGTTGTTCACACGTTGTTGGGTTTTATGCCCTAAAACTCGTAGATAGTAAATGTAACATTTGACTTGCTTCAATGAAGTATTATTTTTTATATATTTGTTTTGCCTAAATATAACCACAAAATCCAATAAACTAAGAACCCATGGCTATAATATGTATACTTGAAGTTTATATGTGACATAAGTATGGATCAAGTTCAATTAAATAGTCTAAACGATCTATAGTATATGGATAAGGTTGAGTACCTTAATCCTGGGGACACTATTGGCACGACTCGCTTTGTTCTTTAAAGACAGACAATGTGATCCTAATCGTTCATGTATATATAAGACATGTGAGTGAGGGTGTCCTATACAAAGAGTTTGCATAGAGATCGGACCAAGAGATAAGTCACTTTCACTTTACAACACCGTTTACTGTTGAAACTGAGCATCTCATACATATAACCTAGGTAACTCGATCTTAATCCTGAGTTAACTATGAACTCCTGTTTATTTAGGATTATCCTTTGATTTGCATGGGTGAGAGTGGCCAAACATCGCCGACTCAATAAGCCTACCATTTTGGGGATAAAACTAAATAGATAGCTGGGGACATAGCTTTGCAAGACGGAATTCACTGCTACCCGTTTTAGGGTTAGTAAAGAGGTTGTTCCCTTAAGTACTGACTCCGAGTCTTGAACAAAGGGGCCCCGCCCTCTCATAACCTTGAGAGGGGCTTGGTTCAGTGATTGTATCACGAACTAATTGTTCATTAGAGGATCAGTGGAACTTAAGGAACAAGATGTAACTATAGGGGTAAAACGGACATTTGACCCAGCTCTAGTTAGGAACAAACCTGTGAAGGGTCGACTTACTAATCATGGTTATCTAAAGTGGACAAGAAATATATCTACAGTGAGGGGAGTGCAGCTACGGGCTATAGTGGAGTGTCCCGGAAGCTAACGAACGATGAATGACTAAGTTAATGAGATTAACCGGTTATCATCATTTCGTTGGAGCCCATGATCTGTAGGTCCATTAGGTCCCTCTTTAGCTCAATAGGAATAAAACTTGGAACAATATGATAGGTTAATATTTGAAACATTCAAAATTGGAAAAGGACACAAAAGTCGATTATATGCGATATTTAACGACATATTAGTTTAATTACGAATTAAACTTAAAAATGAGAGTTGGATATATTTAAATATGATTTAAATATTAAACACGTGAATAAAAATTCATGTTCGAGAAATTTCGTTGGGAGAAAAACCAAGATTGCATAAGTGGGTATTAATTTAATATAAGATATTAAATTAAATGATTTTATTTTAAATTAAATAAGTTTGATTTAAATTAAAATAAAATTATAATAATTGAGTGGAATTGTTCAATTTTTATATTTAAAATTACAAATTTTTGAATTTAAAAATGAATTCAAAATTTGGTAATTTTTGGAGGTGGTGCTCAATGACTAATCACCTTAGATTAGTCTTCTTGCACCACCTAATCCATGACTCAAATCACTCCCAAATTGCTGTCATTTTTTTGTGCAATTCTTATGCATGATTTTCTTCTATATATAGAGGATAAGCTGATGAAAATTAGGAGTACAATTCAACCTTAAATGCTGCCAAAATTCTCCCAAAACCTCCATAGCTCAAACTCTCAAATTTGCTTATACCCATAAGCTTTCCTTTTCAATTCCTATTAATTGAGGATCCCACAATCGGTTCCAAGGCCTGAGGATAGTAGAGAAGATCCAAGTGGTTGTCCAAAAGTCGTTGGTGTGAATTATAAAGCATCGGGTTACACAAATTGGGAGCTTCAAGAGGTAGGTACCTTATTACTATGTTTTTTTGTTCTTATGAACAACATGACTTCAAGGATTAAATTGATCAAATTGTGTGCCTAAGATCCAAAATTGCTTCCGCATGTGTGATATTAACACCTACACACGTAACTTCGAAGATGGAGACACGTGGAATAAACAATATATTTGTATTGACGTAATATGTGTGTGGGTGTACAATCTCTAATTTTAGTCATCTGATTCTCTCTCTTGTGTGTGTGTGATTGTGTTTCACTCGAGGGCTGGAGCGCTTGTTCTCGAGTCTGAAGCTTCAATGGATTCTTGGAGCTTTTGAAGCCTTTGGAGCTTTTGAAGTCTTGAAGTCTTGAAGAGTCTTTGATTTTCAAGGATTGTTGAAGTCTTCTAGTCTTGAAGGGTCTTCAGTCTTCAAGAAGTCTTGGGGTCTTGAAGTTTTGAAGAGTCTTTGGTCTTCAAGGATTGTTGAAGTCTTCTAGTCTTGAAGGGTCTTCAGTCTTCAAGAAGTCTTGGGGTCTTGAAGTCTTGAAAAGTCTTTGGTCTTCAAGGATTGTTGAAATCTTCTAGTCCTGAAGGGTCTTCAGTCTTCAAGAAGTCTTGGTGTCTTGAAGAGTCTTTGGTCTTCATGGATTGTTGAAGTCTTCTAGTCTTGAAGGGTCTTCAGTCTTCAAGAAGTCTTGGTGGAGTTTCTCTGAATTCTTTGACTCTGGCTGAGAGCTTCCCAATTCTCCCCTTTCTTTCTGCTGCCCTCCTCAAATGAGTCAAGACCTCCTATTTATAGAGTTTTCCAAAGGGATAACTACATGGATAGCCCAAAATGGGGGCCTTACCCTCAAATTTGTCCAACTACACTACTTTTTTCAAGAATAGACATTGGGCCTCCATTTTTTACATAAAAAGTTATAGTCATTTTACCAAAGAGTCCTCTACCCATGTTTGCTTCATCTCTCCTCAATAATGGCTGAATATTTTCTCTCTCTTCCATCAATAATATCTCCCCATCAAACAATAATGGTTTCATCTCTCCTCAATAATGGCTGGATATTTTCTCTCTCTCTCATCAAACATTAATGAATATCTTTTATTTTTTTCCTTTTTTTTCGTTTTTGAGAAATTGTGTAATCTTTTTTTTACTTCTTTTTATTTTTTCCTTTTTTCCTTTTCTTTTTTTTTTTGTTTTTCAAATCTGTAATCCGATTTTTTTTTTCACAGTACACTTTTTTTTTTAGGAAATGGACATTAAAATGACAAATCCTTGTAGGTATTTTAGGTATCTGATAAATACAGATGTATAGTTTCATTATACTAATTATATATTGTATGTTGATATATATATATATATATATATATATATATATATATATATATATATATATATATATATATATATATATATATATATATATATATATATATATATATATATATATATGATTGCTGAGATTGTTTCCATGAATATATGTCTTAGTGTTCTGTATGCATATTATATCCCGGTGTATATGAATTATATATTATAGGTTATGGCTAGTGTAAAAAAATTGCAAACATTTGATATCTGATAAATACGGATGTATAGTTTTATTATACTGATTATATATTGTATGTTGATATATATATATATATATATATATATATATATATATATGATTCCTGAGATTGTTTCCATGAATATATTGTTGGGTTTTATGCCCTAAAACTTGTAGATAGTGAATGATGACAGATTGTTCACTTGTCTCGATACATTGTTATTGAGGTTTGTACAATAAAGAGTTATTGTTACTAAAATTGCACAATTTGACCCAAATCCAATAAACTAAGATCCTAGGTTGTTTAGATGAAACTTGGACTAGTATGTGGGGACATACGGGGATCAGTGTTCAAGTAACAACCTAAATGGTCTATAGTATAGGGATAAGGCTGGGTACCTTATCCTGGTAACACTATGTGATACGGTCCACTTTGTATTCGATACAGATGCAATGATCCAAAGCATCCATGTAGGAGACATGTGAGTGGGGGTATCCTGTGCAATGAGTTTGCATAAGACCGGACCGCGAAATAGTAATCACTAGATGTAACACCGTTAACTAGTTTAGGTTTCTATTTCAATAGGATGACCTAGGTAACTCAATCTAAATCCTGAGTATGTTATGAACCCCTTTCAGGAGGGATTGTCCTTAGATTTGTATGGGTGAGAGTGGCCAGTTCGCTGACTCAATAAGCCTACCATTTCAGGGGCAAGACCGAGTGGAGGCTGGGAACATAACATTACAAGATGGAATTCACTCCTTCCCCTATTGGGGTAAGCAAATGTGTGTTCCCTTAAGGGCTGATTCCGGGTCTTGAACAAGGGCGCCCATCCTCTCCTGGCCCGAGAGGAATTGCTGTTTATTGATTGGATCATAAACAGATTGTTCATTAGAGGAATCAGTGGTACTTAAGGATCCAGAGGTAACCTAGGGGTAAAACGGTAATTTGACCCAGCTGGCGTTACGAACACTCGTGAAGGATTGACTTACTGTTATTGGTCGATATCCGTGGACATAGAAATATTGTACAGTGAGAAGAGTGCAGTTGTGGGTCTTTAGTGGAGTGACCCACAGTTAACGAATGTTGACTAATTTGGTTAATGAGTTTAGCCAATTAGTCTCGTATCGTTGGAGCTTCTGATCTGTAGGTCCATTAGGTCCACCTGCTAGCTCGTAAAGGGTTCTGAGGTTAAATAGTCTTGAATAGAATTTGAAGTGTGTTCAAATTCGTTAAGGTAAGTAAATTGTATTTGTTACAATTAAGATAATGTATGAAGATACATTATATAATATGAGTTTAATTGGTGAATTAAACTTTATAGTATAAAATTAATTTTGGATGTGATTCAAAATTAATTAATGAGAGAATTAAATATTTGAAAGAGTTCAAATATTAAATATGAATTAGATTCATATTGAAACTATAGGTTAAATTTAATGTGAATGAGATTCATATTAAAGCTATAGTATATGAGAGAATTATTTGAATAATGATTCAAATGGTAAATTAATTAAATATATGATATTTAATTAATAAATTAATTAATTGGAGAATTAATTAATTTAATATAATTAAATGTGATTTAATTAAATTAATTCTATAGTTAATATTAATGTACATTATGATGCACATTAAAACTAAAGGTTAAATGAGAGAGATTAAAATTGAATATGATTCAATTGTAATATTAATTAAATATTGGATATTTAATTAATGTGGATTCAATTAATGAGATTAATTGAATGACCAATTTAATTCAATTTAATATGATTCAAATTGAATTAAATACCTTATATTATAATTGATTTAATTAAATTAATTATAATTAATTAATTAATTAAATGATTATTATTATTTAATTAATAGACGGCCAAGATCGTTTGGATTAGATCCAACGATCGAAATCTAGTAGGGTAATAACTCCCTCCCCACTTATCGTACAGGGGAGAGGGAGTTCCCCAACGGATGCTCATTCTCTCATTCTCACGCAAAACAGAGAGGGAGATCTCTCAGTTTTTCTCTCTAGAATTCTCTAAAAAATACAGCAAGTTTTTTGTTGAAAATTCCCTTTCCAAGAAGATTGAGATCCCACAATCTCTACCTCATGGATCCAGAGAATAGCGGGTGTTCGCGATTGGTCGTGTTCTTGGAAGAAAATGTCGCTGTACAATTATTGGAACATTGTGCAGTGAATCCCGGTCTCCAACATGTAAGTTTTCATGTATCTAAAATTGTTTTAGATCTGTAATCGCATGCTTAATCTAGTTTAGAAAATAAGTTTCTAATTTTGCCCAACGTATCGGTATTTGAAATAATTGAAATTAAATCACGCTCGATTTAATTCGCTTCCGCTGAGGATTCAATTCCTTCATATATGCCTTAGTGTTCTGTATGCATATTATATCTCGGTGTATATGAATTTTATATATTAGGTTATGACTAGAGTAAAAAAAATTGCAAACAATGATAAAAGACGGAGAAGTCAAAGAATTTTCGCCAACTCCTTTTCATTATTTACTTTTCCATTTAACAAGAAGATAGTAAAAATCTGACCATGGGGAAATGGAAAATTATTTTTATGGTGGAAAAATGGGGGAAAATGGGAATTGGGAAAAATGTAGGATCTATAGTGAAGAAATAAGAATAATCAAAAGATAAAATAACAAAATGAACCGTAAAAACAAGAAGATTAATGGATTTTTTTTTTACCCGAGGAAGAGTTCGCCAAGGAACGCGAGGAGTGACGCATTGAAGGAACCACTCCAAATTGGAGGAAGTTTTTTGGTTCGAGAAACTAAACAACGCCGTTTGAGTAATCGATTTCTCGTTCTTCTCCAGTTCTGGCTTTCCGATTGAAATTCCGGCTACTGGCTAGGGCTTTTTTTCGAAGAATGTGAGTTTTCCGACGGTGCCTGGTTTGAGGAATTAGTTAAATATGTAAAACGAAGAAGGTAATCGGGAAATATATAAAACGAAGCAGGTGATTAGGCAATCCGCCGGAATCCCAAAAGTTTTAAAAATGGAATGCAAAACGGTGCATTACACAATTTTCAGAACAACGAAAAAAAGGAAAAAATAAAACATATTTATTAAAAATTCCCTAAATGCCTCAAAATCAGGAAAATCTTGGTGAGATATTATTGAATGAAGAGAGATAATATGGTGCAAAATTATTGAGGAGAGATCAAGTCAAGAAGGGTAAAATTGTCACAAAAAACTCGAAATTTCTAAATCAGTAAAATATTCCTATCTTGGACATTTTTTATAAATGGGGTTGGAAGATGGTCATCTAACATAATTTCTGTTTTGCCAAAGGCCTTTGCGGGCTTCAGCTTAAATTGAGCTTGGGCCCAATTATTTGGTTTTGCGTTTGGTTTATATTTGACCCAAAACATATGACCCAAATATTTAAAAGACTCAAATTTGATCCAATTAATTATTTTTTTTAATTAATTGGTCAAATTAATTAATTTGATCAAAATAATTGATCAAATAGAAATTTGGCCCTATAAATTTATAATTGGCCAACTTTGTCTTCAAATTAAATTTGGGACACATGTCAATTTATTATTGGTCCCAAATTTAATTATTTATAATTTCGTCATTAATTTTAAATAATGACGTGACAATTTGTGATTGACCCAAAATTTCTCTTTCAACAAATGCCCCCTTTTCGAGATTTAGACACAAGCTATGTGTGAGTGAATCTCAAAAAAAATATTTTGGAATCAAAATGCAAGGTATTTGTTCTTGATTTTGACTCCGTTTGATGTGTCAATTTTAAAAAAAATATGAATCTTGTTCAAAATTTTGATTATTTTTTTTATTTGACACACTTTTATTGCCAATTAATCAAAATTTGAAGTTTGGTCCAAATTTTGATTTTCCTTATTTGGCAACAAACTTCGACTTGAACTTAAGTTTGGGTAAAATCTGGATTATGCCCAAATTTTGATTTGAGGTAAAATTCTATCCAATTTTAGTTTGCATTTGGAATAGGATTTAGGTTTGCACTTTGGTCCATTTGGGATAAAATTTGGATTATGCCAAACTTTTGACTTGAGGTAAAATTCTATCCAATTTTAACTTGCATTTGGAATAGAATTTGAGTTTGGGACTTTGGTTGATTTTGGGTTTGACAAGATTTGGATTGAGAATAATCTGAGTTGACTGAATAACATATATGATATATATTAACAAGCGAATATTAATCAAAAGACTTGCATGGTCTATTGGTTTAATAGCCAAACTAAATATTTAAAGGTCATGAGTTTGAGTCTCCAAAACTGTAAATCTTAATTTTTAAGATACATATTTCCCAAAGCAGCGTAGCAACAGAGACAAGCAGCGAACTTGGAGAACCTTCGAAGGAACTGGAACTGCAGCGAACTTGGAGGAAGAAATTGCAGCGTCAGCGTAGCAGCGTGAGAACCTTCGAACTTGGAGAGAAGGAACAAGAGCAACGTAGCAACGAGAACCTTCAAACTTGGAGATAAGGAACTGCAGTGAAGCAACGAGAACCTTCGAACTTGGAGAAGAAGAGTCTGCAGCGAAGCAACGAGAACCTTCGAACTTGGAGAAGAAGAGACTGCAGCGAAGCAACGTGAGAACCTTTGAACTTGGAGAGAAGGAACTGTGAGAACCTTCGAAGGAAGAAACTGCAGCGAAGCAGCGTGAGAACCTTCGAACTTGGAGAAAAGGAACTGTAGCGAAGCAGCGAGGCGAGAACCTTCGAACTTGGAGGAAGGAACAAACAGCGTAGCAACGAAAACCTTCGAACTTCGAGAGAAGGAACAAGAGCAGCGTAGCAGCGAGAACCTTCGAACTTGGAGATAAGGAACTGTAGAACCTTCGAACTTGGAGAGAAGGAACAAACAACGTAGCAGCGAGAACCTTCGAACTTCGAGAGAAGGAACAAGAGCAGCGTAGCAGCGAGAACTTTCGAACTTGGAGATAAGGAACTGCAAAACCTTCGAACTTGGAGATAAGGAACTGCAGCGAAGCAGCGAGAACCTTCAAACTTGGAGAGAAGAGACTGCAGCGAAGCAACGTGAGAACCTTCGAACTTGGAGAGAAGAAACTACAGCGAAGCAACGTGAGAATCTTCGAACTTGGAGAGAAGGAACTGTGAGAACCTTCGAAGGAAGGAACTGCAGCGAAGCAGCGTGAGAACCTTCGAACTTTGATAGAAGGAACTGTAGCGAAGCAGCGAGAACCTTCGAACTTGGAGAGAAGGAACAAACAACGTAGCAGCGAGAACCTTCGAACTTGGAGAGAAGGAACAAGAGCAGCGTAGCAGCGAGAACCTTCGAACTTGGAGATAAGGAACTGCAGCGAAGCAACGAGAATCTTCGAACTTGGAGAGAAGGAACTGTAGCGAAGCAGAACTTGGAGAGAAGAGACTGTAGCGAAGCAACGTGAGAACCTTCGAACTTGGAGAGAAGGAACTGTGAGAACCTTCGAATTTGGAGAGAAGGAACTGTAGCGAAGCAGCGAGAACCTTCGAACTTGGAGAGAAGGAACAAGCAGTGTAGCAACGAGAACCTTCGAACTTGGAGAGAAGGAACTGCAGCGAAGCAGCGATAACCTTTGAATTTGGAGAAGAAGGAACAGCAGCGAAGCAGAACCTTCGAACTTGGAGAGAAGAGACTGCAGTGAAGCAACATACGACATGCGAACCTTCGAACTTGGAGAAGGAACAAGCGTGCAACAATGTGAGAACCTTCGAACTTGGAGAGAAGAGAGTGCAGCGAAGTAGCGTGAGAACCTTCGAACTTGGAGAGAAGGAGAAGTGCGTGAGAACCTTTGAACTTGGAGAGAAGGAACTGCAGCGAAGCAACGTGAGAACCTTCGAACTTGGAGAAGGAACTGCAGCAAAGCAACGTAGCGTAGTGTGTGAACCTTCAAACTTGAAGGAGAGGGAACTACGAACTTAAGATGAGTGGAACACCGAACTTGAGGCGAGCGAGACATCAAATTTTGAGGAATGCTTCTTTTATTCATCCAACTCGTAGCTTGACATTCATAACGGTGAATAACTTCAATTTGTTGTGTTGCCTCCAGTAATGATGAATTTCTTCAATCTGTATTGTCGGGCTTGTAATTATGGATGCACATACTCAGATTGTAGCATGTGTTACCATGAGCTGTATGAACTAAATTGCTTAGGTGTTGGTTAGGAGTCATGTAATTGTCGTGCTTATTTTCTCTATGCAATATATGTTGATTTGATCATCTTGATTATTTGTTGTGCATATCTTTATTTTGTGCTCACATGGCCAGCCGGTATGAATACCACTTCTTAGTTTCAGGGATGACTTGAGAAGTGTGTGGCATTTAATCACACTAGATCATTGTGTATTGGTGAACGCCAGTGACTGAGTTAGGGATAGCCAGTTGCCTAGTGCTTGATCGGTAGAGCGTCATTGGAGTTGAAACACATTCCAAAAAATCCAGAGTTCCGAGAGGATTCTGCTAATAAGACTGCAAGAGAATTGCCTAATCAATAATATTGCTAGAGCATCTTTTAAAACAATTATTGAAATCCTGACCAACGCTTGTTTCCAATCTGTCTGCTTTATTTGTTTACTTTATGTTCTGTCATTTCTTTTGCTTCAGCATTATATCAAAATCAATCATTTTAACCATTTTTGAAACCATTAAAGAGTTATACAAAATAGATAAAGTGAGAACTATTCAGCCCCGTGGATTCGATAAATACTTATTATTTTCTGCGGATTGTGTATGCTTGCACAGTGTTCTAGAGTCTATTTTTACTACATTTTTACCCACTCTGGAAACCCAACAACTATCTTCAAAGTGGGTCGCGTCTCATAGTGTCCCCAGGATAAGGTACCCAGCCCTTGAAGGATTCAGAATTCCCCAATTTTGTTAAAGCGGAAGCGTAATTGGGACCGATTCGTAGTTAATTTTGTTTATCCAAAAATACCATTACATTGGCAAAAAACATAGAACAAATTCTATACAAACTTAAGGCTAAACATACAAAAATTATTAGATCTATATCTAAAGGGGAGAAGCAAACATACCGTCGTTGTCGTCTCTGAAATATCAAGAACGTCTTTCTTGATTTCATAGGGACCAAGCGTCAACAATTGGGACACCACCAATTGATCTTCCTCGCTATGACTCTGAGATTAGGAACGTAGTTGTGGGACTACCTAATCTTGAACGGGAAAAACTCTAGAGAGAAAATTCTTCCTAGAGTTCTTGGGTTGAGAGAATATGAGAGGGAGGCTAGAGAGAATGCAAGAGTGCATTCTTGTGGCCTTATGTTGTAGTACCTAAACCCTAGGTTTAGTGTTCTATTTATAGGAGAAAGGCCATGAATAAAATATTCATTTAAAATCAATTATTTGTTGGGTTTAATGTCCTATAAACTCGTAGTTTGTAAATCATTAAACATATTCTATTTCCAATAAAGACGTTATTGAGGTTATTCAGTAAAAGATGTTATTGAATATGTAAATTGCGAATGATTAACCTAAATCCAATAAACTAAGATCCTTGACTATAAAATGAATACTCGAACTATATGTAGGGACATATCGTAGGATCAAGTTCAAGTTTATAGTTAAAATAGTCTATAGTATAAGGATACGGTTGGGTGCCTTATCCTGGAGACACTATGGACGCGGCCCACTTTGTATTAAGTACAAACGATGAGATCCTAAATCGTTCATGTGGTGACATGCGAGTGGGGGCGTCCTATGCAATGAGTTTGCATAAGACTGGACCACGAAATAAGTCACTTTCTCTTTATAACGCCGTTTACTGAAGAAACTGACTATTTCTCATAGATGACCTAGGTAACTCGTTCTTAATCCTGAGCTATCTATGAACTCCTGTTTATGCGAGATTATCCTTTGATCTGCATGGGTGAGAGTGGCCAGCATCGTCGACTCGACAAGCCTACCATTTTGGGGATAAGATCGAATAGATAGCTGGGGACATAGTTTCGCAAGACGGAATTCACTCCTACCCTTTTCAGGGTTAGTAGATAGGTTGTTCCCTTAAGTACTAACTCCAGGACTTGAACAAGGGGCCCCACCCTCTTGTTAGATCGAGAGGGACTTAGGTTTGATGGTTGGACCGCAAACCGATTGTTCATTAGAGGATTAGTGGAACTTAAGGAACAAGAAGTACTATAGGGGTGAAACGGTTATTTGACCTAGCTATAGCTACGAACAACCTGTGAAGGAACGACTTACTAAACATGGTTAAATCAAGTGGACGGAAATATATCTATAGTGAGGGGAGTGCAACTATCGGGCTATAGTGGAGTGTCCCGGTAGTTAACGAATGTTGGCTAGCTTAGATAATGAGATTAGTCGGTTAGCCTTGAATCGTTGAAGCCCATGATCTATAGGTCCATTAGGTCCCTCTACTAGCTCATATCGGATTAAAGCCTAGAACATATTGATAGGAATCTTTGAATCGTTCAAAAACAGGAAATAGGGTTTTATCGTAAAACGTGTTCGACACAATGATTTAATTATGAATTAAATTAGGAATTGAGAGATAAGGTATTTAAAAGTGTTTTAAATACTATATATGTATTAGGAATCATATATAATTCATGGCATTAGGTGATAAAGATTAATTGGATTAATCATATCAAAATTACTTGGAAATGTCCCAATTAATTGCCTAGAAATCAATTTCAATTTTGAATTGAATTTGAAATGAATTGAAAGCTGAAAATTCACAATTAGGATTCAATTCATAGTGGATTTAGTGGTTTTTCCACTCTTGCATAATGATACATAGTGGAAAACAACACAAACATGCATTAGATGCATGTGTTGTGAAGTAGACACCTAGAATCCACTTTGAGTTGCATCTTGACCATGTGGCTAAGTGTCATGAAGCTTGTCTTTGCATGGGAGAGGTCTATAAAAGGGGCTTGAATTAGATTCAAGAGGAGCAAGCTTTCATTTAGTGTTATGCTGCAAATTTTCTCCCTCAAATTCTCTCTCATTTCATCTCCTTCCAAAAGCTTGTACCATCAAGCATTCCCTTCCTATTTCTTTCTTCTATAGACTCCCACAAGTCTTTCTAGGCTCAAGAGAATAGTAGGGAAGACACTAAAGGTTGTCCAAGAGAAGTTGGAGAAAGATAATATCACAAGGAGTTCCTTACAAGTGAGCATCAAAGAGGTTGGTACTCATTTACTCTCTTTTCTACCCTTTCTAGAACATGCATGCTTTAGGAGTAAAATTGAATGTCTTAAGTGCTTTCGATCTTCAATTGCTTCCGCATGTGTTATATGAACACCTTCATTATTTCCATAACTGATTCAATCTTTTCCATAATTAATCAATTCCATAACCAATCAATTCCATAATTGATTAATCTTTTCCATAAATGATTGATCACTTTCATAAGTGATTAAATCATTTCCATAAATGATTAATTATTTCCATAAGTGATTAATCATTTCCATAATTGATTAATTTCTAATTAATTAATTAATCACCAATTAAATATCATATATTTAATTTCAGACCTTCTATTAGTTAATTAATTAATTGCCCAATTAAATATCATATATTTAATTTCAGACCTTCAATTAATTAATTCTATAATATGAATCAAATTCATATTAAAATTTGAACTCTTTCAAATTCTTTTATATCCTATAAATTTAATACGAATCAAATTCATATTAATATTTGAACTTCTTTAAATATTTATTTCTCTCATAATAATAAAGTTTAATTTCAAATTAGACTTTATATTTTAATGTATCACTATACGTTATATTAATTTGTATCTCATACAATTAACTTAATTCCCAATATGAATTTGAACTATTCAAATTCTCTCAAGATATAATTGTTCCTAATTACTCTTTACGAGCTAGCAGGGGGACCTAATGGACCTACAAATCAGAAGCTCCAATGATATGAGGTTAACTGATTAAACTCATTAATCACGTTAACCAATATTCATCAACTGTGGGTCATTCCACTAAAGACCCACAACTGAACTCTTCTCACTGTAGAACATTTTTGTGTCCACAGATATAGACCTATACCGGTAAGTCAATCCTTCACGAGTGTCCGTAATCACAGCTGGGTCAAATTACCGTTTTACCCCTGTGTTACATCTGTCTCCTTAAGTACCAGCGCTCCTCTAATGAACAACCTGTTTATGGTCCAATCATTAAACAGAAAGTCACTCTCGAGCCAGTGAGAGGGCGAGATCCCTTTGTTCAAGTCCCGGAGTCACCATTTAAGGGAACACTCATCTACTTCTCCTAGAAGTGGGAAGAAGTGAATTCCTTCTTGTGTTGTCATGTCTCCAGCCTCCCACTCAGTCTTGTCCCAAAAAAGGAAGGCATATTGAGTTGGCGTATTGGTCACTCTCACCCATGCTAATCAAAGGACAATCCCTCATGAGAAGGAGTTCATGACACACTCAGGATTAAGACTGAGTTACCTAGGTCATCCTATTGAAACAGTAACCTAACTAGTTAACGGTGTTATAATCTAGTGGTTTACCATTTCATGGTCCGATCTTATGCAAACTCATTGCATAGGATACCCCCACTCGCATGTCTACTACATGGACGCTTTGGATCAGTACGTTTGTATCAAATACAAAGCGGGTCGTATGACATAGTGTTACCAGGATAAGGTACCCAACCTTATCCTTGTACTATAGACCTTTTAGGTTGTTACTTGAACATCGATCCCCGTATGTCCCCACATACTAATTCAAGTTACATACAAACTGTAAGGGACAACGGACACAACACAAATCTCCACAATGGTATGATATTGTCCACTTTGGGCATAAGCCCTCATGGCTTTGCTTTTGGTTCACCCCAAAAGGCCTCATACCAATGGAGATACTAGTCCTCCCTTATATACCCATGATCATCCCCTTATCTAGCCAATGTGGGACTTTGGTCGCACTCCCAACAATCCTCCCCTCGAACAAAGTACCACCGAGCCTCCCCTCAAATAGTAGGCTTTACCGCTTTACCGAGAGTTCTTGCTCTTATCCAGGACGACTCCTCTTCTCCGGAGTATACCCGCCTGCCTAACAGAGCCCAACCACGGATCTCCACCATGACTATTAAGGCTCACAACTTCTTTGTTGGGCACCCGAGGATTCTACCCGACATGGCTACGCCTGGGGCATGGCTCTGATACCACTTGTAAGGGACAACGGACACAACACAAATCTCCACAATGGTATGATATTGTCCACTTTGGGCATAACCCCTCATGGCTTTGCTTTTGGTTCACCCCAAAAGGCCTCATACCAATGGAGATACTAGTCCTCCCTTATATACCCATGATCATCCCCTTATCTAGCCAATGTGGGACTTTGGTCGCACTCCCAACACAAACAACCTTGGATCTTAGTTTATTGGATTTGGTCAAATTGTGCAATATTTAACAATAACAATTTATTGTAGAAACTCAATAACACTTTATTGAAACAAGTATACAATTTGTTTACATTCACTATCTACGAGTTTTAGGACATAAAACCCAACAACCCTATCCCTATACTATAGACCGTTTTGGCTATTACTCGAGCCTGATCCACTTTTATGTCTCTACATAAAGCTCAAGTGTTCATTCTATAGCCAGGGATCTTAGTTTATTAGATTTGGGTTATTTAACGTGCAATTTACTTATTCAGTAACGACTTTACTGAATGAATCTCGACAACGACTTTATCGATCAAGTATATAATTCGTTTAACATTCACTACTACGAGTTTTAAGGCACCAATCCCAACAATGTTAACTTAGCTAGTCACCATCTCCCTTGGGTACGATATCTGGAATACTTTCCACTTTATTACTTGATAGTGTATACTTGCACTTAAGCAGGCTGTTACGCATCAGAGCGCTAAGACACGCACTTCACCAAGTTTTTGGTGCTGTTGCTGGGGAGATTTTGGTAAAATGGTTGATTAACACAAGTTTTTGTTTCTGTAAAGTAGGAATTGCGATCGGTTTGCGACCACAAAAATCCTCTGTCACAGGACACTAATTCTTTTTGCAAGGATTTCTTTGCCGATTGAGTTAGTGTATGCTCAAAAGACCTGAATATAATTTTGACCCTAAGATAGAGAAGACTTTCAGACAGCACCGTAAGGAGCAAAAAAGAAAGTTGAAGGAACTACGAGAAGCTCAACGGCAGGAACCTCCAGAAGGAATTTTTCTGTAGGAAATTGCAATGGAACCACTTGTTGGAGACGCTCTCGGTGCGCAACAAAGAGAAGCACAACCTAACAATGTGCAAAATCAAGATGTGGCAGCAAATAATCCCAAACTTATTGCAGATGAAAGGAATAGAGCCATAAGGTATTATGCTGCCCCAACTTTCTACAATCTCAATACAGGAATTGTTGAGCCAGTCATCGATGCTAATCATTTTGAGCTCAAGCCAATCATGTTCCAAATGCTTCAGATAATAGGCCAATTTGCAGGACTTCCTAGTGAAGATCCCCACAAGCACATGAAGCAATTTTTGAGGATATGCAACTCATTTAAGCTCAATGGAGTATCCAACGAGACCTTGCGTTTGAAACTTTTTCGATTTTCTTTACAGGGTAATGCAGAAGCATGGTTATATTCTTCTCCACCTGATAACATCACCAAATGGGATGATCTTGCTGAAAAATTTCTCTTGAAATATTTTTCGCCCACAAAGAATGCAAAAATCCGAGGAGAAATCATCACTTTTAAACAAGGACCACAAAAAGGGGTAGACACAGCATAGGAACGTTTCAAGAAGATAATAAGAAAATGTCCACACCATGGCTTACCCGCATGTCTTCTTGTAAAGCATTTTTATAATGGATTGACTCAAACTTCTAAGGCAGTAGTCAATGCATCAGCTAACGGTTCCTTGCTTAAAAAGACCTTCAATGAGGCAAATGAAAAAACACCTTCAAGGAGTAGTGTTAAGGTCCAAGAAGCCAATCATATAGAAACACTCCCAGAACGGATGCTGGCTATGAATGATATGCTCATGAATCTAACTATGGGAAATCAAGTTCAAGTTGCAGCCGTAAACCAAGTTTCAACCCCCATGTGTACAACTTGCAATGAAGAACACTCATTTGAAGATTGTCTGCAAAATCCAGCTTCAGTTTATTTTGTAGGAGTGCAAAATAGAATAAATCATTATTTTAATACATATAATCCTGGATGGAGACAACACCCTAATTTGTCTTGGGGAGGACAAAATGCGAGCACATCAAATGCAACCCCAATTGAAGATTGCACAGCCTTTGCAACCGCAAATGCAGCAGCCAATGCAAGTGCAACCCCAATCCACAACTAACTTGGAAAATATAATGAGGGAACTGATGACTAGGAATGATGCTGCAATGCAAAGTCAAACAACTTCCTTAAGGAGTCTTGAATCTCAGATTGGGCAGCTAGCTAAAGAAATGAGGAACAGACCAGTAGGAACCCTACCAAGCTGTTGGGTTTTATGCCCTAAAACTCGTAGATAGTAAATGTACTTTTGACCGAACATTAATAAAGTGATGTATTATTCAATGTTTGTATTATATCTTGTCTTGTTAACCCTAATCCAATAAACTAAACATCCATGGCTAATAGAATGAGGCTTGAACTAGTATGTAGGGACATACGGGGATCAATGTTCAAGTTTTAGCCTAAAGGGTCTGTAGTATAGGGATAAGGCTGGGTACCTTATCCTGGTGACACTATGGATACGGCCCGCTTTGTATATTGATACAAACGTAATGATCCAACGCGTTCATGTGGTTGACATGTGAGTGGGGGTATCCTGTGCAATGAGTTTGCACAAAGACAGGACCGCGAAATAGTTAACCACTAACTGTAACACCGTTAGTTAGTTTGGTTTCTATTTCACTAGGATGACCTAGGCAACTTGGCCTTAATCCTGAGTGGATTATGGACTCCTGTCCATGAGGGATTGTCCTTTGATTTGTACGGGTGAGAGTGGCCTGTTCGCCGACTCAATAAGCCTACCATTTTGGGGACAAGACCGAGTGGGGAGCTGGGAACGTAGTCTTACAAGATGGAATTCACTCCTTCCCGATATTAGGGTAAGTAGAGGTGTGTTCCCTTAAGTGGTGTCTCCGGGTCTTGAACAATGGGCCCTACCCTCTTCATGGCACGAGAGGGATTTCTGTTTGCTGGTTGGACCACAAACAGGTTGTTCATTAGAGGAGCACTGGTACTTAAGGACCAAGAGGTAGCCCAGGGGTAAAACGGTAATTTGACCTAGCTGGGGTACGAACACACGTGAAGGGCTAACTTGCTGTTAACGGTCGATATCCGTGGACACAGAAATATATATGCAGTGAGAAGAGTGCAGCTATGGTTCTATAGTGGAGTGAACCACAGTTAACGAACATTGATTAATTTGGTTAATGAGTTTAGCCAATTAATCTCACATCGTTGGAGCTTCTGATCTGTAGGTCCATTAGGTCCCACCGGTAGCTCTATAAGGGCGTTGAGGTAAATTTCTAAGGGAGAATTGAATATTCGAAGTGGTTTGAATAGTAAAATAAAATATGAATTTGATTCATATTATAAAACTATAGGTTATAATTAATGCACATTAGATGTACATTAATACTATAGTTTATTTTTGAGAGGAATATAATTAAATATGAGATATTTAATTATGATATTAATTAATTAGAGAATTAATTAATTATTGTTTTAATTCAATTCAATTTAATTTAATTTAATTGAATTAGATTAAAACTTTAGGTTATGTGGGAATGTTATGTAAATATATGATTTACATTAATTATAATAATTAGTTAATTTAATTGTTAAATTAATTATATTATTATAAATTGGTTAATAATTTAGAATTATTAATTAATTTAATTATCAGTTAGTTGAACTGATAAGTGTGTACGTGTGAAGGGGAGTTAAATTAGGGAGTGGGAAGTTTCATCGGTAAAAATAACCACTCCCCAATTTAATCCCATTTTTTGTTGAGTAGGTTAACGCAGCCCTCATTCACACGCCATTCTCTCCCTCTCCCTCTCTAGATCTCTCTGCAATTTCTCTCAAGGATACAGAGAAGAAAATTCTCCCAACCCTTTAGAAAATTTCGCTTCCACAAGCACTTTTCGCACATCCTTCAAGAGAATACCGGTGCAACCATTTTGGTGGTGTTCGTGAATATTTTCCAGTGGAGAACCAAGGAATTTTGGCGAAGCAATTCAAGAAATCTTCAAGGGTAAGTCATTCTGGAATTCTAGGATCATTAGGATCCACTTCTAGATTGGAATCTAGAGTTTTTTTGTTTAAGAGATGCATGTTTTATAATTAAAATTCAGTAGTTTTTATTTAATTATACTGCTGTATTTTGTTTGCCAAACGTATTGGTATTTTAATCCAAATTAAAAAACTGAGTTAAGGTTTCTGTAAGTTTCCGCTGCAAAAGGGCTTTTATCCCTTCAATTGGTATCAGAGCCTTCTCTGTATTTTAATTTGTGAATTAAAATTTGCGTTGGTTTTAGGTGGGATTTAATTGCATTATGAATGTTAATTTGCTATGAACTGGAGATTAATTGGCCTTAGATTTACAATTTTTTTTTTGATGCGATCAAATGTAAAGGCCCCTGCGTTTTTGGGCAATTAAATTGTAAATCGAGTCTCTGTAAGTCCAAGTCTAGTTTAGGCTGAAGAACGATGAAGATCGGGACCAAAATTGGCCAAAAGCGGCGGAAAACGGCGAAGAATTGCGGCTGGAACAGTGCAGGTTTTTCCAGAAATTTCGAAAAAAAAAAAAAAAAAAAAACGAAAAATCAGACGAGGGCTGACGTCAGCATGAAGGACGCTGACGTCATGAGGCGCGGTCCAGGGAGCGGTCCAGTTTGCGTCGCCCGGTTCTTCGGATGCGCGCGGTTCACGCTTGGTTCGTTGACTGGCGTCCGGTTCGTTGACTGGTCCGCTTGGTTCGTTGACTGGTCCGCCTGGTTCGTTGACTGGGCGGTTTTTGACGCTGGTTTCGTGTTTTTCCGGTCCGGTTCGAGCGGTTTTGAGTTGGTTCGAGCGGTTTTGGCAATTTTAAAGCGGTTTTGGTCCGGTTCGGGGCTGCAGAAGGCTGTAATAGGATAGAATTTTGCTTTATTCTTGTAATTTAGCTTTAATTTTGTCCTAGAGGCCAATTAATCGGTTCATATGCTATTTTATATGCTTTATGGATGTCATATAATATTAGAAATCCCACCTTAGGTTATAAAGCATGCTCATGCATTTATGTATGTTATAATTAGATTATAATATATGATTGAAATGCATGGTTTGATTTTCATGAGTTATTAATATATAGTTGAGTTATATTAAATTCATGAAAATGGAAAAGTATGATGCATACAATTAAATAGTTTTAATATAAGAGTTATATTAAAAATAATTTGTTTGCATCATGCTAAGTTGATTTTCCATTTTTTGGCCATAATAAAATTGTTTATTATTTAAATGGAAATCAAATTGCATTGAGCATGATACATCCATAGATTAATATAAGGGTTATATTGATTATCATGCAATGCAAAATACTATAGTTTGAATTTCATTAACTTGAATATGATTGTTAATTGTTTTAAAAACTATAGTATGCATGATTATAGGGCTAATCATTAAAATTTTGAAATAGTTTAAAATTTTATGATTAGAAACCGTCAATCTATAATCAAGATGTGCATGTTCACATAGGATCATTAGGTTAAATTGAATTAATTTTAATGGGTTAAAATTAATTAGACCTAAGATCATTCTCTAATAGGATTAGAATATCTTACTTAGTTTTAAAATAGTTTTAATGAACTAAGTAGGACGAACATTCCTAAGATTATAAGGGAACTCTACCAGTGAAGTTCTGTCTAAGGATTGGAGGTATTTAAGTTGACGGTAAACGGAACACCTCCTACCTGGGAACGGATCTGGAACACCGGAGTTGAATTAATCTCAGGTTAATGTTAGAATAATGTCGCTAGGTTAATTAAATTGGTTTAATATACCTAGACATTAGGTCTTATTATAATAGTTATAATAGGACTAGACTTAGATAAATGACTTAGCCGGATTTATCTAGGTTTAATCAAACCCTAAAATTAATAATAGGTTACTTTAGTGGGAGGAAAATTACAAAACTTGATTTAAATCGAGTTTTGCTCCTGCGTCCCTGTGATGTTCACACCGTGAGATCCATGCTCGGCTTTGTGTCGTTTTAGCGCGGCCTCCCTTCGGAGAGTGTTTGCATGGGTCAATACCAAGGTGAATGGGGAAAGTGACTATAGTAAGTGGGAGCAGGACACGTGTCAACGTATCCTTCGGTCTCCGCCCCTAGGTCACAACGTGAGATTCCTATGATCCGCCTGCGTGTTGTCTCGGCGCAACCATCCCTTCGGAGGGCCTGATCATAGGATTCGGAACACCGTGAACTCCTGAATAGGATAGGGTCACTTAGGCTAATTACCAACAGTTGTCTTTCCTAACGGTAGCCTGTTGGTGCGTGCCTCTGGGATCTAAAAGTGGGAGGGTTACACTTACGGGGAGGAGTTAATTTGTTAACAAATCCTTGACCGAACAACGGTGGTTAATATCTAATGGAATATGAGTTATTCTGGTATTAGAAATTGACTGAGATGAGTCTCATTTTAGAGGAGGAACAACTGATCATCCTTCAGTGGCTGTTCTTCTAAACCTCTAAAGCATCGTTGCGAAACACAATCATAGTTTTATTGGGGTTCTTTGATTGTTTGTTTGCAAAATTGATTGGATGTATGCAATTGTTTGTATTGCTTGTGTGATGGGTTAAGGCAAAGATAACTAATACGGTCACTTGTTTGTTTTTCAGCAATGTCTTCCTCTATAATTTCCCTGCTTAAAAATGAACAACTTACCGGCGAGAATTTTCCACAATGGAAATCTAACCTCAATACAATACTCGTGGTTGAGGACTTAAGGTTCGTCTTAACGGAGGAATGTCCTCCCGTTCCCCCTCGCACTGCCACTCAGGCAGTTAAGGACGCCTACGAACGCTGGACCAAGGCCAATGAAAAGGTCAAAGTCTATATTTTGGTCAGCTTGTCTGAAGTGTTGGCCAAGCGTTACGAGAACGTGGCAACTGCCAGGGAAATTATGAATTCCCTGCAGGAGATGTTTGGACTTCCGTCCTACCAGCTCCACCACGACGCCTTGAAGAACGTCTTCAATGCCAAGATGCCGGAAGGTCAATCTGTTCGGGAACACGTCCTGGACATGATTAACCAATTCAACATAGCTGAGGCAAATGGCGGGGTTGTCTGCGAGCGCAGTCAGGTTGCGTTCATCCTTCACTCGCTCCCAGCGAGCTATCTGTCTTTCAGGACGAACGCGAGCATGAATAAGATTCAGTTCAACCTGACTACCCTCCTCTCGGAGTTACAGATTTATGAGTCCTTGCAAAAGAGCAAGGGCAAAAATGTGGTTAAAGGAGAGGCCAATGTGGCCCATTCCAAGAAGAAGTTCCTGAAGGGTTCATCCTCAGGGACTAAATCTGTACCCCATGCTTCTTCATCGAAGCAGATCCAAAAAAGGAAGGGAGACAAGGGGAAGGCTCCTGCACAGGCTGTGCAAGGAAAGGGGAAGGCCAAGGTCGTGGCCGACAAAGGCAGATGCTTCCACTGTAATGCAGATGGTCACTGGAAGCGCAACTGTCCCCGCTACCTTGCTGAGAAGAGAAGAGAAAAAGAAGGTAAATTCGATTTACTTGTGTTAGAGACTTGTCTCGTTGAACATGATGAGTTTGCCTGGATACTGGATTCGGGAGCCACTAATCATGTTTGTTCTTCTTTTCAGGGAAATAATTTCCAGCAGCTGGCAGAGGGTGAAATGACGCTCAAGGTCGGAACAGGAGACGTCGTTTCAGCTCGTGCAGTGGGAGCTGCAAAATTATTCTTTAGAAATAGGTTTTTAATTTTAGAGGACTTGTACTTGGTTCCTAGAATTAAAAGGAACCTTATTTCTGTTTCAGCTTTGTTAGAACAATGTTATTCAGTTTCCTTCTTGCTTAATGAAGCTTTAATTTCAAAGAATGGAGTTTACATTTGTTCAGCTAAGCGTGAGAATAATTTATTTGTGTTAAGACCAAATGATGCTAAGGCTATTTTAAGTCATGAAATGTTTAAAACGGCCGAAACGCAAAACAAAAGGCAAAAAGTTTCTCCTTTAAGTAACAACACGTATCTTTGGCATCTTCGTCTTGGTCATATTAACATCGATCGGATCGATCGTTTGGTTAAAAATGGACTTCTAAGTGACATAGAAGATACATCTTTACCACCCTGTGAATCGTGTCTCGAGGGTAAAATGACCAAGAGGCCTTTTACCGGAAAAGGTTATAGGGCCAAAGAACCACTTGAACTGATACATTCGGATCTTTGTGGTCCAATGAATGTAAAGGCTCGAGGTGGTTTTGAATACTTCATCTCTTTCATAGATGATTATTCACGATACGGTTACTTGTACCTAATGGGCCATAAGTCTGAGGCTCTTGAAAAGTTCAAGGAGTTTAAGGCTGAGGTAGAAAATCTATTAGGTAAAACAATTAAGATGCTTCGATCAGATCGAGGTGGAGAGTATTTGGATCAAAGATTCCAAGACTATATGATAGAACATGGAATCCAATCACAACTCTCAGCACCTGGTACACCCCAGCAAAATGGTGTATCAGAAAGGAGAAACAGAACCTTGTTAGACATGGTTCGATCAATGATGAGCTATGCTCAGTTGCCTAGCTCGTTTTGGGGGTATGCAGTAGAGACTGCAGTACATATTCTTAACAGTGTTCCCTCAAAAAGTGTTTCTGAAACTCCTTTTGAGTTATGGAGGGGGCGTAAACCTAGTTTGCGTTACTTTCGTATTTGGGGTTGTCCTGCACATGTGTTAGTGACAAATCCTAAGAAATTGGAACCACGTACGAGAATATGCCAATTTGTTGGGTACCCGAAAGAAACGAGAGGTGGTCTTTTCTATGACCCTCAAGATAATAAAGTGTTTGTATCGACAAATGCAACTTTCTTGGAGGAAGACCACATACGAGATCATCGACCACGAAGTAAGTTAGTATTAGGAGAAGCTACAGAAGGATCAACAAGGGTTGTTGATGAACCTGGTCCTTCAACAAGAGTTGTTGGAGAATGCAGTTCTTCTCGTCAATCTAGTCCTCCTCACGTAGTGGGAGAGCTTCGACGCAGTGGGAGAGTTGTGACACAACCTAACCGCTACTTGGGTTTAACAGAAACACAAGTAGTCATACCTGATGACGGCGTAGAAGATCCATTGTCTTATCGTCAGGCAATGAATGATGTAGATAAGGACGAGTGGGCCAAAGCCATGGACCTTGAGATGGAGTCAATGTACTTCAATCAAGTTTGGGAACTTGTAGATCTACCTGAGGGGGTCAAACCCATTGGGTGTAAATGGATCTATAAGAGAAAAAGAGATGCTGCTGGGAAAGTACAGACTTTCAAAGCAAGACTTGTAGCAAAGGGTTATACCCAACGAGAAGGAGTGGACTATGAAGAAACTTTTTCTCCAGTTGCTATGCTAAAGTCCATAAGAATCCTCTTATCCATTGCCACATTTTATGATTATGAAATTTGGCAAATGGATGTCAAGACAGCTTTTCTGAATGGCAATCTTGACGAGAGTATTTTTATGTCTCAACCCGAAGGGTTCATATCCCAAGGTCATGAGCAAAAAGTTTGCAAACTGAATCGATCCATTTATGGGTTGAAACAGGCTTCTCGATCTTGGAATATTAGATTTGATACTGCGATCAAATCTTTTGGTTTTGACCAGAATGTTGATGAGCCTTGTGTATACAAGAAGATCGACAAGAATAAAGTAGCTTTCCTCGTACTTTATGTAGACGACATCCTACTCATTGGGAATGATGTAGGGTATCTGTCTGATGTAAAAGAATGGCTAGCAGCTCAATTCCAAATGAAAGATTTGGGTGAGGCCCAGTATGTTCTTGGCATCCAGATTATTCGGGATAGAAAGAACAAATCGCTAGCTCTGTCTCAGGCAACGTATATCGACAAGATGTTGGCTCGATATTCGATGCAGAACTCCAAGAAGGGCTTGTTGCCTTTCAGGCATGGGGTTCACTTGTCTAAGGAACAGTCTCCTAAGACACCTCAAGAGGTTGAGGATATGAGACGGATTCCCTACGCATCTGCCGTGGATAGCTTAATGTATGCCATGCTATGCACGAGGCCTGACATTTGTTATGCTGTAGGGATTGTCAGCAGATATCAGTCGAATCCAGGGTTAGACCATTGGACCGCCGTTAAAGGAATCCTCAAGTATCTTAGGAGAACGAGAGATTACATGTTGGTGTTTGGGGCTAAGGAGTTAGTTCTCACGGGTTACACCGACTCTGACTTCCAAACTGACAAGGATTCAAGGAAATCTACGTCAGGGTCAGTTTTCACCCTTAACGGGGGAGCTGTAGTTTGGAGGAGTATAAAGCAAGGATGCATAGCAGACTCCACAATGGAGGCTGAGTATGTAGCTGCTTGTGAAGCAGCTAAGGAAGCTGTTTGGCTAAGGAAGTTCTTGACAGATTTGGAAGTTGTTCCAAATATGAACTTGCCCATTACGTTATACTGTGACAACAGTGGGGCTGTAGCCAATTCAAAGGAACCTCGTAGCCACAAAAGAGGTAAACACATAGAAAGGAAGTATCATCTGATTCGTGAAATTGTGCAAAGAGGAGATGTGGTCGTGACCAAGATCGCTTCCGAGCACAACATTGCTGATCCGTTTACGAAGGCCCTCTCGGCTAAAGTGTTCGAGGGTCATCTAGAGAGTCTAGGTCTGCGAGACATGTATATAGCGTAATCTAGGGCAAGTGGGAGATGTGTAATGGGTGTAAGGATGCCTAGTTTATTGTATTTTGTATATTTACTTTTTATGTAATGTACATCATACATGTACCGTTTCCAGCTTTGGATTATATTGTATATACTTTCCCTGTAACTTGAGTTTTAGTTCAAGTGGGAGTTTGTTGGGTTTTATGCCCTAAAACTCGTAGATAGTAAATGTACTTTTGACCGAACATTAATAAAGTGATGTATTATTCAATGTTTGTATTATATCTTGTCTTGTTAACCCTAATCCAATAAACTAAACATCCATGGCTAATAGAATGAGGCTTGAACTAGTATGTAGGGACATACGGGGATCAATGTTCAAGTTTTAGCCTAAAGGGTCTGTAGTATAGGGATAAGGCTGGGTACCTTATCCTGGTGACACTATGGATACGGCCCGCTTTGTATATTGATACAAACGTAATGATCCAACGCGTTCATGTGGTTGACATGTGAGTGGGGGTATCCTGTGCAATGAGTTTGCACAAAGACAGGACCGCGAAATAGTTAACCACTAACTGTAACACCGTTAGTTAGTTTGGTTTCTATTTCACTAGGATGACCTAGGCAACTTGGCCTTAATCCTGAGTGGATTATGGACTCCTGTCCATGAGGGATTGTCCTTTGATTTGTACGGGTGAGAGTGGCCTGTTCGCCGACTCAATAAGCCTACCATTTTGGGGACAAGACCGAGTGGGGAGCTGGGAACGTAGTCTTACAAGATGGAATTCACTCCTTCCCGATATTAGGGTAAGTAGAGGTGTGTTCCCTTAAGTGGTGTCTCCGGGTCTTGAACAATGGGCCCTACCCTCTTCATGGCACGAGAGGGATTTCTGTTTGCTGGTTGGACCACAAACAGGTTGTTCATTAGAGGAGCACTGGTACTTAAGGACCAAGAGGTAGCCCAGGGGTAAAACGGTAATTTGACCTAGCTGGGGTACGAACACACGTGAAGGGCTAACTTGCTGTTAACGGTCGATATCCGTGGACACAGAAATATATCTGCAGTGAGAAGAGTGCAGCTATGGTTCTATAGTGGAGTGAACCACAGTTAACGAACATTGATTAATTTGGTTAATGAGTTTAGCCAATTAATCTCACATCGTTGGAGCTTCTGATCTGTAGGTCCATTAGGTCCCACCGGTAGCTCTATAAGGGCGTTGAGGTAAATTTCTAAGGGAGAATTGAATATTCGAAGTGGTTTGAATAGTAAAATAAAATATGAATTTGATTCATATTATAAAACTATAGGTTATAATTAATGCACATTAGATGTACATTAATACTATAGTTTATTTTTGAGAGGAATATAATTAAATATGAGATATTTAATTATGATATTAATTAATTAGAGAATTAATTAATTATTGTTTTAATTCAATTCAATTCAATTTAATTTAATTGAATTAGATTAAAACTTTAGGTTATGTGGGAATGTTATGTAAATATATGATTTACATTAATTATAATAATTAGTTAATTTAATTGTTAAATTAATTATATTATTATAAATTGGTTAATAATTTAGAATTATTAATTAATTTAATTATCAGTTAGTTGAACTGATAAGTGTGTACGTGTGAAGGGGAGTTAAATTAGGGAGTGGGAAGTTTCATCGGTAAAAATAACCACTCCCCAATTTAATCCCATTTTTTGTTGAGTAGGTTAACGCAGCCCTCATTCACACGCCATTCTCTCCCTCTCCCTCTCTAGATCTCTCTGCAATCTCTCTCAAGGATACAGAGAAGAAAATTCTCCCAACCCTTTAGAAAATTTCGCTTCCACAAGCACTTTTCGCACATCCTTCAAGAGAATACCGGTGCAACCATTTTGGTGGTGTTCGTGAATATTTTCCAGTGGAGAACCAAGGAATTTTTGCGAAGCAATTCAAGAAATCTTCAAGGGTAAGTCATTCTTGAATTCTAGGATCATTAGGATCCACTTCTAGATTGGAATCTAGAGTTTTTTTGTTTAAGAGATGCATGTTTTATAATTAAAATTCAGTAGTTTTTATTTAATTATATTGCTGTATTTTGTTTGCCAAACGTATTGGTATTTTAATCCAAATTAAAAAACTGAGTTAAGGTTTCTGTAAGTTTCCGCTGCAAAAGGGCTTTTATCCCTTCACAAGCAACACGAAAAACCCTAAGAGAGAAGGTCTAGGTAAGGATAAGGCCTTCATTGATCAAAAGTAATTCAGAAGTGAAAATTGTGTAAGATATGTATGATATGCATGATAGTTTTAGTTTTGTTTTTGTATCTATTTAGTGCTTTGTTTTATTTTTCCTTGTTTGTAAAGCCAAAATATTTCAAAAAGATGGAACAAAAATGTTTAGAGTAGTGGAAAAACAAGAAAATCAAGTCTAGTGAACCAAGACTTGCATATTGCAGATTTGCCAAAAATCTATCAAAATCTTCATTTAAGTCATGTAATTCTTCTTCAAAATTGTGTATGCTTATCCTATGTGAACGTTCTAATCATCTTGAATAAGTGTGCAGCAAATAAGTTAATACAGGGAAAAGACAATTGGAAGAAAGGCAGAATTTGCAACGTAAATGCGATCGCAAAGCAACCCTAAGCTAAATAACAAAAAAAAAAAAAATTGGGAGGACATTGCGATGCATTTGCGGGCGCAATTTCGGTAAAATCTGAAGGGCCAGAGTGACGTCAATTAAAATTGACATTTCATTTAAGGGAAGTTCGAAACGTATAAATAGAGGGAAAATTTGACACTAGTCAAACATTTACTTGAACTTCCCCAACGTCTCTCTCGACCTAAAGAATCCTGCCAAACCCCATTCATTCCAATCAGCCATTCCGACCATCCACACCGCCGGATTTTGCCACCATTCAACTCAGAAACTTTCGTCGACACTTTCTGTTTTCAACCCACAAAAAAAAACTGTAAAAGATGAAGCCTTCATCAGCTCCTCGGTCGAAGAAACAAATCCCTCAAAGAAAATCTTCAAGGATTTCTTCTTTTGAGCGGTTGAAAGAGGTTTCTAATCCCTCTTCAATTCTGCAACAAGTAAGCACATGACAAGTAGTTCGTTCAGCCTCTACACGGTCAAAACCTCAAGGTAAACCTCCCCGACCTAATACTCGTGCAGGATTACGCTCAAAAGAGTGGGAGGAAGAACTGAGGAAGGTCGTCGAGAGAAGTCGCAAGGCCATTGAAGACGCTGCCTTGGACATGGAGGAAGAAGAAGAAGAGGACACGTCGTTAGTCCTTAAGTCGAAGGCAGTAAGGATTAAAGAGAGAGAAGAAGCAGAGAAGCGAAAGGTGGAAGTAAAATACTTTAGAAGAAGAAGGAGAGATGAAGCGGAACCATGCATACAGGTTGCAACCGCAAATGTGGAGCAACCTGAGGATCTGTCTAAGGGACGACGTGGAAATGCGACCGCAAATACAGTCTAGACAGATGAGGATGTGTCAGTTCCTGAGGCACTTTATGAGAAGGATGCACCCGCATCTGGGGTGCAAAGACAGGTTCAGGCTTCAACCTCCGTCGCGGATCCATCCAAGCTGAAAAGGCAAAGAACAACACGATGGGGTCCGATGTTGCAGCAGCAAGAGGAGCAGAGCATAGTAGTAGCTGATGCTATATGGCTTGCAAAAGCCATGACCTGCCAAATTAAAGACGAGCAACTAGCTGAGGAAAGAAGAAAGAAGGAAGCGGAAAGGGAGGCTAAAAGGAAGAAAATCAAAGAAGAAGAGCAAGCTGCTCTAGACTTCGCCGCTGCTTGCCTAAGGACTCAGTACTAATTCTCTTTCTCTGAAAATATAGAAAAAGGGAGTCTGTGCGTCAATATCCGCCATAAAAGGGCTAAGGCATAACAGATGAGAAGCTATAAGACTCAACTCCAACATAATTACTCTGATATAGCTGGATCTTTTAGGTACTTGAATATTTCCCAACTGTTTTGGACCATTTACGGTTATTGCTTCTGTGAACATAGTAGCTAAATAATCCCAACGTGTTACTGATGTGGAATTTCCTACCGCAAGCGCACGGGTCAAGTTATAATATAGTGAATGTGAAATTCGAATGTCGTCCTCTGGATTGGGTTTCTAATCAATTTTAATTACCGGAAATACTCTCGACCAATTTTATTTAGGGATCCGAATTAAGTGAGAATGAAATTAAATCAAACACAAAACAACGCAAAAAGATGTGACAAACTAATGGGAACAATGGTCTTAGGGATGTGATTTCACCAATTGGGACTACTAATGGATTAACAACATGCTATGATTCATAAATCTTGGGAAACTAAAATCACACATATCTCTCCCGAGCATACATGATTCTCCCACATGCAATTGAACCCGATATCCCTATCTAAATTCAATAAACATGCAAGGCATTAAGGATACCTTTTTAGCGATTTCTAGATTTAACTATTATCTCCCGATCTCTAGCTAAATCCTAGTTATGCATAATGATTTCTAAGCTAAATCCTCTCTCCCGAGTTAGATTTAAGCACAAACAACATTCAATTCATGACCCGTAAATCGAAAGCATTAAACATACATTATGCATAAATGAATCAATAACATAAATCCATAATTGCCCCAACGGCTACATCAATCCCTAAGAGTAAAGACCTAGCTAATCATACAACGCGCACTAACTAAAGTAAGGGAAAGAAGAATTAAACACTATGTAGGCCGAGACCGCACGTCCCCGTCACGATCCCCACGAACAATTGGTTGATTTCCACTTTGCTCCCACTTATTCAGCTCCAAAGACTCTGTTTTTTCTCTGTTTTACGGCTCCAAGATGTCCAAAAGAAGTCCCCCAAATCAGCCCTAATCGCAAACTATAAATAGGGTGAAATTTAGTCGTAGTGTCGCGACGTTATAGGGGTAGCGTCGCGACGCTACCGCTTGCCGCACATTCTGCTTAGGGTAAAACCGAGAGCGTCGAGACGCTGTGACCTGTTGCCGCCTAATTCAGAAAAGGAAAGGCAACGTCGAGACGCTCCAAGAGTGGCGTCCCGACGCTGGTCTGCGGATGACTCTCTTTTGACTTCTTCTACCTTGAATCTTTTCCGTTCTTTAGCCAATTTTCATGTCCCGAACACACGATTAGCACCAAAACTTATTTCCTACAAATAAAACATGAAAGTGCATAATTTTGGCCATATAATCATAAAAGACTAGCTAAATTAATTAGGGAAAACTAGCAAGCTATGCTCGCTATCAAACACCCCCAAACTTTAGCTTTTGCTAGTCCTCGAGCAAACTAAAATCAAACATACAGTGGTAGAATGGATGCAACAAACATGACTCAATCCTCAAGGCTCAAAAGTCAATAAACAAGCAATCAAGAGACATGCACATAAGGACCAATGAGGGAGACAAATCAAAAGTTTTCCAAAATTAACTTGCACAAGCGAGATCTAACTCAACTAGATTAGACTCTACTAGCCCGGGATTGGATTACTAAACTCTCAACTCATCTTCCCTCTACACTGGCAATAAGGATTCACTAACGAGTCAATGAAACAAATTAGTTTGTTTTCCTCCATACTTAGGTGCTTATAATTGAAAATTACATCATGCATTTATATGTGGCACTAGCTTTCACACACCTATTGCAGGGACCCATAACCCGAGTTTTACCCTTTGGTTGGCCTAACTGATCACAACAGGGGTAGCTCTTTTTGCCAAAACTTTATTAAGCATTGCATTGCGCGCATAAGTCATGACTTTATCTTTTCTTTTTTTTCTTTCAAAATGTAACAACAAGAATGGTTTTTCTTTATGAGCATGATAAGCATGTATTCTTTTCTTTCCTCCTAGGCAAGATCAAACATGCTAATTTGCAAAAAATTAACTCTTTAGCTCTTCTCTACACCTATCGAGGTGACAACAAGCATATGAACCTAATAATTCGCTCCTAAGCATTCAAATCCAAATCAAGCCAAGACAAATACTCTACTCATGCAAGACATCTCCTAGAAAAAGTTTAAAAATTCTCCCTTTTTGGGCACTCATGCTTACAACTCATCGAAAGCTTGAAAATTGACAAGAAAGTCTATCCTAGGAAATCATAGTCATGCAAAAATAGTATCCAGAAAACAACCATATTCTCAATTCAAAGAAAGCTCAAAACTATAGCCCGAACTCAGATGCTCAAGGGCTCCACAAACATGCTATTCCACCCCCAAACTTAAAGCATGCATTGTCCTCAATGTATGAAGAAAATAAAGCATAATCAAACATGAGAACAATAAAAGAGTAGGAGGAGTGAACAATACTGTCCTGGAATGACGATGTCCTCATTTGTGGAAGCTTGCAAGCAAAGGAGAAACTGGAACCAAGACCTACAAAACAAAAACAAACAATAAATCAAAAGCAAAAAGAAAAACACAACTGAACTGACTTGGGTTGCCTCCCATAAGCGCTTGTTTAACGTCAATAGCTCGACATGTTAACTGTTGGGTTCCTAGAGTGAGTAAAAATATGGTATAAAAGGACTCTAGAACTCTGTGCAAGTATACACAGTCCGCAGCAAGTAATAAGTATTATCAATCCAAGGCCTGAACTAGCTTCCACTTTATCTATTTTGTATAACTTTTTAATGGTTTCAAAGATGGTAAAAATGATTGGTTTTTATAAGAATAATGCTGAATCAAAATAAATGACAGAACAAGGAATAAACAAATAGGCATACAGATTAGAAACAGGCGCTGGTCAGGATTTAGTAATTGTTTTTAAAAGACGCTCTAGCAATATTATTGATCATGCAAACTCTCGCAGTATTATTAGCGGATTCCTCCCAGAACTCCGGATTTTTTGGAATGTGTTTCAACCCCAATGAAGTACGACCGATCAAGCACTAGGCAACTGGCTATCCCTAGCTCAGTCACTGGCGTTCACCAATACACAATGATCGTAGTGTGATTAATCGCCACACACTCTCTAAATCATCCCTGAAACTAGAGGGAGGTATTCATACCGGCTGGCCAAGCGGGCATAAAATAGAAATGAACACAACAATTAATCAAGATGCTTAGAATCAATATTTACTACTAAAGTTAAGCACAGCAATCACATAGTGTCCTAACCAACGCCTAAGCTACTTAGTTCATAATATGCATGGAAACACACGCTACAATCTGAGTAGGCATGTCCATAATTACAAGATAATAAAAGGAAATACTAATATCCTCGATCAGCTTGCAATGATGGTCTTCTAGGTGGTCTCCAATCTCTCTCCTCTATTCGGCTCCCAAAGGTGGAAGGAACTTCCCAAGAATGGAATGTTTTCTCCCAAGAGTGGAATGAATTTGACTTGGGCGGCTACTCCCTTTTATAGAAGGATAGGAGGCTTGACTTAGGTCAACCTGGACACGTGTAGGGCTCTCCTTGCTCCTTTATCACGAGAAAAACTCAACAGAATTCAGTTTGGCAATTTGGCTAACGAGCTGTGACGTGGCAGTTTTGCTCCTAGCTTTGCTGCAGCACAGAATTTGCTCCCTCCAGTCGCCCAGCAACATATTCTGCATAAAATAACTTCCAAAGCTTCCATTCTTCCAAATGGGTTAAAACATATAATTTACATCTAAAACCAACCCTATTCAGCACAAAAGACACACAAATCCCTATAGAAATGAGGCCTAAATAACTACCTTTTGGGCAGTTATCATTAACCGAATAGGCATCAAGGTGGTCTAATGTCAGCTGTTCCTTCAACCGTGCTCTTCCTAGCACCTTTCCTGTATCCCACCAACATGGTCTCTGATGTGTTCTTAGGGTCCTCAAAAGCTTTTAGAATCTCCTTCTCCTGTTGGACTCTAATGATTAGCTCCCTGTGCTCAATATCAATTATAACCCTCCCTGTAGCAAGGAATGGTCTCCCTAATATAATAGGCATGACAGGATTCTCTTTAATGTCCAAAACAAAGAAATCAACAGGAAGGAAAAATCTACCTACTTTAATCAGAACATTCTCCACAATTCCATAAGGACTAACCACAGACTGGTCAGCCAACTAGAGCCTAACAGTAGTAGATTTTATCTCTCCTATATTTAGCTTTTTGCACAATGATAATGGAATGATATTTATGCTAGCCCCTAGATCACATAGTGCTCTACAAGAATAAGTACCAAAATTACAAGGAATAGTAAAACTCCCTAGATCAGACAATTTTTCTGGTACGTTCTGTTGGACACGAGCATTGCATGTCGATGCGAGGTATACAGTCTCCATCTGCTTTTCCTTCTTCTTTTTGTTCAGCCATTCCTTCATGAACTTCTTATAATGAGGCATCTGCTCTAGTGCATCTGCAAAAGGAATATTAACAATCAATCCTGTAAAAGCATCAAGAAACTTATTAAACTGAGCCTTAGAATTTTTCTTTTTCCTATTCTTTGACTTAGGAACTAAAGCAGTAGGAGAAGGGATAGACGACTCAAGTATAAGCTTTTCAGCTTCGTTTGAGGTGGTGCCCTCCTCAACTTCTCTAGTGAGTTCCTCAATTTCAGTAGTCTCATCCTCCTCAGCTACTTGAGTTTCCTCCTCGTGATGCACAGAGACGGCCTTGCAGTACTCCAATGAAGATTTCTCCTGTTCAGCTGGGGCTTTACCTTTATTCATTGTGTTGACAACACTTACCAGTTGTCCCAGCTAAGTCTCGATGTTCTTGATGGCTGCAGAATGACCATTGACAGTGGTGTTTATGGCAATCACGGCCTCCTCGAGCTTATTTGACCTGTTACTTGATTCTGCAATTAAAGCTCCAACTAGATCCTCTAAAGATTTTTTACTTTCTTGACTTTGAGGAGTAAAGCCAGGAGGATTCAGAACATTCTTATTATTTGCATACGAAAAATTCTCATGATTTCTGTTACTAGGGTGATAATGTGTAGGTGTAGAACTATTATTGTACCCCCTAGAATTAAAATTAGAGACATACTGAACCTGCTCGAGATTTTCCTCCTGAGTCTGGGATGCAAGGGCAGCTGCAGACTCAATCGATTGAGCACTCCCTGTACCTGAAAACTTTAAAAATGCATTAGCAAGGGAAGACATCTGGGCCTGAAGTGCACTTACGTTGTCAATCTCGAAGACTCCAGCAGCAATCTTTTTCGGTCCCAACCGCTCAGATGGCCACTGATAGCTATTGGTGGCCATTTCCTCTAGCAAAATCCTAGCATTCTCAACAGTTTTGGACAACAGAGTCCCACCTGCAGTTGCATCAACAATAGTTTTTGTACTAGGAGTTAAGCCATTATAAAATAATTGAACCTGAAGCCAGTCGGGATAGCCATGTTGAGGGCACTTCCTCAGCAGCTCTTTAAATCGCTCCCAAGCCTCGAACAGCTGCTCATCAAACTGCTGCTGGAACGTCCCAATCTCAGTCCTCAGCTTGACTGTCTTGGCAGGAGGGAAGAATTTCTTTAAAAACGCCTGGACCAAAGCATCCCAGGTGGTAATGCTCCCAGGTGGAATCGATTGCAACCAATCACGATCTTTATCCTGCAAGGAAAAAGGAAATAAACGTAAGCGAATGGCATCTTCAGAAACACCATTTAATTTTACCGTCCCACAAATGTCCAAGAAAGATTTCAGGTGAGAATTGGGATCCTCTGTGGGCGATCCTCTGTAGGCGCAGTCTCGAGCCATCTGAATGAAACCCGTTTTCAGCTCGAAATTATTAGCATTGATCGGGGCATAGACAATCCCCGACTGTTGCTCTTGAAAGACCGGCTGAAAGTAGTCTCTAATAGGCTTAGGCTCCTCGAGGTTAGGATTGGCCATTTGGATACAATTAACTTTACTTTCCCTTCGAAGTTTATTAAAAAGTCTCTCAATCTCCGGGTCAAAGGGAACTAAGGCCAACTCCCTAACCTTTCGCATATACCAACAAAACTAACCTAAAAAGGAAAATAAAAAAAAGGAAATAACTAAATCTAAATAAGGAAAATATAATCTACAAAAGGAAAAGATAAACAAATATGGAATGCAAAAACAAATATGGCAAAAACAAATAAGGAAACTAGCAAATAAGGAAAAACTAATCTAAAAAGGAAAAGACTAAAAAGTAAAAGTCTATCTATGGAAAATTCAAACAAATATGGAAAAATCTAAATATGGAAAAGAAAAACAACAAAGGAAAAAAAAATGCAATCTACCTAAAAACAAAAATAACAAAAATAACAAAAAATAAAATACACCCTAAACTAAGACCGGACAATTTTTCTTCGATATTAAAAATGACTAAATTTGTCAATCCCCGGCAACGGCGCCAAAAACTTGATGTGGAATTTCCTACCGCAAGCGCACGGGTCAAGTTATAATATAGTGAATGTGAAATTCGAATGTCGTCCTCTGGATTGGGTTTCTAATCAATTTTAATTACCGGAAATACTCTCGACCAATTTTATTTAGGGATCCGAATTAAGTGAGAATGAAATTAAATCAAACACAAAACAACGCAAAAAGATGTGACAAACTAATGGGAACAATGGTCTTAGGGATGTGATTTCACCAATTGGGACTACTAATGGATTAACAACATGCTATGATTCATAAATCTTGAGAAACTAAAATCACACATATCTCTCCCGAGCATACATGATTATCCCACATGCAATTGAACCCGATATCCCTATCTAAATTCAGTAAACATGCAAGGCATTAAGGATACCTTTTTAGCGATTTCTAGATTTAACTATTATCTCCCGATCTCTAGCTAAATCCTAGTTATGCATAACGATTTCTAAGCTAAATCCTCTCTCCCGAGTTAGATTTAAGCACAAACAACATTCAATTCATGGCCGGTAAATCGAAAGCCTTAAACATACATTATGCATAAATGAATCAATAACATCAATCCATAACATCAATCCATAATTGCCCCAACGGCTACATCAATCCCTAAGAGTAAAGACCTAGCTAATCATACAACGCGTTACAATATAGCTACAATCTAAAACAGCCATAAACACTAACTAAAGTAAGGGAAAGAAGAATTAAACACTATGTAGGCCGAGACCGCACGTCCCCGTCACGATCCCCACAAACAATGGGTTGATTTCCACTTTGCTCCCACTTATTCAGCTCCAAAGACTCTGTTTTTCCTCTGTTTTACGGCTCCAAGATGTCCAAAAGAAGTCCCCCAAATCAACCCTAATCGCAAACTATAAATAGGGTGAAATTTAGTTGTAGCGTCGCGACGCTATAGGGGTAGCGTCGCGACGCTACCGCCTGCCGCACATTCTGCTTAGGGTAAAACCGAGAGCGTCGAGACGCTCCAAGAGCGGCGTCTCGATGCTGGTCTGCGGATGGCTCTCTTTTGACTTCTTCTACCTTGAATCTTTTCCGTTCTTTAGCCAATTTTCATGTCCCAAACACACGATTAGCACCAAAACTTATTTAATACAAATAAAACATGAAAGTGCATAATTTTGGCCATATAATCATAAAAGACTAGCTAAATTAATTAGGGAAAACTAGCAAGTTATGCTCGCTATCAGTTACATAACGTAGATATTGTATAATTGTTTGGTTTTCTGCAATTTTTTTCCATCCCTCTGTGTAAATAACCCAATATTGGTTCATAGTCCATTACATCTTCACCATCCAAAGTAAGGATGAGTCAAAGAACACCATGCATTGATCTTGAATTTTTATGAACTTATTTTCATTTTCAGCAATTCATGGAAAGATGAATCGAGAAAAAACTTATGAATGGACCAGCTACAAGAAACGACTTCATGATAGTCAATATTATGTCGTTTGACATGTATTCCGATATATTAGACATAAACCATAAAACATCTCTGTCATCAGTAATCTTGATTATGTTCGATTTGTTAATTTCATTCCTATACATGGTTAATCGAGTAATTACCTGGTTAATCGAGTAATTACCTGGTTATCTAAAGAAAATGTGTTCCTCTGAATGCATTCAATGAAATTTTGAAACTTGCATCCCATTGGAATGTGAATGATGATCGATCTGAAGTCATGGTACCGATTGTTTACATCCCACCTTTCATCATACAAAAACATTTACGACTTGACCAGACATGGAGGCTGAGAAAACCGACCACCCGTGATGATGAGGAACTAAACGCAGAATCACACAGAAAAAATCGATTCGCTGGACTAGACGGAATATTAAAAAATAATAATAATAATTTATGATTTGATAAGAATCATTGTATCCCCAGTCTGTTACTGAAATGGATAAACTTGAAGATTTGACATATTCTTTTATTTGAATTTAAATTATTTATGTAGATTTGATTTTTTAAAAAAATTGAAAATACATTGAAGTTAAAAGTAGGGGAAGTTGCCAACTACTGCAGCGTGGGGGGCATAAGCGGAATTAAAAAAAAGTCTGAGTCACACGGTCTTCACATGTGGCTGTTTTTCTTCAAATTTTCACTTTTGGCTTTTTTTCAAAATTGCTATTTTTTTTTTGCCATTTAGGGCAATTTTCCTAATTTTTTTCTCTTTTTTTCTTACCTTTTCTTTATATGGTTTATTAAAATATATTTAAAATTATTTAATTAAAATTAAATTTATAATTCTATTATAATAAATAAATAATCCTATATACTTATTCAAATCGTTATTTAATTGATTTTTATGGATACAAATATATTAAATTAATTAATTAAGGATATTTATAAAAAATATTAAATAAATAATTTTAATGAGTTAAGTTAACATAATTTATTTAATTAAAATTATTCTTTGATAAATAAAAAAAATATATTCCATCATTACCAATTCATTTATTTTTATTAATACTATAAATTAATTTTGATTGTTTTATTTATTAATCTATTAAAATTAGATAAGTTTTCTATGATTAATCTCATAAAATAAATACTGACATAGTTGGTTTTTATAAAATCCCGATGACATTTCATGCACAACCAAACACAGTTATCTTTTGTTGTAAAAAAAAAAAACACAGTTATCTTCGATTTTCAGCTATTTTATTATCAGACATATTATTCCTAAGCATCTATAAAACCTTAAACTAAATGGGTCCTTAGTTTGAGAACTTTTTCTAGAATTCTCTCTCTTAAACGAGGGGTGACCTTCTCCATTTATAAGAAGTTAGCTGGGATTGGGCCTATCTAATTGTGAGTCCATGACCACACGACCGAATTTGATTGGACCAATTTATATCATCATACACATGGTGCAATTTGATTAGATTAAGTGGTAATCCTTGTAAATAACCATAAAAAAAAGCCAATTTAGAAATATAGAAAAAAAAAAAAAAAAGGCCAAAACGGGATTGTCATGTGACTATATTTGTGCTATGGAATTCCCTTTTTACCCTCAACTAAAACTTCAATCTCTTTCATCCTAAAAACAAGGAGGATGTATTTGAACAATATTTTCTCCAAATCCAATCTTTATAGTTAATTCAATTGGAGATTTTTTTTTTTAGATTCTGCAACTTAAAAAACCACCATATATTGAGTGACGTTCTTCACTTTCTCGGTGGTTCCAATTGGAGGCGACACTTGAAAACCCAGGGTCTAATTTTAGGTCGGTGGATTATTTTTGGGCATCGATTCTTCGATAGGCAGCGACACCACCATCTTTATGGTTTTGGGTATTCTTTTTTCGATTTTGTGTAGTGTGAGGTGGGATTGATCGTGAATGTTTGATCTGATTGTGACTATTGGTTTGATAGTGGTTCTTTTGTGTTAGGATTTGGAATTGGATGTGTTTGGAATTGGATGTGGCTTTTTGTTAATGGACCATGCTAGACGATTGTGTGTGGGGGTTGAGGTGTCGCGATGGGCAAAAACTGCAAGTCAACAGCGAAGAAGAAGGTTTTCCTCTCTGATTTGCGGGAAGAGTGAAGATGTGCTTTCATCTGGATTCATGAAGAATGGGGTCAAGGTATTTGTAGACATAATATGGATATCAAAATATTTTTTAGGTTAGTAGATTACACTTAATAGAAATGCAAGTTGAGTATAAAGTATTTGTGTAGATCGATGTTGAATTTTTTATTTACGAAAAGATACACTCTCGCTGTCATATTTATAAGTTAATATATTTCTATGGCAGTGCAAAAGATTTCTTTTCATAGTTTTTCAATACAAGATGTTTGCCTATATGTCTACAATCTAAATTAAATTTTGTTCCTTAAATTTAAATACATATATTTTTTGCCATGAATTGAAAGTCATTAAAATTATATGTTTTTTAACATACCTATTATTTGCCATGAATTGGTGTCATTAAAATCATAGGTTTTTTTTTTACATGCCTGTATTTCTATATTTTTTATTTATTTATTATGTATCTTTGTATTTTCAATTTTTTCGTTTGTATAGATTTTAAATTATTAACCAATTAGATATATATTTTTAATTATTTTGTATTCTCAATTTTTTAGTTGGTTTAATCGTTCCTTGATTTGAGGGATTTGTATGTGATTTGAATTAACTAATACTTGATTTGAATTTTAGAATTTAGTTTATTTGATTTGAATCTTAGATTCTGTCTAATCCAAAAAATCCTTATGTATTTTTGTTCAAGGGTATTTTCGTAAGTTGATAATCCAGATTTTTTAATTTACAAAATTGATTTGGTCATTTATCTAAAAAATAGGAACAGTTAGCCATTTTTCAAAATAGACTTTTTATTTTAGTCATTCTTGCAGTTAACCCTAGATTAAGTTATATCACCCGATGCCCATGGTGTAACCTAATTGAACAAATTTGTGCCATTAGATACACATGGTGTAATCTAATTGAAATAACTCAGGTCACACATGACCATGATGTAATTTAATTGGATCAATTTATGTAATTAGATGCACATGTGATGTAGTCTGATTGAATTGACTTATATCATTAGATACACACGATAGAATTTGATTGGATTAACCTATGTCATAATCAGACATGACTCTTGATTGAACTGATTTACGATGGCACAATATAATTAGACTAAATTCAAATGACCATAAGATAGACATGCGACATTATTTGATAATTTAATGTCATCTAATTTAATTTGGGGAGAACTAAAAAAAAAGAAAAAGAAATTTGAGGACATATGTTAGTTTCAATTTCAAATTAAATAAATAACTTTGTCATTTTGACGACTTGATTGTTCCTCATACGCTATGTAAAAATGTTAACGAAATTTTATTGCTGATTAAAATAAATATTACAATGATTTTCTAGTTTCTTTGACAAACATGGTCGTTGAACATTAAATTGATTGGATATGATCCTCTGCAGATCAAAACATAAGGATGGAAAAAAACCCAAAAAGAAAAGAAAAAAAGGAATTGAACCCGACGTGAATCGAACACGCAACCTTCTGATCTGGAGTCAGACGCGCTACCATTGCGCCACGGATCCACTTTGTGATCAATGATGTATAAGTTTCAATTTATCAAATAAAAAGTCACAGCTCAAAATTTGTTCAAGTACTTCATTTCCCGCCTCTTTTGATGGGCTAAGCTCGATCCCCGGGCATGGAATCGAACAGGGTTTTGCTGGATTTTCAAAATCCTATCCAAGATGCCATTTCCAGAATTCAATTTGCCCCCAATTCGAACAATCTCCTTGTTTCTTCCTGGGACTCTGTTAGTGTTCATTTTCGTTTTAGAAATTTGTTGAAAACTTGCGTCATTTCTTCAATGAAGTTCGGGGTTTTGTTTTCTTGGACAGACTCTTCGCTTGTACGATGTGGATAATTCTTCACTCAGACTTGAAGCTCCCTCTGAAGCTGCGCTGCTGGATTGTTGCTTCCAGGACGAGTCCCTGGCTTTCAGCGCTGGTTCTGATGGCTTCATAAGGAGGTTTGGGGTTCGAATATCAAATTTTTGAATGTTAAAATCCTTGGATCAATGTTATGAAATGAAACACATCACAATGCTTGTTTATTTGGAAAACATGGTGCAGATTAAGACACTTGGATGTTGTAATTGAAATACAATGCCGAATTTTAAAGCAATTATATCGATTTATCCCATTGTTCTTCTTTCAATTCAACTAATTTACTTGGAAAAATTGTTTTGCTGCGACTATATATAACCATTTAGCTGTTGTTAAAATGAATACCCAAAGTTGGGAAGAAATTTGTCTCATTCAACCTCCTTAACACCAAATAGGAAAACGAACTGTTCCCCAACAGTAGATGATTTAAAAAATTTAGTATGGTTTTTCAGTGACAATGTTCATAACGCTACTTACTTTTAACCCCATAACACCAAATATGTGCAGTCTATATTTTGTCTGTCTGTAAGCCTAAATGGTGCCTCCTCAGTCCTTGGAAACAACGACTTACTCAGTGTGGAACTTATTGGAGGTGACTACAAAAGTCTAAGTAGACAAAAGTGAGAGATGGAGGTTGGGCAGTAAGGAAAAAGGAAATATATCTTAGCATCTCATTTACAGAAAAATTTTGTTTAAAAAATTCGGATGGGTGAAATGATCAGGTGACTTTTTTGAATAAGGTTAACAAAAAGAAAAGGCTATCTTGGAATTGTGCAGTATTAGCTATGTTTTGTTGGCCATTTAATTGGATGGGAAAAGGCAAGTCTCTGAAGTAAAAATTGAGGATTTTTAAGATGTTTATGATCAAGTTACATTCTTTACTATTTGCTGCTCTAAAATTGTAAATGCAGCAGTTTATTTTTCCTCTTTTCGTCTCATTCTATACTAGATGGTCTACTTTTTTGTCGGTTGATTTCCTGAGGAATTGATAAAGGAACTACTTCAATTATGGATGAGAACTTCCCTTATTCTAGGTGAGGCTCCATAATAATAATAAGAATAACTCCAATAACAAGATAATATAACAACCTCAAGAAAGTTAAACAAATTTACTTGGAAAAATGATCAACGATAAAAAAGATTGGAGAATTGGTTCCTATCTTTAAGATTTTCAACTCTCCACAATGTAATTGATCAAACTAGATTGAAAGTTCTAAAACATGCGTTCTAAACACAAAAATACAAAGAAAACAAAGCTTGAGAGAGACATCTGTAAGAAATTTCATTCAATTCGTTGTCTTTTTTCAAATGACAATATTGCATCTCCATTTATACTAATTGAGAAAACATCATGAAAGGACACAACCTTGGTCTATCTAGTCTTAATTCAGTCAATAACCTTTCAAGTTTAAAGGAGGTCTTTTTTGTGGGCTGGTTTTTTTTGGATGCCCTTGTATTCTTTCATTTTTCTTCAATGAAAGCTGGTATTAAAATAAAAAAAAAATGTTCATACATGCACCTTCTTAAATGAAAATGCATGCATTTAAAAGGTATGTGATGTAATAAAGATGGAAATGAATTTGGGGTTTTAGATTCTTTAAGTCTCTTGGATGAATAGGCGTTTTATCAAAAGCTTCAATGGATGCAACTCTTCACCACGTGTAGTCACTTTTAGCTTGAAAATGCATTCAATGTTTCTTGTAGTCTTTTTGTGATTGGACCTTGTGGCATAATGATTAGGTCATCATTGGTTTGAATTTAAGTTGAATCCTATTGACTTTCAGAATAAGTTTTATTTGACCGTGGTTGAGTTGGTTGATCACTTATTTCCTTATAATTCTCCTGTCCTTCGAGATGATTTGTCCTCAAATCTAAAGAATCTCCTTGCAAAGCAACTTTGTAGTCATCGTCTTGGTCTTGTGAAACAAGTTTGAATGGATCATCTCTTTGAGAATCAAATGTGCTATTTCTTTGTAGAGGACTCCTCTCATTTTGTCATCGATCCAAAATTTTAAACTTTATCATCCAGTGTGCCTTGAATGAACCATCCAAAACACATGGAAATCAAGGGAAGGAAACATTACTTGGATAACAAACCCCACTCATGATTTTTTTTTTCTCACTTAAACACTTTTTCACATCCACCCCTTTCTCTTTTTTATGAGAAACAGAAAAGCGAATATAAACAAACGTATTGTATTTTGAGTCTACAACAAAAACAGAAAAATTACTAGTATTTTAGGCTCTGTTACTTTATCTTGCAATGGTTTCTAAAAAAGTTATTATCGTTGTTGCTCATAACCTGCCTGAGTTTTAAGTTGAAATCTTTACCTTTCTCTGCGGCTAAAAGTTCTGTTTTATGTTAGCAGCGTTATGTGATGGTTGGATACTTTGAGTATAGGGTGCTAATGACTCTCAGTAAAACTTTCTAGGTATGACTTGCAATCAGGAATTTTTGAAACCATTGGAAAGCATGATGATATTGCAACCCATATCAGATATTCTGATCGAACATGTAAGCTACTTTACCACTTGATATAACTTACGTGGTTCGTGCACATATCAGATGCTTTATGGTAAATTATTAAAAATGTTTGAAGTTATACCTTTTCTTTTTAGTATGCACATTAATGACTGGCTAATATTTTCCTTTCAAACTTGATGAACCTTGATTCTCATTGAGCACTATTCTCTGAAGAATGGTCTAACTCTATACTGTAGTATTTAGTTAACTATCATTATTTTGATTGTTCCTTTTCTTTAATATGTAATCACCAACTATAGTGTTTTCCTTTATGTTGGTTAGTGCAAAGCATATGCTGAGCTTTAAATTTGTTTATCAGATATCCTTTTTCTTTTTGATGAAGCCAATGGTTTTCTTTTAAATTGTTTCTTTTCTTTTCTGCTGTATTGATGCTGGTAGATTTTGCTATATGAGCACAAATATGGACACAAGACACGGATACGACACGACACGGACATGGTGACACGCCATTTTTTAAAAATCTAGGACACGGACACGACATGGACATGTTTAGTAAAATATACATTTTTAAAAATATATATCATTTTTATACAAGAAGAAAATTCAAAATCAATAAGTTCATGAATTTGTATGCTTTAAAAAATGAGTTTAATGTATTTCACTCTTAAAATTTGTTATTTTTGTCATTTAGTATCGTGTCTATTTAGTAGACTTAACAAGCGTTCAATATGGACCTACATTGACTTTCTACAACTAGTGTTTGTCACATATCAATTGTGCTAAGAATAGTTGAATACGTGTCCAACAAGGGCGGAGTGTCGGAGTGTCCGACACGTGACACGGACACGCTAGCCAAACTAAAGTGTCTGTGCTTCTTAGTGTGAGAGTACTACTGGAAGTATATGGGGAATCGTATTAGATTTAGTAGTAAGGGCATAGTTGTAGTTAGTTAAGAAGTCTTGGCTATAAATAGGGGAATGAAGAGTCTTAGAAGGTGTGGGTAATTTTGGATATTGTCTCACTCTCAATGTGAGACTTCAGAAGAGAGTTAGTCCTCTCGAAAGCCTATCGTTAAATTATATTGATATTGCAATATATTAGTGTTTGGGTATTTTCTTAGTTTGGATACCTAACACTATATTAGTTTTGCATAAAAGTTGAACGGAACAGATACTGCAACATAAAAAAATTCCCAATATTTTGAAGACAATAGCAGCCTCTATTCTGCCCCAAGTTTATTGGCTATCATACAGCTTGTTAATTGTTATCTTCTTTTACTTGAAACGAATGTTTTAGCCATGTAGAAACAATCATATAGGATCTTTCCTTACAAAAGCTTGCAAAGAGTCCTTTTCCTGCAATATGTTTATGATGGTTGTTCACATAAATTCTGTGTTGTTTAGAAAAGTTTTTAGACCTTTTGTAACTTTGGTATTGAACAAAAGAATCTACTTACTTTATTTTTGTAGGCCAAATAGTAACAGCGGGTTTGGATGAAAAGATACTGTTGTGGGACACACGTAGAGAAAAATCTCTGTCATTTGTGAGAAATATGGGTTCAGATGTGGTGTCCATGTCTCTCTCTGGATTTAATTTAATTGTGGCTTCTGGAGTACGTGTATATTCACTGGACTTACGTAACCTAGAGAAACCAATTCAACTGACAGATTCTTATATGAAAGTTCCAGTAGCTTGTGTTATCTCTGTTCCTTACAGTGAAGGTAGGTTGTTACTTGGCATGTTATAAGGACATCACTTTTTTCAGATAAACATATTTTCAGATTCTTCCAGATAATTTTTGGATAATATTTTGATTGTTGAAGGATACCTTTTATATTTTTCCTTAATATGTACTTTTTGTTAAAACTATCTAACATCAGGATAAGTTTTGCTTGAATTGTGTTGACCACCTCCAAATACTTTCCCCTGCAGGATTTGCGATAGGATCAGTAGATGGACGTGTAGCTTTGGAGATTGCTTGTCTGGACCAAACAGATGACATTAGGTTTTTATCATAGTACTCAGTACTCAGAAGCGTTTGTTTTCCCTACCTTTGGATGTAGATGCTAATTACTTAAATTATATATTAAATTAGCTCAAGTTAGAATATAGGTTAAAAGCTCTATCTTATCCTTCTTGGGTACTACAGTAATATTCTGGCATTCGGTTCAGTTGCTTTTAGTCAATTATGTGAATACAGAAAGATTAGAACTTGTTGAAGGTATTTTCTGGGAGTTGTTTACGAAACACTGCTTTCAAAAACTACTTTGAACACCTATTGAAGTGCTGTCATTGCTTTTTGTTTCCCTGATAACTATTTGAATGTTCTAAAATATTTTGACTTTACGTGCAACTTGTCTAATGTCATTGGAGTACCAATGTACCACTTGATGGTACAATTTATGTCGTCAGAAAATTCATATGTTATTTGTATTTTGGGAACCCCTTAACCTATAATTCAAATATGAATTTTCATTGCTTTTAATAAGAAGCTGTTTGGTGGATCTTGTAATTTGCAAAAGATGAGAGTCATGAGACACAGTACGAAAGATGGGGGGAATATGAAATTGTCCCAACCTCTGCTGAAGGACCCTCCAATTAGCTGATTAAAAATATAAAGTAATTATCCGAGACCCGTTGTATGCACTCCAATTAGTGACCATATACTATAGAATCCCAAAAATTATCCATCGCCCTATGTTTGTCTTCCCAAATCTTCAATTTCTCTCCGGTTCCAGAACCATCCAAAAAGTTGCTCTTGATGCATTCCTCTAAAGAACCCAAGCCTTAAAGCATAGCCCCCAGCCTATCATAATCTTAGTTAGAATGATAGAGGTATTATAGGAGAGCATCAAGCAAAATTGAACAAATTGAGGAGATGATTCTAGCACCCTAAAGCAAAATGACAGCTGATGAATAAATGATTAAGGTGTGAACCCAGGTAGAGGAGTACATGAATGAATTGACACCACATCTGAATGAGAGGAAATCTTGAGGCTATGCAAACATGGTTAAGATAGGCTTAAAAGAATTGGTGGTTATTATCTATACCAATAAGGTGTACTTTTCTTTTTCGTGCCTCAATCATAGGAACCCTAAAGTTAAATCTTAAATGTGTTTGGTTTGGAACAATCTTATGTTGAGTGACCTTCTAGAAATTTTTTTGAGGAAACATGTGAGTGAGGCCGAAGCATGTTGGCAGGTCACATGTCAGGATAGTCTTCACTCATACAAGTAGCTCAAGACTAGTAAGGTGACATGGTCAGGTCGCTAGGGAATGCCAGGAGCCAAATTTGGATTCTAAATCCTGGGCCTAGGGTGTTAGAGCAGATGAATAAATGATTAAGGCCTTCTCCATCTAGATATGCTTTAGGCTTACTTGAGGATAAAGAGACAACCGAAAAGATTCACTTTTTGCCACATGCCATCTTTCTAAAGTGTTTAGACTTTTCACCGGTGGGACTACCAATTTCTTTTTACCTATTTGGAGTATTTCCTTTTCAGGTCAAATTAGTTTGGTCCTTTGAAATTTGCAGTTTCGGAATGCTAAATATTTTCATGAAAAATTCCAGACTTCTTAAGATTCCAAGTTCTACTGTACATTTCTTGTGTGAGGGCTTCCTGATCAATTTTATGGATAAGTCTGATCCCATCTTCCACTTATATTTCTTCTCTTATTCCTGCTTGTTTTGGTATGGAAGACACCATTGTACTTGAGTTCTTACTATTAGAAAATAATGAAAATTGCCAAGTTTGCAAACTGTTCCTTTTTTCCTTTTTGTTTTTGTTTTTGTTTTTGTGTGTGTGTGTGTGGCTTCTTCTTCCTCTGTTTTTTTTTTTATTATTTTTTAAAAAAATTTGAACAATTCATCAGAACGTGTAAAAACAGATTTACCAGTCAAACAGCTGTTTAGATACAACAGTTCTTTGCTGCAACCTTTTGTTCTTTCGCTCAATTTTAGAGATCAACTTTGATAGTCCCTGAATCATTTGGCTCCTTTTGTATGTCCCTATATTAGATAAACATAAAGTTCCATCTCAAAATTAATTAGCAATGAGAGTAACCCAAAACCCATGTATCTTATAAAGATTAGGTCTCCTCATCTTTCCAATGTGGGATCTTCAACATGCCCCACAAGATGGTGCCTCTTTAGGTTCACTATTCTTGGATGGGATCCTTTTTTCTTTGTTCGGACCAAATACCTATTTGGGTTTTATGGATTTTGATACCATATTAGATAAATATGAGGTCCTATCTCAAAACTAATTAACAATGAGAGGAGTAACCGATGTATCTTATAAAGATTGTGAGGTTTCCTCATCTTTTCAATGTAGGATCCTTAGCACCCTATTTATTCGTTTAGTCTCCTCTTTGGCTCCATCCCCTTCCATTCTTTCTTCACCTCCTTGTGGAAACTCAATATCTCAAAGTAAATTAATTTATTTGCTTGATTGATTGCTTTGGGTAGGATTAATACCTTCAATGTTTTGCAAAATGTCTCCTCTCATGTCTTAGGCTCAAATTGATGTGTATTGTGTAGGAATGAAGTCAAGGATAACTCATGTCCTTCCACCTGAGTTTCGGGATGTTTGTGGCAGGATTTCAGTTTCGCCTGATTAATACCTTCAATGTTTTGCAAAATGTCTCCTCTCATGTCTTAGGCTCAAATTGATGTGTATTGTGTAGGAATGAAGTCAAGGATAACTCATGTCCTTCCACCTGAGTTTCGGGATGTTTGTGGCAGGATTTCAGTTTCGCCTTTGTTCAAAAGTTAAGTATTCGTGAGATATTGGAGGTTGAGTATTTGTGAGATGTTGGAGGGTCCATTTTGGACCTCCTTTTAGGGGACTGGGGCAGGTCAAGTTCTTTAGCTGGTTGGTTCTTTGGCTAAAAAGGAATTCAAGAGTTTTTTTTTCTTTCTCTCGGGAATGATAGTTTGTGGGAGGACATTTGGAATTCAATATACTTTAATACTTCACTATAATCTCTCAATTCTTAATTATTTGTAATTATCTTTTGTTTTTTGTTACCAAAAGTTCGGGCTCTTTTTTATAATTGTTGAGATCCCACCCCGGGAGTCCACCGGGAGTCCAGGCTTTTTATTTTGCGGGTCCCTTTGTGTTTTTTCACATTCATAATGAAAGTTAGTTTCTTATCAAAAAACAAATAAATCAGTTAAATTTCTTAAAAAAAAAACTGTCTAGATAGAAATTTCAAGTAGGATCGTTTCATCTTGTGCATGTTTTTGTATGTCAACTGCGTTATCTAGTTCGTGTATTCTGTTTCATGTTTTAAGCTGAACCTTAATGAAGTTCTTTGTTTGGCTGCGGGAAAGTTGTACTTAGAGATGATGCTAAGTTCCTCTATTACACTACAAAGGTTTGCATGTTGATGTTGCTATGTGTACCTTCCTGTTGACAAAAAAAATTTAACACATTGTCCCTGACAAAATGAAATGCTTAAGCTCTCCAGAACCATAGCTTACCTTTACTTTGATAGAACCTAGAATGTATTGCAATGTAAAAGATAACCAAACTACAAGATAAACAAGTAATTTGAGGTACTTGCATCCTTCCCTCCTAAGATCTCTCTCAAGCCCCAACACATTGAATCAATGCTTCCCTTCGCCTTACCCACTCACTCTATTTATAATCAAATACCCTAACAAACTCCTAAACTAATTGCTAATATACCCTAACTAATGTTCCTAATTCCACCCTAAAATGTCATTCCTATCGTACTTCTAAGGATAAATTTGGCATATATTTTGTCTTCTCATTTCTTTTCCTTTCTGTATTATTTTTCCAAGTGGCAAAGAAAGATATTCATGATTTTGTTCAATCATTATTTGGCCTTGTGCAATAATTTCTGGGGTGCATTATTCTTACACATTATTTCTTTTATTTTTTGAAGCAGATATATTTTCTGGTGTCACCCAAAGTCAAAGGCTAGAAGAAACCATTTGGAGTCGGTGAATGATATTGGGTTTAATCCGATGTATGCATTATAGTTTCCTAACCGTTCAGCTGGGCAACATCACATTATTCTAATTTTCTATTTTCATCTAGACACCATGGTGCCTTTGCGACGGGTGATAATGCAGGCTTTGTTAGCATATGGGATTTCCAAAGCAAGAGAAGAATACTTGAGGTATCATCTATCCAGTTTAGTACATTTATCTCGCTGTTATAGGTATTTTGTTGTGCTTATAACACATTCTCAATGAAAGTAGATATTTCATGGAGGAAAAAAAGAAGAAAAAGAAACTCCATCAATAATCTTCTAAGTGGGAGAACATTTTTGTACATTAATCCCTATATTTAGCATGTATATGCTAGAGTAATTTTAGGATGGGCAATGTTTTGGAAAATCTTCTTAAAGAAGCTTACAGTTTATGTTGGAAGGACCATATTAGTTAATGAGATACAATCTTCCCATCAAATTGAACCGAAATCTGATGTTCAATGTTTGTTGTTGATTTGTTTGAATGGATACGCATTTTGTAGTTTGTTTTTCATGTGTGCCACTCGACCTGGCCATTGCTATGGAGAACTTAGCTGCTGACCTGACCTTCACTTCATTCATTTTCTTTTAGTTACCAAGATTTCCAAATAGTGTGGCTTCTCTGTCTTACAACTGCGGAGGGGAACTTTTGGCTGTTGCTTCAAGCTGTACGTACCAAGAAGCTAAAGAAAGGTTCATTTTCGAGTTATAATCTTTCTTCTCTTATTGTCAGTTGTTCATTTCCAATTTTCATTGCCTGCTTTGCTTGCTCTAAAACATTTTTCTGCTTGCATTATAGCACTACTGAAAAGAATGTCCAGTGAACCAATGATGAAAAAAGTAACGTTAGGACCAAATGGAACTGTTCTGGTAAACTTTGGGATTGAGTTAGAAGTTAAATGTGAAAACTTAAAAAGGCTATGTTTGATTTTTTTTTTTTTTTTTTTTTTTTGTTTTTTAAATCATTTTATAATTATTATAAGTGGTAGTGTAAAGTTTAGTTTTCAAAAACAAAAAAATAAAGGTCAAAACACCATTTTAATCCATGCACTTTACGATTCATTCCATTTTAGTCCATATATTTTTAAATGTTCAAATTTAGTCTCTATACTTTAATAAATTTTAAAATTAGTCCCTATTGTTAGTTTGTGATTATTTTTTTTAAAAAAAATAGTTTGTCTCTTTCAATCTTCCATCTATAAATTCTGGAAACATATTCAAAATTGTGCATTTTCTTGAATGAAAATTATTATCATTAGTTTGCAAAGTTAGAATTTCGTCTTCTCATCTCACATTTATTTTATACAACAGAGAAGATCCGCCCCAAGTGTTCTTACATGGAATGGAGGACTACAATCTAAAATCTTTCTGTGCCTCTTCCACTGGATAACTTAACCTTTCCTAGCATGCCTTGCTTCCCAGCAAAGGTAACAAATTATCCATATTTTGAGATAAGTTGAGCACTGGGAAAAGAAGGTGAATGGCAATGGCGTTGTTGTAGTACTGTATTTTCCAATACCATTTGGACGTCAAAAGTAAGTGAATTAATACAAAGCCAAACTCAAAGAGATTCACTAAGCTTGTATTTTATCCGTTTAGTGTTGTATTCAACTAATTTTAATGTGTGATCATTTTTTTTTTCTCCTTTATTTCTTTCTTTTTAATATTTGATTTATGAGTAAGAAATGTAAAGCCAAGCTTTTGAATGTTAAAATTTATTAAAGTAGAGTTTGGATTTTCATATTTTTAGTTGTATGGAATGTCTCTGGGATTGGAATATTTGCAAAGAGAAAATTAGTTTTTTTTTTTTTTTTTTTTTTGAAAAAAATCTACATAAGAAATCAGCCCCATTTGAGAAAGGGGGCTTTGCACAGATAGCAAAAACCGGCAAAAGAATGGCAAAAATAGCAAAAAAATAAAATTATTTGCGGAAATAGCAAAAAATACGTTAAATTACTTAAATACCCTTAGTATCTTCAATAGTCTATCAGTCCCTATTATTGATAGTCACTGATAGACTTTGATTAATCGGAGTCTATCAATGATAAATACTGATAGACTTTGATGATAAGTTTCAATTAATCGGAGTCTATCAGTGATAGACACTGATAGACTTTGATTAAACGAAGTCTATCAGTGTGTATCACTGATAGACTTTGATGATCATAATCTATAAGTTTTTATCGTGTTTAATTCAAGCCTACCAGTGATAGCCGCTGATAGAAAACAATTTAATTCAAGGCTATTAGTTCAGTTTAATTCAAGGCTATCAGTTTCTATCCATCAGTTTAATTTAAGTCTATCAGTGATAATCACTAATAGAAAATCGTTTAATTCAAGGTTATCAGTTTCTGTCACTAATAGAAATCAATTTAATTTAAGACTATTAGTTTCTATTACTGATAGAAACCAATTTAATTGAAGTTTATCAGTTTCTATCAGAAATCAATTGAATTAAAGTCTATTGACTTGTATCACTGATGGAAATTAGTTTAATTCAAATCTATCATTTTATATCGAGGATAGAAATCAGTTAATTGAAGTCTATCAGTTTCTATCTCAGATAGAAATCAGTTAATTATCAATTAATTGAAGTCTACCAATGATTGTTACTGATAGAAATCAATTTAATTGAAATCTATCAGTAAAGTACTTTGCATTGCAATCATCTCGGTAATTAGAAACTCATCCAAAATTATTATACTACAATCATAAATTGAACAAAAAATTTAAGTCTCTTGTGGTAATTAGAACATAAAATCCAAAAATAACCATTACGAACAATTGACTCTCAATCAACAATATAATTTTTAAAGCCTAGCACACAAGCTTCGTGACCACCACCATAAAATTGCTATTCTTGTATTCTTTGTATTTCATTATCTATCAATTATAGCCCTAATAGACTTCAACCAGTGATAGTCAGTGATAGACTACGATTAACCGGAGTATATCAGTGATATACTTTGATATACCTATACAAACACTCACCAAAATTGCTATTTTTGTATTCTTGGCATTCTTGAATTAAAAAGAAGGCCAACAAGAGCTTAGCGCAATTGGCATAAATTGTACTGATAACCACAAGGTCTGTGGTTTGAATCCCCCTCCCCACATATTATCAAATATATATATAAATAAAAAGAAGAAGAAACAATCATAAAAAAAAAAAAAAGAAAAAAAAAACAAGAAATCGTAACAACTCATAAATGCACAAAAATGCAAAAAAAGGCAAAAAAAAAAATCGTAATAAATTTCAAAATATGCAAAAAAAAAGAAGAAGAAGAAATCGTAAAAAAAAAAATCGTAACAGATTTCAAAATACACAAGAAATGAGGGAAGAAAGGAAAGAGAAGGGTAAAATGGAAATATTCTAATTTTTTTTTCCATATTTGCAATTCTTTTAACCTTGTGCTAAATTTGCTATTATATATAATTAATTTGCCACCCACTGCAATTACTCTTTGAGAAATGGAATTGGAATAGCGTGGTCAACACTCTGCATTGTTGGATGTAGAAAGGAATTTAACAGTTGTATTTTGAGCCTATATTATATGCTTATTAGAGGTATAATAGATTTTGGGTTTGTATTTAGTGGTGGATCTAAGACTTCATGTTGGAGGGCTATGTAGAAATTAGGGAAAAGATCAATTTTAACCCTAAAATTAGTAAGATCTTTCAATTTTTATCCTAAACTTTCAATTTTATCCAATTGTACATTGAGCTTGGATTAGCATTGCAATTGTTACCTTAGTTTTAAAAAATTTTGCAATTTTACCTTATAGTAAATTTTCGTTCAAAGAATTATTGAAAAAATATTCTCATGTGCATTATAAAACATATATGTTTGGTATGATATTGATAGGATTAAGATAAAAATTATATTAGGGTTTTTTTTTAATTTATTTTTTATTTTTTTTTTTAAGTTTGTAAGTTTTGGTAGTCTTTTACATTAATTTTTGTTAAATTAGTTTGTAAACTAGTAGAATTTGAATAGAAGGTAAAAGTTACCATACTTGTCCAAGTTTAAGGCTCAAATGGATGAAATTGAAATTTTGTGGTTAAAATAGGGGTAAAAATTGTTTTTTTTTCCCCTAAAAATAATTTTGAACATATGGATATTAGTTTATATACTTTGATATTAAATTGTTTAAATTATAAGTTTGGTCTTTAAATTTTTAAGATGGTGTCTAATAAGTCTTTAACTTTTAAAAGTTTCTAATAAGTCCCCAGACTTTCAATTTTATGTAGGTCCCTAAATTTTCAATTTTGTAACTAATAGATTCTTAAAAAAATAAAAATAAAAATAAAATCCAGGGAAAAATACACTTTTAGTCCTTGAGGTTTGGATTAGGTTTTATTTTGATCCTTGAGTTTTCAAACTCGACAATTTAACCCTTGAGGTTTGTATTTTGTTTCATTTTGGTCCCTCCGTCCAATTTTTCGTTAATTACTAACGGATTGCTGACGTGACACTAATTTTTTATTTAAAAAATTATTTTAAATTTTTTAAAAATATATATTAAAATAATAAAAATATTATTATTTTTAAATATATTTATTTCTTCTTCTATCTCCTTTTCTCTTTCTTCTTCTTCCTCCACACCACCCTACAACTGCCATTGGTAGCCATTGGCCGCCGCTGCCAGCCAATTTTTTTTTCTCTTCTTTTCCTTTTCTTTTTCTTCCTTTTTTCTTTTCTTCTTCTTTGAAAATCTAAGGAAAAAGGAAATAAATGTTTTTAGATCATTAACCTAACACAACCCATCTAAACATTAGATTTTTCAACTTTGAAAATCAAAGGAAAAAGGAAATAAAAAATGGAAGAAAAAGCCAATCAAACCCTAAGCCCCATCTTCTTCTTCCTCCTTTGCCCTCACAGTGGCAGTACCTGACAATGCGACCTATGGTGTTGTGACATTGAGTTCACAAACGGTGAGTGGTGTAGGTTCCTTCCTGTGGTGACAACGTTTTACCAGATATGGGCTTCTTGCGGCAACAACGCTTCACGAACAATGAGCTGACGACATCTCCTTCTTGCGACAACAGAAAACCCACACGAGCTTTGAAAAAAAAACGGTTGGAAGGAAGGGGTTTTTCCCTTCGTTCTGGATTGAAACGAAGGGGTTTTCCCTTCGTTCTAGTCTGAAACGAAGGGGTTTTTTCCTTTGTTTTAGTCTTTAATTTTTTTTTAAAAAAATAAAAACATAGAAAGAAAAGAAGGAAGAAGGAAGGAGAAGAAGGAAAAAAAATTGTCAGCTGCAGCGATTGATAGCTCACGTTATGAGCTATTTTTCATGGTATTTTATTGTTAGTCTTAGAGATTAATGTGGCCAGTTTCATACTCTTTTGTGTTTATTTTGTAGGAATCACGAGTTTTGGAATGAAATGGAGAAAAGGGAAGTTGATCTAATGCTTTGGGAGTTGAAAAAGCAAAGGATTTGAAGAAGAGATGAAAAATGAGCTACAGTAGCCAATTGAATCAAGAGGAGAATGTCGAGTGAAAGAGTGTACAACACTCGTGCGGCAGCGATACGGATTGGAAGCACTCTTATTTCATTAATTTTACAACTAAAAGCATGCTTAAATATGAACCGAAAAACAGAGTAGTGATAAACCAACCTTTGAGTTGAAAATCAAGCTACTCCGTGGATGAATTCTAAACACGAACAACTTGTGGACAACCACCGAAGCCTTCCTCGCTATCCTCCGACCTTAGAATGACTTGTGAGAGTCTAAAAAAATGATGAATTCGAGAAGAACAACTTGTGAGTTCAAGCTAAACATATGAGAAGAGGTAATGAATTTGAGAGAGAAATTAGTTATCCTTCTTAGAGGCAAACTTCAACAAGTTTAATCTTCTTCTTCAGCTTAATCACCTTAAGTAAGGGAAACATGCACCATGGTTAAGCTAGAAGAAGACACCTCATGAGGCAAAATATGAGTCTTGGAAACTAAGGGCTCGTTTGGTAATGTTCTCGTTTCTTGTTTCCGTTTCTTCATTTTATTAAAGAAAAATAGAATTTCATGACCCTAACACATATACATTCAATAATAATAATCCTATATTCTTATTTATGTTTGGAAAAAATTGGAAACAAAAACAAAAAAGGAGAAACTAGTTTTAGTTGTTCCCAAAAGTTCTATACAAATTTTGGGAGTGTTTCTAAAAAATGAGAAACAAGAAACATACATAGTTATTAAATGCTTAGATTTCTTAATAAAATTGGAAACAAGAAACAAGAAACGAGAACGTTATCAAACGGGCCCTAAGTGTCTTGCTCATATATTTTGCCTCTTAAGATTGTTTAATTAAAAAATTGAAATTTATTTTATTAATTAATTTAAATTGATTCAAATAATTACTTTAAAAAATCAATTTCATTTAATTAAATAAATTATATTTAATTTAATATCTAATATTAAATTAAATAGTTCACCAATCTCAATCTCTCTCAAACTCAATTTTGAGTGTGAATCCCGATTCAAATTCACACCAAAATATGTATCCTATACATATTAACAATATTTAAAATTTATTTAAATATTTTCGTCTCTCTCAAATTATAGTTTAATTCATAATTAAACTAAAACACGTTAAGTACATCTCATATAATTAACGTCAACTCCCTAAACCGAATTTGAACGATTCAAATTCTTTCATCACACTGTTCTAATGTTTAGTCCGTATGAGCTAACAGGGGGACCTAATGGACCTACAGATCATGGGCTCCAACGATCTGAGATTAACCGACTAAACTCATTAACCTAATTAATCAACATTCGTTAACTACCGGGACACTCCACTATAGTCCAGTAGTTGCACTCCCCTCATTGTAGATATATTTATGTCCACCCGATATAACCATGATTAGTAAGTCGATCATTCACAAGTCATTCGTAACTATAGCTGGATCAAATGTTCGTTTTACTCCTGAAGTTACCCCTTGTTCCTTATGTCCCACTGATCCTCTAATGAACAATTGGTTTGTGGTCCAACCACCAAACCGAGTCCCTCTCGAACCAATGAGAGGGCGGGATCCCTATGTTCAAGCCCCGGAGTCAGTACTTAAGGGAACAACCTCTCTACTATCCCTAATTTTGGGCAGGAGTGAATTCTATCTTGCAGGACTATGTCTTTAGCTATCTATTCGGTCTTATCCCCAAAATGCTAGGCTTATTGAGTCGGCGATGATGAGCCACTCTCACCCATGCAAATCAAAGGATAATCATGAATAAACAAGAGTTCATAGTTAGCTCAGGATTAAGATCGAGTTACCTAGGTCATCGTATGAAATTAGTTAGTCTCAACAGTAAACGTCGTTATAGAAGGAGTGTACGAGACACTAGCGGAAGCAATTTGGATCGAAACACTCAAAGTTCTTTTAATTTTAGTTTAGAAAAACATGCATTCAAAGAACGAAAAACAGAGAGCTGAGTTTACCAACCTTTTGGTAGCCGAATTCAAGCTATTCTTTGGAGTAATCTTAACTCGATCGGTTTGTAGACGACCACGAGTGTCTTTCCCGCTATCCTCCGGCCTTAGAACGAGTTGTGGGACTCGGTTTGAGATGAATTTGGGAGTAAGAAGAGTGTGTATAAGAGTTGGTGAGTTATGTTCTTGAGAGAGATTTTTTCCAGTAGCTTTTCTCTTTCATTCACCACTTAAATCTTAGTTTCTTCTAATATAAAGAAGAATGCATGTCCTTACATGCCTAAGATTATGACAGCAAGATGAATTTATGCTTAAGTCAAGAGATGTGGTGTCTTGCAAAGATAATTTACCTCTTGGTTTATAGAAAAAAATGAAAAAAAAATTCAATTTTCAATTTTCCTACAAAACCCACCAAGATAAAATTAATTCTTTTTTAATTAAGTTTAAATAAGATTAAACCAAATTATTAATTAAACAATTTAATTAATAATAATTATTTAATTTAATATCAAATACTCAATTAAATAATTACAATAAACCTGATACCAATCTCGATCTCTCTCATAATTGATTTGTTCGAATATGAATCCGTATCCATATTCGGACCGAAATATGTATCCTATACACATACAATATTTAAATTCAAATATTTCCAACTCTCTTTATAATTTAATTCAAAATTAAAATATAACACGTAAGATATATCATATATAATTAACGTTAACTCCTTAAAACCGAATTTGAACATTTCAAATTCTTTCATCATTTTGTTCTAAGGTTTTGTCCGTAGAGCTAGCAGGGGACCTAATGGACCTACAGATCATGGGCTCCAACGATCCGAGATTAACTACCGGGACACTCCACTATAGCCCAATAGTTGAACTCCCCTCACTGTAGATATATTTCTATCCTTTTTAACGATTTCTAGAATTATCTATTATCTCCCGATCTCAAGATTAATCCTAGTCATGCATAACGATTTCTAGGTTAAATCCTCTCTCCCGAGTTAGACTTAGACACAAACATCATTCAATTCATGGCCAGTAAATTGACAGCATTAAAGAATACATTATGCATAAATGAAATCATAACAAACATCCATAAAATCAATCCAAAATTGCCCAACGGCTACATCAATCCCTAAGGTAAAAAACTTAGCTACTCATACAATGAGTTACGATATAGCAAAAGTCTAAAACAACCATTAAAACTAACTAAAGAGGGAAAGAAGATTAAACACTAAGTAGCCGAGACTGCACGTCCTCGTCACGATCTCCACGAACAAAGCCTTGAATCCCGCTCCTCTCCACTTGGTTCAGCTTCCACAGAGGGAGTTTTAGGCCAAAATTGCATCCAAAGAAATCCCCCAAATCAGCCCTAATCGCATTCTATTTATATAGAAAAAAGTCGACAGCGTCGCGACGCTGTCGCTATACCGAGCATTCTATAAAGGAAATTCTTGAGAGCGTCGAGACGCTATTGTCACAGCGTCGCGTCGCTATGACCTTTTTCCTCTTGATTCAAAAGAGGAAAGCACCAGCGTCGAGACGCCCAGAACCAAGGGTCTCGACACTGGTCTGCAGATTGCACACTCTAATAGGCTTCCAACTTCGATTCTCTTCGTTCCTTTGACTCCTTTTCGCATCTCGAACACCCAATTAGCTCCAATTTCTCGATTTAACTCCAAAACATGATTCCTACAAATAAAGCACTAAAATGCATAAATTTGGCTAATTAATTATCAAAAACTAGCTAAATTAATTAAGGAAAAATAGTTAGCTATGTTCGCTATCACCAACCAATTAATTCATAATTAATTGTTCCCCACATTAATTAAATATCATATATTTCATTAATTTTACATTTGAATCATATTCAAATGTTTCTCTCTCTTTCAACCTATAGTTTTAATGTGCATCAAATGTAAATTAATACTAAAATGTAGTATTAATTTAATTAAATCATATTTAATCAACTTAATTAATTCTTTAATTAAATATCATATATTTAATTAATTTTTCCATTTGAATCATATTCAAATAATTCTCTCATATACTATAGTTCTAATATGAATCTCATTCATATAAAATTTAACCTATAGTATTTATATGAATCTAATTCATATTAAATATTTGAACTCTTTTAAATATTTAATTCTATCATTAATTAATTTTGAATCACATCCAAAATTAATTTTATATCATATAGTTTATTTTAATAATTAAACTTATATTATAATGTATCTCTATACATTATATTAATTGCATCACATACAATTAACTAGAATTTCCTTATTGAATTTGAACTCTTCAAATTCTATTCCAGAATAATTAATCTCAAAACCCTTTACAAGCTAGCAGGTGGACGTAATGGACCTACAGATCAGAAGCTCCAACGATACGAGATTAACTGGCTAAACTCATTAACCAAGTTAATCAACATTCGTTAACTGTGGGTCACTCCACTAAAGACCCACAACTGCACTCTTCTCACTGTAGAATATTTTTATGTCCACAGATATCGATCATACCGGTAAGTCAATCCTTCACGAGTGTTTGTAACGCCAGTTGGGTCAAATTATCGTTTTACCCCTGGGTTACCTCTGGATCCTTAAGTACCATTGATCCCTCTAATGAGCTGTTTAGGGTCCAACCACTAAACAAAAGTTCCTCTGGGACCAAGAGAGGATGGCGCGTCTTTGTTCAAGACCCGGAATCAGCCCTTAAGGGAACACACATCTACTTACCCCAATAGGGGAATGAGTGAATTCCATCTTGTAATGTTATGTTTCTAGCCCCCACTTGGTCTTGTCCATAAAATGGTAGGCTTATTGAGTCGGCGAACTGACCACTCTCACCCATACAAATCTAAGGACAATCCCTTATGAAAAGGGGTTCATAACATACTCAGAATTCAGAATGAGTTACCTAGGTCATCCTATTGAAATAGAAACCTATCTAGTCAACGACGTTACATCTAGTGGTTACTATTTCGCGGTCCGGTCTTATGCAAACTCATTGCATAGGATACCCCCATTCACATGTCTCCTACATGGATGCTTTGAATCATTGCATCTGTATCGAATACAAAGTGGGTCATATCCCCTATTGGGGTAAGTAGATGTGTGTTCCCTTAAGGGCTGATTCTAGGGCTTGAACAAAGGCGCGCCGCCCTCTCCTAGCCTGAGAGGAACTCCTGTTTAGTGGTTGGACCCTAAACAACTTGTTCATTACAGGAATCAGTGGTACTTAAGGAACCAGAGGTAACCCAGGGGTAAAACGGTAATTTGACCCAGCTGGTGTTACGAGCACACGTGAAGGATTGACTTACTGCTTGGTCGATATCCGTGGACACAGAAATATTCTATAGTGAGAAGAGTGCAGCTGTGGGTCTTTAGTGGAGTGACCCACAGTTAACGAATGTTGACTAAACTTGGTCAATGAGTTTGGCCAATTAGTCTCGTATCGTTGGAGCTTCTGATCTGTAGGTCCATTAGGTCCCACTGGTAGCTCGTAAAGAGACTTGAGGCAATTAAGTATAAATTGTAAATTGAAAGTGTTCAATTTATTTGGGGAATCGTATAATGTATATTGATGCATTATAATATAAAGTTTATGAAACTTTATAATATAATTTTTGAATTAATTTAAAAAAATTAATTCTTGAGAGAAAGTATTTGAAAGAGTTCAAATAAATTTAATATGAATTGGATTCATATTAATTTTAATTTTAATAAAATCCCTAAGATTAAATATATGATATTTAATTGGGTAAATTAATTAATTATGGAATTAATTAATTATTTATTAAAATTAGAGACCTTTTCCTATTAGGAAAGAAAATATTTGAAAGAGTTCAAATAAATTTAATATGAATTGGATTCATATTAATTTTAATTTTAATAAAATCCCTAAGATTAAATATATGATATTTAATTGGAAAATTAATTAATTATGGAATTAATTAATTATTTATTAAAATTAGAGACTTTTTCCTATTAGGAAAAGGTCTCCCTTTTCCTATTAGGAAAAAGGTCTGGACCTTTACTATATATAGGACCCCTGGGGTGGGGTGAAAGGTATCCCATTCATTCTCCTACTCTCAGAGAATTCTCCCAAAGGCTCCCACAAGTCTCCTTCCTCTAGAAGTCTCAGAGTCATACCGGTGTAGCCATAGTGGTGGTGTTCGCACTAGTTCGTGATTAATTCACAAGCAGTTGGTGAATTTAATCTGAGTCGTCAACGAGAATAAGTAATTTGTTACTTTATAAATTAGATTTAGATCTAATATTTTTGTATGCTTAGCCTTAATATATATTTAGAATAGTTCTAATATTATTGCCAATGTATTGGTATTTTAGATTAAACAAAAATTAATTACGAATCGGTCCCAATCACGCTTCCGCTTTACGGAATTACGGAATTCCAATCCTTCAGACATATTCGGCCTCCATGGTGGAGTCTACAATGCATCCTTGCTTGATGCTACGCCAGACTACAGCTCCCCCGTTGAGGGTAAATACTGACCCTGATGTGGATTTCCTAGAATCCTTATCAGTCTAAAAGTCAGAGTCTGTGTATCCTGTAAGGATCAAATCCTTAGAGCCATACACAAGCTGATAGTCGCTCGTTCTCCGAAGATACTTGAGGATGTTTTTAACTGCAATCCAGTGGTCTAACCCCGGATTGGACTGGTACCTGCTGACTATCCCAACTACATAGCAAATGTCAGGCCTAGTACACAACATGGCGTACATAAGACTGCCCACAGCTGAAGCATAAGGAATTCGTCTCATATCCTCAATTTCTTGAGGTGTCTTAGGACACTGTTCCTTAGACAAATGAACTCCGTGCCTGAAGGGTAGTAAACCCCTCTTGGAATTCTGCATCTTATATCTAGACAACATCTTGTCTATATATGATGCTTGAGACAGGGCTAACGTTCTGTTCTTACGATTCCTGATAATTTGAATCCCTAGAACATACTGAGCTTCACCCAAATCTTTCATTTGGAACTCAGTCGATAGCCATTTTTTAATGTCAGCTAGATATTCTACATCATTCCCAATGAGAAGAATATCATCTACATACAACACCAGAAAAGCTACTGAACTGTTGATAATCCTTTTGTAAACACAAGGCTCATCAACGTTCTGGTCAAAACCATAAGATTTGACAGCAGTGTCAAACCTTATATTCCAAGATCTGGAAACTTGCTTCAACCCATAAATGGACCGTCTAAGTTTGCAAATTTTTTGCTCCTGACCTTGAGCAATGAACCCCTCTGGTTGAGACATAAAGATGTTCTCTTAAAGATTGCCATTCAGAAAAGCAGTCTTGACATCCATTTGCCAAATCTCATAATAATAAAACGTGGCAATGGACAAGAGTATCCTTATCGACTTTAACATGGCAACTGGGGAGAAGTTTTCTTCATAGTCCACCCCTTCCTTTTGGGTATAACCCTTTTGCCACAAGTCGAGCTTTGAAAGTCTATACTTTCCCAGCTGCGTCTCGTTTTCTCTTGTAGATCCATTTGCACCCTATGGGTTTAACCCCTTCAGGTCGGTCTACAAGATCCCAGACTTGATTGAAGTACATAGACTCCATCTCTAGGTCCATAGCTTTGACCCACTGGTCATGGTCCACATCATTCATTGTCTGTCTAAAGGTCAATGGATCCTCAACCCCATCATCAGGTATGACAGTTGGAGTTTCTGCTAAACCCAGATAGCGTTCAGGTTGAATAACAACCCTCCCACTACGTCGAGGCATTCTCAACTCTTGAGAAGGATGGGCTTGACCAGATGTACTGGGCTCATCAATAACTCTTGTTGAAGGTCCAGCCTCTGAACTGGGCTCATCAACAACTCTTGTTGAAGGTCCAGCCTCATCAACAACTCTTGTTGATTCATTTGTAGCTTTACCAGAAAGTTCACTTAACACAATTTTACTGCATGGTATGTGTTCTTTAACGTGGTCTTCTTCCAAGAAAGTAGCATTTGTCGATACAAACACTTTATTTTCTTTTGGATCGAAGAAGTATCCACCTCTTGTTTCTTTTGGGTAGCCTACGAATAGGCATAATTTTGAACGTGAATCCAATTTCTTTGGGTTTGCTACTAACACATGTGCAGGGCAGCCCCAATTGCAGTCTCTACTGCATAACCCCAAAATGAACTAAGCAACTGAGCATAGCTCATAATAGATCGAACCATGTCTAACAAGGTTCTGTTTCTCCTTTCAGATACACCATTCTGTTGAGGTGTACCTGGTGCTGAGAGTTGGGACGATATTCCATGTTCTATCAAATAGTTTTGGAATTTTAAGTCCAAATACTCTCCACCTCGATCAGATCGAAGTGTTTTAATGGTCTTACCTAACAAGTTCTCAACTTCAGTCCTGTACTCCTTGAACTTTTCAAGGGCTTCAGACTTATGACTCATTAGGTATAAATAACCATACCTTGAATAATCATCTATGAAAGAGATGAAATATTCATACCCTCCTCGAGCTCTTACATTCATTGGACCACAGAGATCCGTATGTACGAGTTCTAAGGGCTCCTTGGTATGATAACCTTTTCCAGTAAAAGGTCGTTTGGTCATCTTACCTTCGAGACATGACTCACATGGAGGTAAAGTACCATCTTCTAACTGGCTTAGAAGTCCGTTCTTAACCAATCTCCCAATCCTATTGAGATTTATGTGGCCAAGTCTCAAGTGCCAAAGATAGGTACTTTGAGAAACTTTTTGCCTTTTTGGTTGAGTCTCAGCTGTTTTAAACATTTCATTGTTCAAAATAGCCCTAGACTCTATTGGTCTTAAGACATACAAATTGTTCTCCATTTTTGCAGAACATATATCAGCACCCCTTTTAGTAATGAAAGCTTCATTCACAGAAAAGGACACTGAATACCCTTGTTCTAGCAAACAAGAAATAGAAATCAAATTTCTTTTTATTCTAGGAACTATATATACGTTATCTAATAACATATAACGTTCCCTGGAGAAGAACACTTTAATATCTTCCACTGCTTTAGCTGAAATGAGCTCCCCAGTCCCAACTCTGAGAGTCATTTCCCCAGCATCCAACTGTTGCCAGGAGCTCATTCCCTCAAAGGAAGAGCATACGTGATGAGTGGCACCTGAATCTAGGATCCAGGCTGTGTCATCATTTTCCACTATACACGTTTCAATGATCAATAAATCAAATTTATTTTCATTGAGATGTGCTAAGCAGTCTATGTCATATTCATCATGAACAATTTCAGATAAATTAGACATATGGGCTTGAGGACCGTCCTCAGTTAAGACCAATTCCACGCATTTAGTGTTTAGGTTCATTTTCTTAGTTGTATTAGAAATACCAGTTTTGTAGTTGGCGTTATTCGAGGCATATAAAGAACGTTTCATTGCTGAGAACAAACAAACTAACTTAATAAGTATTGTTACATTAACCCATTACACAAAATAATATTATTATTTTAATCCAACCAATTTAGCAAAAGTAATGATCAACCCATAGAATAAACATTCATTTTGCAACGATACTTCAGAGGTTTAGAACAACAGCTACCGTAGGGTAGTCAGCTACTCCTCCTCTGAATTGAGACAATCTCAGCTAATCCATATTCCCGGAATAACTCATATTCCAATAGTTCTTAGCTACCGTTTTTTCGGTCAGGAAATTATTAACACCTTAACAATTTCCCGTAAGTGTGACCCTCCATTTTTCAGATTTCAGAGGTCGGCCCCAACAATGCTACCGTAGGGAAAGTCAAAGTTGGAAATGGACCTAAGAAACCCTATCCATTTCTGGAGTTTGCGTTGTTCCGACTCCCATGATCAAGCCCTCCGTAGGGTGATCGCTCCCAGGGCGACTCGCAGGTAGATCATTGGGATCTCACGGTGCAACCTAATGGAGGAGACCGTAGGATACGTTGACACGTTCTTGCTCCCACTTACTATAAAATACTCCCTCATTCACCTTGGTATTGATTCATGCAAACACCATCCGTAGGGGGTCACTCCCAGGGTGACTCGAGGCCAAGCATGAACCTCACGTTGTGAACTTTTGAGGACGTGAGAGCAAAACTTGATTTATGAAAATCTTGTTTTGATATATTTCCTCCCACTAAGTATTTTTATAATTATAGGGTTTATTACTTAGGTAAATTCCGGCTAAGTGAATCTATCTAAGTCTATGCCTGTATATAACTTTTATATATATAGGTCTTTTCTCTAATGTCTAGGTGGATTAAACACTTTTAATTACCTAGAGACATTGCATGCTAATATAACTATGGTTAATTCAACTCAAGTTCCGGCTCATTTCCCAGGTAGCAGTAGGGGTGTTCATCTTCACACCGAAAATCGACACGACCGACCGAAACCGACCGAACCGACGGAGGTCGGTCGGCTAGCCGACCAAGTCGGCCGGTGTCGGTTTTTGAATTCTCTCGACCGGTCGGTCGGTCGGTCGGCCAGGCGAAAATACATATAACCGACCGACCGACCGACTTATGTATATATTTAAAAAAAAAAAAAGTAATTTTTATTTAACTCACCACCACCCACCTTTGGCCCAGCCCAACACAACACAATCAATCAGCCACCTTCGGCCCAGTCCAAACTCCAAAGACTCCACCTTTGGCCCATTCCAAAATTCCAAGTTTTCAACCCTAGCTTCACATCACTTCATCATCATCAGTCATCACTTTCACTCATCAGCATTCAGCCTGCTGCTGCCTTCATCCTTCAGCCCCTGATTTTCGAAAATCACAGCCACCTTGAAGTTCTCATCTCAGTTCTCACGCCGACCAGCCGAAGTCCCTCGCCGGCCGCCGTTTTTCATCTGTCTCTCGTCGCCTCGCCGAACTCCATCGCCCTCCGACGGTCTTCTTCTCTCTCCCGTCGCCTCGCCGAACTCCCTCGCCCTCCCCTCTGTTTACCTCCCGCCGGCGCCGTCACGTCTTCTTCGTTTTCCTCCGCCGGCGCTGCTGTCTTTTTTTTTCCTTTTCAAGGTTAGAACTTACTAACTTAGATCCCTCCACTCCAACATTTCAGTTTCTAACTTTCTACTTCAATTTTGATTTGTCCTTCAACATTTTGTCTTCTCTGTTTTCCTCACGTTGTCTTGCTCGTTCAGTTTCAGTAAAGTGGTTGTCGTGAACACACCGCATTTCTCAACTTAGAAGCTGGATTCAGAAGAGTAAGATTTTTTTAAAAAAATTTACTTTGTATTATTAAAACTGAATAAAAATAAAAATAAAAACTGAATATAATAAAGAATTCACATAAAGAATTTACTTTAAAAAGAATTTTGCTCTTGTTTATTCACAGAAATAAAAGTGGAATAAATAAAGATTTTTTACAAAGAATTCAAAATTGAATATAAATTTAGGAATATAAATTTGCTGATGCTTTAAAAAAGAGCCACATGAATATACTTTAAAAAGAGCCACGTGAATATACTTTAGTGCTTTACAATTTACAAACATGAATATAAATTTTAATCCAATTATTTACAATGTATTGTGAATTTAACTAAATTTTAACAATTTTTTATTAGTAATGTTTGTTAAATATTAATTCATTGATTCATTGAATGTTTATTTTCATTTTTCACAGGGTCAATATGGATAGTATCCCGGAAGAAAGTTCGGAAGAAAGTTCAATCCATGTTGTGGAGAAATCAAGTGTAGCTAAGAAAAGCAAAGTGGATCATGAGAGCCCAACCAAAAAACGTAAGAATACTAAAACCTCTGTAGTTTGGGATCATTTTGAGAAAATTAAAGATTGTGATCCTAATGATCCTTATGCTAAGTGTAAATATTGTGGGGCTAAGTATGCATGTCATTCCAAGCGTAATGGTACCGGCAGTTTGAAACACCATTTAGAAATTTGTAAGAAATACCCTTATCAAAGAAAGAAAGATCCAGGACAAAAACAATTGGTTTTCAAGCCTAAAGAAGCGATTGATGATTCTGAATCAAAACTTAGTTGTGAGACTTTCAGTATAGAGAGTTGTAGAAGAGCTCTTGCTGAGATGATTATTCTAGATGAATTGCCTTTTAGGTTTGTGGAGAACATAGGTTTTCGAAGATTTATCAACAAATCAATAACCTTGTTTGCTCCTAATTTTGTCCTTCCATCTCGAATAACTATTGCTAGGGATGTGCTTAAGATATATGTTAGTGAAAGAAAACGGTTGAAAGAAATGTTTAAGGCAAAGCGTTATAGAGTTTCTCTCACTACAGATTGTTGGACTTCTGGACAAAACATTAATTATATGGTATTGACGGCACACTTTATTGATTCTGGTTGGAATTTACATAAGAGGATTCTTAGTTTTTCTACGATTGAGAATCATAGAGGGGATACCATTGGTAAAACCATCGAAAAGAATTTAAAGAATTGGGGTATTGATAAAGTTATGACTTTGACGGTGGACAATGTTAGTTCAAATGATACTGCAGTTGCTTATCTTATTAAGAGATTTAGTAGTGGGTTATTATTGAAAGGTGATTTTTTGCATGTTAGATGTTGTGCCCATATATTAAATCTTATTGTAACTGATGCTTTCAAGGAGCATTATGAGTGCATTAGTAGGATTCGCAATGTTGTAAGATTTGTGAGGTCTTCTCCCGCACGTGCTACGAAATTCAAGAAGTGTATTGAAATTGAAAAGATTAATTCTAAGAGTTTGGTGTGTCTAGATGTTTCCACTAGATGGAACTCTACATATATGATGCTTGAGGCGGCTACAAAGTTCCAAAAAGCTTTTGAGAGATTAGAAGATGAAGACTCAACTTTTATGAATGAATGTCAGCCAACTAGAGAAGATTGGGAGAATGCTAAGATGTTGGTTAGACTTTTGAAAGTGTTTTATAATGTCACTTTAAAGATTTCAGGCTCTTTATATACCACGTCTAATGTGATTTTCCACCAAATTAGCACAATTCAAAATTGCATACAATTGAATTCAATGGATAGTGGAAATCAAATTCTTTGTGATGTGGCTAAGGGTATGAAGTCTAAGTTTGAGAAGTATTGGGGAAATAATGAGAAGACCAATTTGTTGTTGTATGTTGCTGTTGTGTTGGACCCACGATATAAGTTGAAATTTTTATCGTATTGTTTCAACAACTTGTTAGAGCCAACTTCTGCTAAAAGCATGACAGATAAAGTAGAGCAGGTTTTGAGACAACTCTTTCATGCATATAGTTCTACTTCATCTTTTTCTGGTGGTAGTGGCAGTGGCAGTACATGTACAAATGTCATTACTAAAGAAAGCAGTGGGACTCAAACTTTGGATGTTGATGATGAGAGTGAGACATATGGATTTGCACGTTCATTCTCGAGTGTCGAGACTACCAACTTCGATAGAGAGTCAGAGATTGATGTGTATTTATTAGAAACTCTTGCTAAGGATGATAGTACTTTTGACATTCTTAATTGGTGGAAGCATAATAGTCATCGGTTTGAGATTCTCAGTGCAATAAGTAGAGATATTTTGGCAATTCCAGTTTCGACCGTAGCATCTGAGTCTGCTTTTAGCACTGGAGGACGTGTAGTTGATTCCTCTCGTTCTTCATTGGCTCCAAAAACAGTTGAGGCTCTTATATGCACCCAAAATTGGCTCAATTCCAACCCAATAGATATTGAGTTTTTCAAACTTCTGGAGGAAGACTCAACACTGGAAGAAGGTGATGGTTTTACTTTGTTTTTTTTTTTTTTTTTTTGATTAATATTTTGTTTTCAATCATAAAAGTGTTAATCTATTGTGTATAATTTTTTGTAGGATTCAGAATGGTCATTGATGAAGAAAAAGATGTTGATGAGATTGACTTTTCGAAGTTATGAAGTCTATCTCTTTAATCCTTGATTATGTTTCTTTTTGAAAGACTTTTTTTAAGGACTTTTTTGTGGACTTTTGATTCTTGAAGAATTATCTGTAATTTATGTTCATTGTTATATGTTGTTTGTAATTTATGACATATGATACTATTTCAAGTTATGTGTTTGGAATGTTTAAATTTATAAGGCCTGTGATATGTTCAATGTTGAATGTTCAATGTAATATGTGTTTGACCTATTTCAATTTATATGATTTATGAGACTTTCAAATTATGTTTGTGTTTTAATTATTTAAATTTATAGGACTTGAGACTATGCACTCAATTAATAGGTGAGAAAACATTTCAATTAATCATTCGTAATTATTCATTTTAGAGGTGAGAAAAACTTTCAATTTATCATCAATTTAGATATTAAATTACAATAATTTTTATAGTTATTAAAAACAAAACATTTGCATTCATCATTAAAAAAAATTCTTAAACTCTTAGAAAAGAAGATATAAAAAAAACTTACAATACTCATCAAAGAAAACGTTGTAGGGAAAATATATATATATATATGTAACTTAAAACTAAAAAAAAAAATAAATAAATAAAAAAAATGAAAATTAAAAACCGACTGAACCGACCGGTCGGTCGGTCGGCTAGAACACCCCCACAGGAAACCGTCGATTTCCATGCTTTTGAAAAACCGACCGACCGATGAACTCCCCTAGGTAGCAGTTGTTCCGTAAACCGTCATCTTAAGTACCTCCAGCCTTAGACAGAACTTTACCGGTAGAGTTCCCTTATAACCAATAGTTATGATAAATCTTTACTCTAAAGATCTAGGTGAATTAAACTCTTTTAATTGACCTAGTGATATTGCATGCTAACGTAACTATGGTTAATTCAACTCAAGTTCCGAGTCAGTTCCCAGGTAGCAGGTGTTCCGTAAACCGTCATCTTAAGTACCTCCAGCCTTAGACAGAACTTCATCGGGAGAGTTCCCTTATAACCATAGTAAAGTAAACTCTTTACTCTAAAGATCTAGGTGAAGTAAACTCTTTTAATAAACCTAGTGATATTGCATGCTAACATTTAACTATGATTAATTCAACTCCGGTATTCCGGGTTAGTTCCCAGGTAGGAGGTGTTCCGTAAACCGTCATCTTAAGTACCCCCAGCCTTAGACAGAACTTAACCGGTGGAGTTCCCTTATAATCATAGTAATGTTTTTCCTACATAGTCAATTAAAACTATTTTTAATTCTAAGTAAGAAAATAATTCTAATCCTATTAGAATTATAATGAGCTTAGGTCTAATTAATTTTAAACATTTTAAAATTAACTCATTTTAACCTAAGGTCCTATGTTTGCATGCAACTCTTTTTTTATAGGTTGACGGTTTCTAATCAATTTTATAACTTATTATAAAATTTTAATGATTAGCCCTATAACATGCTTCTATGGTGTTGGAAAAATAACAATCATATTCTAATTATTCAACACCATATTATTATGACGCCGATAACGATAATATAACGATTATATTAATCTAAAGTGGTGTCATGCTTCATGCAATTTCAATTTCATTTAATTAATATCGATTATATTAATTAAACATCCATGAAATTAAATTACATGAAATTTGACATTAATATAATATAACTCTTATATTAATCTAATTAATGTCATGCTCAATGCTATTCCATTTTCATTTAATTAATATAACATTTTATATTAAATCATACATGAAAACAAGCATTGATTTATATTTATTATTTTCATTCATAATATAACTAATTATATTAATACTCATGAAAATAATGCTAAGCATGCATGCTACATTAATAAAATATAACAATTATATTTATCTAATTAATGTCATGCATCATGCTTTTCCAATTTCATATATTTAATATAACAATTATACTAAATAACTCATGAAATTTAAATTCATGCATAATTATCATATATTATAACATTTATAACATAAATATGCATGAAACATGCTTAACCTATGGTGGGAATTTAAGCTATATGACATCCATAAAGCAAATAAATAGCAATTGAATCGGTTAATTTTGGCCCCTAGGATAAAATAAAGCATAAATTACAATAATTATAGCTAAATTCTATCCTAAAAATCCTTCTGCAGCTCCAAATACTGGTCTAGACCGCCCGAACCGACCCGAACCACTTCGAACCAGCTATGAAAACCACGAACCGAGCTAAATTCCAGCTGAACCGGACCAAATCGGTCCCAGCCCAACCAGACCGCGTGAATCGGACCGCCCAACAGCCTTGAACCGTCCTGTTGCGAATTTCTAGCGCGTGCTGTAATCGTGACAGCGTCGCAATTTCTCCGAGTTTTATCTCATAAAAACCTATTCTAGACCCGGACTTACATAGGACTCGATTTTACATAAAATACCCGAAACACCGGGCCCTTACATGATCAAATCACATAAAAACAGTAAAATCTATGGCCATAAAATTAACCTAAACAGTTCAATGCAAATCATACATACATTATGTATTAATCAATCCCACCAATAGTCAATGCAAATTTTAGAGAAACAAAATTAGATCTACGATCGGCTCTGATACCAATTGAAGGATTGGAATTCCGTAATTCCGTAAAGCGGAAGCGTGATTGGGACCGATTCGTAATTAATTTTTGTTTAATCTAAAATACCAATACATTGGCAATAATATTAGAACTATTCTAAATATATATTAAGGCTAAGCATACAAAAACATTAGATCTAAATCTAATTTATAAAGTAACAAATTACTTACTCTCGTTGACGACTCAGATTAAATTCACCAACTGCTTGTGAATTAATCACGAACTAGTGCGAACACCACCACTATGGCTACACCGGAATGACTCTGAGACTTCTAGAGGCAGGAGACTTGTGGGAGCCTTTGGGAGAATTCTCTGAGAGTAGGAGAATGAATGGGATACCTTTCACCCCACCCCAGGAGTCCTATATATAGTAAAGGCCAAGACCTTTTTCCTAATAGGAAAAGGGGGACCTTTTCCTAATAGGAAAAATTCTCTAATTTTAATAAATAAATAATTAATTCCATAATTAATTAATTTCCCAATTAAATATCATATATTTAATCTTAGGGATTTTATTAAAATTAAAATTAATATGAATCCAATTCATATTAAATTTATTTGAACTCTTTAAAATATTTTCTTTCCTAATAGGAAAAGGTCTCTAATTTTAATAAATAATTAATTAATTCCATAATTAATTAATTTACCCAATTAAATATCATATATTTAATCTTAGGGATTTTATTAAAATTAAAATTAATATGAATCCAATTCATATTAAATTTATTTGAACTCTTTCAAATACTTTCTCTCAAGAATTAATTTTTTTAAATTAATTCAAAAATTATATTATAAAGTTTCATAAACTTTATATTATAATGCATCAATATACATTATACGATTCCCCAAATAAATTGAACACTTTCAATTTACAATTTATACTTAATTGCCTCAAGTCTCTTTACGAGCTACCAGTGGGACCTAATGGACCTACAGATCAGAAGCTCCAACGATACGAGACTAATTGGCCAAACTCATTGACCAAGTTTAGTTAACATTCGTTAACTGTGGGTCACTCCACTAAAGACCCACAGCTGCACTCTTCTCACTATAGAATATTTCTGTGTCCACGGATATCGACCAAGCAGTAAGTCAATCCTTCACGTGTGTTCGTAACACCAGCTGGGTCAAATTACCGTTTTACCCCTGGGTTACCTCTGGTTCCTTAAGTACCACTGATTCCTGTAATGAACAAGTTGTTTAGGGTCCAACCACTAAACAGGAGTTCCTCTCAGGCTAGGAGAGGGCGGCGCGCCTTTGTTCAAGCCCTAGAATCAGCCCTTAAGGGAACACACATCTACTTACCCCAATAGGGGAAGGAGTGAATTCCATCTTGTACTGTTATGTTCCCAGCCCCTATTCGGTCTTGCCCCTAAAATGGTAGGCTTATTGAGTCGGCAAACTGGCCACTCTCACCCATAAAAATCTAAGGACAGTCCCTCCTGAAAGGGGTTCATAACAGACTCAGGACTGAGATTGAGTTACCTAGGTCATCCTATTGAAATAGAAACCTAAACTAGTTAACGGCGTTACATCTAGTGGTTACTATTTCGCGGTCCGGTCTTATGCAAACTCATTGCATAGGATACCCCCACCCGCATGTCTCCTACATGGATGCTTTGGATCATTGCATCTGTATCGAATACAAGGTGGGCCGTATCACATAGTGTCACCAGGATAAGGTACCTAGTCTTATCCCTATACTATAGACCATTTAGGTTGTTACTTGGACACTGATCCCCGTATGTCCCCACATACTAGTCCAAGTTTCATTTAAACAACCTTGGATCTTAGTTTATTGGATTTAGGGTTTATTAGTGCAAACTCGATTATTCAATAACCAAATTACTGAATTACTCAAATAACACTTTATTGAGATCGATTAATTTGTTTCATTTACTATCTATGAGTTTTAGGGCATAAAACCCAACAGTCGTTGCTTGTGAAGCAGCTAAGGAGGTTGTATGGCTACGGAAGTTCTTGATGAATTTGGAAGTTGTTCCACATATGAACTTGCCAATCACCCTTTACTGTGATAATAGTGGTGCAGTGGCGAATTCTAAAGAACCTCACAGTCATAAAAGAGGCAAGCACATAGAGCGCAAATATCATCTCATCAGAGAGATCGTGCAACGAGGGGACATGATCGTCACGAAGGTAGCCTCTGAGCACAATATTGCTGATCCATTTACGAAGGCTCTCACGGCTAAAGTGTTCGAGGGTCATCTAGAGGGTCTAGGTCTGCGAGATATGTACATAAAATAATCTAGGGCAAGTGGGAGAAGTGTAATGGGTATTGTGAATGCCCTAGTTTATTGTATTTATCTGTATTTGTACTTTTCATGTATTATACAGTATTAATACAAACTACTATTCCTACTTCAATGATTATTCATTCAATTTTGATTGTTGATGTACATTGCCCACTAGAGTTTTAGTTCAAGTGGGAGTTGTTGGGTTTTATGCCCTAAAACTCGTAGATAGTAAATGAAACAAATTAATCGATCTCAATAAAGTGTTATTTGAGTAATTCAGTAATTTGGTTATTGAATAATCGAGTTTGCATTAATAAACCCTAAATCCAATAAACTAAGATCCAAAGTTGTTTAAATGAAACTTGGACTAGTATGTGGGGACATACGGGGATCAGTGTCCAAGTAACAACCTAAAAGGTCTATAGTATAGGGATAAGGCTGGGTACCTTATCCTGGTGACACTATGTGATACGACCCACCTTGTATTCGATACAGATGCAATGATCCAAAGCATCCATGTAGGAGACATGCGGGTGGGAGTATCCTATGCAATGAGTTTGCATAAGATCGGACCGCGAAATAGTAACCACTAGATGTAACGCCGTTAACTAGTTTAGGTTTCTATTTCAATAGGATGACCTAAGTAACTCAATCTCAATCCTGAGTCTGTTATGAACCCCTTTCAGGAGGGATTGTCCTTAGATTTGTATGGGTGAGAGTGGCCAGTTTGCCGACTCAATAATCCTACCATTTCAGGGGCAAGACCGAATGAGGGCTGGGAACATAACAGTACAAGATGGAATTCACTCCTTCCCCTATTGGGGTAAGTAGATGTGTGTTCCCTTAAGGGCTGATTCCGGGGCTTGAACAAAGGCGCGCCGTCCTCTCCTGGCCCGAGAGGAACTCCTGTTTAGTGGTTTGACCCTAAACAACTTGTTCATTAGAGGAATCAGTGGTACTTAAGGAACCAGAGGTAACCCAGGGGTAAAACGGTAATTTGACCCAGCTGGTGTTACGAACACATGTGAAGGATTGACTTACTGCTTGGTCGATATCCATGGACACAGAAATATTCTACAGTGAGAAGAGTGCAGCTGTGGGTCTCTAGTGGAGTGACCCACAGTTAACGAATGTTGGCTAAACTTGGTTAATGAGTTTGGCCAATTAGTCTCGTATCGTTGGAGCTTCTATCTGTAGGTCCATTAGGTCCCACTGGTAGCTCGTAAAGAGACTTGAGGCAATTAAGTATAAATTGTAAATTGAAAGTGTTCAATTTATATGGGGAATCATATAATGTATATTGATGCATTATAATATAAAGTTTATGAAACTTTATAATATAATTTTTGAATGAATTTCAAAAATTAATTCTTGAGAGAAAATATTTGAAAGAGTTCAAATAAATTTAATATGAATTGGATTCATATTAATTTTAATTTTAATAAAATCCCTAAGATTAAATATATGATATTTAATTGGGTAAATTAATTAATTATGGAATTAATTATTTATTTATTAAAATTAGAGACATTTTCCTGTTAGGAAAGAAAATATTTGAAAGAGTTCAAATAAATTTAATATGAATTGGATTCATATTAATTTTAATTTTAATAAAATCCCTAAGATTAAATATATGATATTTAATTAGGGAAATTAATTAGTTATTTATTAAAATTAGGGACCTTTTCCTAAAGGTTTTCCTTTTCCTATTAGGAAAAATGTCTTGGCCTTTACCTATAAATAGGACCCCTCGGGTGGGGTGAAAGGTATCTCATTCATTCTCCTACTCTCAGAGAATTCCCCTCAAGGCTTCCTCTAGACTCTCACCAGTCTCCTGTCTCTAGAAGTCTCAGAGTCATACTAGTGTAGCCATAGTGGTGGTGTTCGCACTAGTTCGTGATTAATGCACAAGCAGTTGGTGAATTTAATCTGAGTCGTCAACGAGAGTAAGTAATTTGTTACTTTATAAATTAGATTTAGATATAATATTTTTGTATGCTTAGCCTTAATATATAGAGAAATTTTGGTAGATAGACTGTTTTTTATACATATTTTCATAAATGTCCATAGTTGTGTAGATTTCCAAGATTAGATTTCCAGATTTTTTCCTTACCATTTTACCCTTCTTGTCATATTTTATAAGATTTTATAAGATATTATCTTAACTAAATCCTTAATATTTTGAAAATATGATTCTTGAGATTTGATTTCGCCATAATGATTCCAACGTATTTTCCTTTTATTCGACAATTTTCATCCATTTTCGTTCTCTTGTTTGGTAATTTTCGGTTGATCCATTTTTTTCTCTTTAATTTTCGGTTGATCCATTTTTCTCTCTCTCTTTTTTTTTTCCTTCTTTATCGATTTATTCCTTCACGTTTTTTTCTTCGTGGCAGTAGTTTTCTATTTTCTTCATTAACCGAACAAAAACTAATCAATTTTTTTCTTCCCGTTTTTTTCTTCCCGACAGCAGTATATATAACATATTCGTTGGAATATCTAAAAAATGTGTATATATTTTGATTAATATTCATTTTACTGACATAACTATTTTGGCTATTTTATATATATATATATATGTTCCTAGTAATATACCGTTTATAATCTATGCATATATTGCATTGATTATTATATATTCTGGTTAATATTCAATATAATAGTTTAGTATATATGTCCCATAGTCTACGTACTTTTTTTTTTTAGATTTTTGTATTTTACAGAAAAACATTTATATTCATATATAACTTCATATATACCAGCTTATATATACTATGTACATAAGTTTTCCTTTTTTTACTCATTATTGTAGCCACGTATACCGAGTTTTTTTCTTGTCTCATTACTATAGTATTAAATATATACATTTGTATATTTAGTTATTTGCCAATATATATTATATATATACATGTATGTATGTATATTAAATATGCCAATGCATTTAGGAGAAATATAGATATTGGGAAAAAAAAGTCTGTATATAACTATAAAAAAACCTTATTTTTTAAATAATATATACATATGTATATATTAAATATACCACGGCGGCGGCGCTTCCGGTGGTGGTTGGTCGTCGGCGGCAAGAAAAGGATCGGAGATGAAGAGGGAAAGAGTGGTCGAGAGACCATGAGGGAGAAAGATCATGAGGGAGGAATGAAGGGAGGGAGAAACCGTGTGTGAATTGGGAAAAATAGTGAGTGGTTTTAGGGATTTTTTTTTTTTTGAAAAATTGGGAGTGATTTTAGGGATCTTTTAAATTTGGAAAGTAATTAAAAAAATCTCTTTCCTTTTCCATTCACTATCTCTCACCCACGGTTTGTGTTTCCTTTTTTTTGTTTTATTTTATTTATTTTATTTTTTTAAATAGTTAGTAGTGGATACGAGGACTTAATCGTAAAAGGACCATGATTTTTATGAAAAAAAGTTGAGTCATTAGGCCTTTTCTGTAAAAAGTGGGAAACTTGGACATTTATGAAATATAGGGTCCAAATTTGGGCTATCTATGTACTTTTCCCTAATATATATTTAGAATAGTTCTAATATTATTGTCAATGTATTGGTATTTTAGATTAAACAAAATTAATTACGAATCGGTCCCAATCACGCTTCCGCTTTACGGAATTACGGAATTCCAATCCTTCAGATCCAAGGCGTCCATATAGGAGACATGCGAGCGGGGGTATCCTATGCAATGAGTTTGCATAAGACCGGACCACGAAATTGTAAACCACTAGATGTAACACCGTTAACTAGTTAGGTTACTGTTTCAATAAGATGACCTAGGTAACTCAGTCTTAATCCTGAGTGTGTGATGAACTCCTTCTCACGAAGGATTGTCCTTTGATTAGTATGGGTGAGAGTGGCCTGCACGCCGACTCAATTAGTCTACCTTCTTGGGGACGAGACCGAGTGGGGGGCTGGGGACATGACAACACAAGATGAAATTCACTCCTTCCCACTTCTAGGAGAAGTAGATGAGTGTTCCCTTAAGTGGTGACTTCGGGACTTGAACAAAGGGATCCCGCCCTCTCACTGGCCCGAGAGGGACTTTCTGTTTAATGTTTGGACCATAAACAGGTTGTTCATTAGAGGAGCACTGGTACTTAAGGAGCCAAATGTAACACAGGGGTAAAACGGTAATTTGACCCAACTGTAGTTACGAACTCTCGTGAAGGATTGACTTACCGATATAGGTTTATATCCGTGGACACAGAAATGTTCTACAGTGAGAAGAGTTCAACTGTGGGTCTTTAGTGGAATGACCCACAGTTAATGAATATTGGTTAACCTGATTTATGAGTTTAATTAGATAACCTTATACCATTGGAGCTTCTGATCTGTAGGTCCATTAGGTCCCCCTGCTAGCTCGTAAAGAGTAATTAGGAACAATTATATCTTGAGAGAATTTGAATAGTTTAAATTCATATTGGGAATTAAGTTAATTGTATGAGATACAAATTAATACAATGTATAGTGATGCATTAAAAGATAAAGTCTAATTTGAGTTAAACTTTATTAAATTGAGAGATTAATATATTTGAAAGAGTTCAAATATATGTCTAATTAAATATATGGTATTTAATTAGAAGATGAATTAATTAATTATTCAATTTAGTTTAAATTAAATGAGATTTAATTAAACTATAGTCTATGAGGGAATTATTAGAATATGATTCTAATGAGTAATTAATTAAATATGGGTGATATTTAATTATGAAATTAATTAATTATTGGAATTAATTAATTGATTAGTTTAATTGAATTAATTAAATGTGATTTAACTAAGTTAATTAAACTATATATTATGTGAGGAAATTACATTTAAATAAGATTTAAATGTGCATGAGATTAATTAATTGATTTAATCAATTAATTAATTGATCTTGATCTAACGGTCAAGATTGTTTACTAACCTCACATTAGGGTTTCCTCTCTTATAAAAGGAAAGGTTATGAGAACCCTAACCCTAAGGTCTCATTCTAGCCTCCCTCTCATATTCTCTTAACTCAAGAACTCTAGAGAGAATTTTTCTCTCTAAGAGTTTTTCCCATTCAAGATTAGGTAGTCCCACAACTACGTTCCTAATCTCAGAGTTATAGTGGGGAAGCTCTAGTGGTGGTGTTCGTTGAAGAATTCAGAGTCGTCAGACGGAGGTATGTTTCTCATCGTAACTTTTTGCCAATGTATTGGTATTTTGTAGAACAAAATTAATTTACGAACGGTCCAATTGCTTCCGCTGTAACGGAATTGGGAATTCCAATCCTTCAATAACACCGTTTACTGTTAAGTCTGACTATTTCATGCGATGACCTAGGTAACTCGATCTTAATCTTGAGCTTACTATGAACTTCTGTTTGTTTAGGATTATCCTTTGATCTGCATGGGTGAGATTGGCCAAACAACACCGCTCAATAAGCCTACCATTTTGGGGATAAGACTGGATCAATAGATGGGGACATAGTATTGCAAGATGGAATTCACTCCTACCCGAATCAGGGATAGTAGAAAGGTTGTTCCCTTAAGTGCTGGCTCCAAGGCTTGAATAAGGGGCCCCACCCTCTCATTGGCCCGTGAGGGACTCTGTTTAGTGGTAGGACCATAAACAAATTGTTCATTAGAGGGCTAGTGGACTTAAGGAATCAAGAAGTGCTATAGGGGTAAAACGAACCTTTTGACCTAGCCATAGTAACGAATGACCTGTGAAGGATTGACTTACTAATGATGGTTATATCGAGTGGATGAAAATATATCTATAGTGAGGGGAGTTGAACTACTAGGCTATAGTGGAGTGACCCGGTAGTTAATGGATGTTGGTTAACTAGGTTAAAAGAGTTTAACCGGTTAAACCTCAAGCCGTTGGAGCCCATGATCTGTAGGTCCATTAGGTCCCCTTGCTAGCTTAAGGAATAAACTTTGGAACAATATGATGGAAAGAATTTGAATAAGTTCAAATTCAGTTTAGGGAAAACATCGGTCATATTGGATATTACCGACACGTCGGGTTTTTGGTTAAACCTACTTTTGAGAGTTTAATATATTTAAATATGATTTAAATATCTAGCACGTGAATAGGGATTCATGGTTGGAAAATTACATTTCGGAAATGATCGGGATTGGTAGCAAAATATTAATTTAATATTAGATATTAAATTAATTAAACAATTGATTATTTAATTAATAATTATTTTAAATTAATTATGAATTGATTTAAAATTGAAAATTCAAATTTTAGAATTGAATTTTTCAGATTATTAATTAAAGAAATTAAAATAACTAAAAAATTAAACATTTTGTTTGGAGATCTTCCATGATTGTATTCCCTATAAGGTGAATCTAAGGAAACATCATGTTCCAGTTGATGGTCTATGCCTGTTGTGTTTGGATGATAATGAAGGTATAGTCCACGCACTCTTTATGTGTAACAGAGCAAAAGAAGTTTGGGCGATATTGGGTCTCTTGGAGGTGATAGGTCCTGATGTACATATGGATGTTAAAAACAGATGGATTTATATTTGTGATAGAGCCTCAGAGCAGGTCCTTGAAAGAATATGTGTGGGCTTCTAGGCTATTTGGAATGATCAGAATAATATGATCCATAAGCGTCCGGTTCCTTCTGTGGGGTTTCTTTGTGATTGAATCCAGGAGTACCTTTATGAATATCAAGTGATAAAATAAGAAGTGTGGGCGTCGGATTCAATCGTTGGATGTGGTGACTGGAATGATTTCCAGAGGGGAGGAGATAATATTGCATGTCGATGCGGCCTGTGATGTGGGGAATAGGTGTTGTGGGGTGGGAGTGGTGATTCGAAATAAGATGGGTCAACTGGCGGCAACTATGCATAAGGGGTTGTCCTTTTACTCGAGTCCATTATGCGCTGAGGCGGCAGTGGTTCTTGAGGGCCTGAAACTAGCAACTCAACAAAATATTCGAAGATTGACGATTTGCTTTGACTCATTATCGCTGATTTATATTCTTCTTAAAAGAGATCGTTGTGTTGCAGACTGTGCCACCATTGTTTGGGATATACATCATCTGTGTCACTCGTTCCAAAAAATCACCTTTTGTCATGTCAATCGTGAATACAATCTGTTGTCTCACGAATTAGCTCGTATAGGTCTGTTATCAACTCCTTGTGTTTGGATTAGGAACTTCCCAGATTGGATAGTTGGATTGGCTCGTAGTGAGCTGTGTTGGTTTGTAACCCCGAGGGGGACTAGTTAATTTCTTCCAATGGAATTTTCTTCTTTAAAAAAAAAAAAATCCTCTAAATTCTAACTCTCCCTCTCTTTTTTTATACATGTAGGAATGTGGATTTAAACAAATACCTGCTTTGGTCTCTAAATTCTAATTTCTAACTTCGGTACAATAGATAGGAAATTTATAATTTAACTTTTTTTTTACAACAAATTTATAATTTAACTTTACACGAGAAAATCCTTTTGAGTGAATTCTTTCCAATAAATACGAAAGAAAATCCTTTTGGAGTGAATTCTTTCTAATAAATACGATACTTTTTGTTGGGAACGAATTTCTAGGAGTCAGCTTAGCTTCGACTTTGATTCGCCATTGATTCGTGCATTGAAGACTTTCTCATTCAAGCAGAATTAAGGAGGAGAAGCAATCGAACCCAGTCTCTGACGATTGTGTCAACGCTATGGATCTAACCAAACCAGTTCGCTGCATCGTAAAACTGGGTCTGAATGCAATCATTTGTAGCTCAAGAACATCGATTTTCATTTTTGCTTAATTTCCATATGATTTGCTCTTATTAGCATTGTAATTTTGTGTCTGTCTATAGTAATGTGCATCATATTGATAATTTTCATGCAATCCAGGAGGTGCGGCTATTACTTGCAAAAATGAATTGGAGACGATACATGAAGAGAATTTGGCGACAGTTTCTTCACATCTGAGGAAAACTATGGTTAGTGGCTCTTCTTCTGAGAAGACTATTGGAATGGATTGGAGCAAGCAGCCTGGAAAATCCGACATTGCATGTCCTGCAGATGATTTCGGACAACATGATGTTGGCCTTGCAAGCCCCTTTATAGTTGTTCATGGAGCTGGTAAGTTCTATGGTCATTCACGAGATATTTATTTTAGGAAAAAGATCAATTTTACTCCTCAACTTGACCTGGTCTATCTCAATCTTCACTTGTAATTGTTGCAGTTTTATGTAAAATTCTCCCAAAATCAATTTTTGCACAAATTATGCTCTATCAATGTACAAATCGACTATTAAATATCTCTCCCAATACCCAATGTGATGAAATTGAAAATTGGATTTTTTTTTTTTTTTTGGTAAGAATGGATTATATTCTAGGAAATTCACAAAATAAATTTTTTTATGGAACTAGCCTGTAATGATGAGAACTGAAGATAATGATCAAGATATGGAAGCATGAAGCGTTAAAGATGATTACTGTATAGTTCTGCTACAAACACAATGGTGAGGGTATGGTTCTGTATGGTTGCTTCAGGTTCTTTTGGGCATTTTCAGGCAAGTAAATCGGGAGTTCATAAAGGAGGACTTGATAGATCCTTGGTCAAAGCTGGATTTGTTGCCACACGTATATCCGTAAGTTAACATGTGTCGTGCATTTCTTTAATTGGCGTTGCTACTTTCTTATTATTGGTTTGGCAATCAAATGTGCTCATTTCATATCGTAGTGCAGTCCCAACAAAGTACTGTATATAATTCAATGCAGCATTTGAGTTCTTGAACCTGTGACAGTTCAGGCCTCTCTCCGTGCTGGAACTATATCATGTTGAAGAAATTATGTATAGTCTGGAGTCGACCTGGGTTCCTAGCTTACTTAGTCCTACTCAGAATGAATTACAATTCATTGCTAGTCAAATGTTTTCAAGTTGAGGAGAGATCATGCAAAATAGTAATAATAAAAATAATAAAAAATAAAAGAAAAAAAGTGGGTCAAAACAAGTGCTTTAAGAAAATAGGAAATCTTAATGAAAGATTTTTTTTTTTCATTTTACTTACTATACTCAGAATTTTCGATTCAGTGTCGACTTGTAGTTGAACAATTAGTCATAAGTGTCTTAAAATTGTAATGCTACTAAATTTCCCTTATTGGTTTGAACTCTGGAAGACTAGTATGATTTTAGTTAAACTAATTTGTCTTTAAATATCAGTATGGTAAAATGATTCTAGGATACTAAATAAGTTTAAATTTTCCCCATTTTATTTTATGATTATTATTATTATTATTATTATTTTTTTATAAGATTCCCCATTTTAATTACTATGACTAATATTATCATTGTTTGAGTTAAGCTGAAGTCTAAATTCTAGATGGATTTGAGTGGTCTAGTTATTTCACACTGTATTAGATGGAAAATATTTGGGTTCTGAGAATGGTTGGTTCTCGGTTTATCCAATTTCAACTTTCAAGAACTCTAGAAGGACCAAGATAATTAAGTTTGAAAACTTCTTCCTCCAATTTATAGGTATTTTTTGTGTGAAGGGTCAACGAGGGGAGAGATGATCATTTAGTGAGTTGGGAGGTAGTGGGGGAGCTAGTGAACCTGGGGAGTTAGAATTAGGGAAATTAAGGACTCGTAACAAAGCCCTTTTGGCTAAATGACATTTACGGTCCCTCTTGAGTCTAATACCCTTTGGTATAGGACTATAGCAAGCAAGTATGGTCCTCATCCTTGTAATTGGATGTTAGATTGGGTCAAAGTCACTTACAGAAAGCGGTTGAAAGAAATATCCAATGAGCTCTCTTCCTTTTTTTCACGTGGTCCATTGTTTTGTAGGTGATGGGAAGGAAATGTACTTTTGGGAGGATAAGTGGGTGGCGGATAGACCCTTCTGCTTTACATTTCCTCGTTTATATCATTTGACCTCTATGAGAAATCACTCTGTGGTTGATGTCCTTGTTCTTTATGGGAGCTTTCCTTCTTTATCACTTGGTTTTTGTCGTCTGTTTTTTGACAGGGAAATGACAGATTTCATGGCTTTCTTATAGTCTTATCATTGATAGGGTAGTTTGAGATTAGATTGGGAAGAAGAGATATTTGTCTTTGGAGCCCTAACTCTATGGAGGTTTTTTCTTGTAGTTTATTCTTTGCTGCTTTTTCAAGGAGAAGCCTTCTACTTCTAGTAAGTCTGTTTTCTCATCTTTGTGGAAGGTGAAAATTTCAAAGACAGTTAAACTTCGCTATCCACAAAAGAATTAATACTTTAGATTGGCTTGTGAGGAAGCTGCCTTCTTTGATAGAGTCATTTTGTTGCATTCTCTGTCGGAGGGCAGAGGAAAACTTGGGTCATATCCTTTGGAGTTGTGATTTTGCACAATCTGTTTGGGGTTACTTTTTTGATGTGTTTGGCTTTCAGGTTGCTTGACACAAGGATTACGGGAAGATGATTGAAGGAGTTCCTCTCCATTCGCCAGGGAAGGTTTTGTTAGCAAGTTGGAGTTTGTGCGATGTTGTGAGGTTTGTGGGGAAAAGGAACAATAGGACCTCTAGAGGAGTTGAGAGGGGCCCTTGGCCCTTTGTGACGGCTGGTCCTTCATTAGGTTCCTTGTTTCTCTTTGGGCATCGGTGACAAAGTCCTTTTGTAATTATTCCTTAGGTGTAATTTTACTTGATTAGAGTCCCTTTCTATTTTCGAGAGTTCCTTTTGTGGACTTGTTTTTTGGATGCCTTTGTATTCTTTTTTTTTATTTATTTAAGATTTATTTTAAAGTTTGGTTTTTTAAAAATAATAATTAAAAAAAAAACTTCTAATAAAATGGAGATGGCGACAGGACATTCTTTTGGCTCATGATCGAAGGGACAATGGAAGATTCAAAGATTGCCTTACAAACTCTTATAAACTTTATGCCATCTCCATGCAGAAGAACATGAATGTGTGGGATAGACAAGCTAATGGGTGGTGTACAATGCTTAGAGGGCCTTTCCTGGATAGGATTTGAAAGAGTGAGACTCTCTCACGAATATTTAAATACAATATTTCTCTATGATCTTAGTGATCAAGGAGTGTGTAGGATTGATAAGAGTGAACTTGTTCCAGTCAAATTTATTTTTCCTACTTTTATTGAAAGGGAGGCTGCTCTTCCTCAATTTTTCGAATCCCTCTGAAAGTAGAATTTGCCTAAGAAATACAAGGTTTTCCACTGGTCTCTAGTCTAGTAGCCTCAACATGAGTGACAAGGTTCAGAAATGTAACCTTCTCTGCTCAACCCCAATTGGTATTTCCTATTTTGAAGATTTTAGGACGATGTCAACACCTTGTCTTTTCTCTTTTCCCAACTGTACTTTCTCTCTAGTTCAATTTGTTGGAGGGTTCAGTTTGGATCCCTACAACTTTGCCGAACTATAGGTTTTCCAAGCCATTGCTGGTCAAAATTCAAGCCTTCAGAAGATGGTTCTTTGGATAATGCTTTTGCAACGCTTTTGTAAGTCATTTGGTTACAGCAGAATAGAATACTTTCTTAAGATGAGGAGACATCGTGGGATCAATTGTGGGATGATATTTTTGTAATTTTGTTGACCAATTGAAGATCCTTTGTTTAACTTTGTGGTCGTTTGTTCACCAATTATCTTCATGAAATTGGTTATAAAATAAAATGTAGTGAAATCTAATTTATCTTTTCTTTTTTGGGTATAAGGCTGAAATTTTAATATTATCCTTTAGCTTCTAATTTATACAGAACTGATACTTCTCTTGTTTCTTATATATCAGGTTACTTCACTCAATCTTCAAATTGTTAGAGCACTAGCGAGAGGTATTTTTTGGTCAATGCTGCTCCCCTCCCCTTATTTGAATCTTTTTGTGTATTTCTCTATGTGCATCTCATCATTCATGCACAACTCTACTTCATGTTGGTTTTTACTGCAACATGGTTCATGTATGCTATAATCATATCACTTGGGCATCTTATCAATTTAATGATCCAACTTTGTTAACAATTACTATGAAGAAACAACTCCTTGGAAGCAAAAGAAAATATTCTTCATTTTAAAATGAAATCAATGTCCAAATAAATATGCGATTTATAATTTACAGGATTGAAAACTATAACTACTCAGAATAAAGTAACTAGAAACTCCTTACTTAAAAATTTAAATCTATTGCTCACGCCAAAACTATATCCAGAACTGTACAGGTCAATCATGACGTGATTTACTACTTCAATGATTTGAAAAATATTTTGAATAAAAAGTGAGCACATGAATATTGTATTATCACTGGACTGAATAGTTCAAACTATTGGGATATAGTAGATTTGATCTTTCAATATATGTTCAACAATCCTCCTTATGTGTGAGTTTGGATATTTGCACAAAGCTCAACACCCTTCGGAAGATGGTCAAGGTAGCTTGCTTCCAAGCCACTGCACTAGATGAGCATGTAGTCGTAGAAGTCGGCTCAGGTGGATGATAACATGAAATGGGAAGGTAATGACATTGCCTAAAAGCTTAAAGCTAATAGGTTATGGTTGAGGCCAGGAGTTTGAACTTAGGACGTTTTGCTCTGATACCATGTAAATGACAACTAAATTCAAAAAAATAAAAAAAAAATTCAAAAGCTTAAGCTAATAGTTTTCTTTCCTTTTATCTCTTTCAGCCATTCCACTATTAGCTTCTTCATCTCGTTTTCTCTAGGCATCACATGCACATGTATAGGCTTCTTTTTCTTTCATACTTGTGCTGCACACAAATGCTTCCTCCTTTTTTTTTTTTTCCTTAGAAATGTCTTTTCCAACTAAAATCCTAATGGCCTTTTGGATGGTAGATGTGAGGCAGGATCCAACAGGAGGAACCTAACAAACGTGGAAGCAATGATTAAATCAAATAAAATTTAAAATGCTCTGTGGTTCATTGGATGTAGATCAACAAATACACACATACACTGTATGTGTGTGTATATATGTTTATTTATTTGCTAAGAAAACCATTTTCACTAAACAAAATAAATTTGGTTAGTTTGTTTTAAGTTACTTGTTCAATCAAATGCTTAATGTTATCTGTTTGTTGAACTCACCATAAATGGAAATGAAGTCAAATATTTTAGTGAACCTTGTTTGGCTTTTCTTTGCAGAGGGTATTCCATCTGTTGGAATGTCTCCATTTTCATGTGGATGGTCCACTTGTGAAAGAAATGTTAGAGAGCCATTTTAGAAGACTGTATTCTTGAAATTGGATTTTTCAATCTTTTTTTCCTTCTTCTAATTATTCTATTCTTTATCATTCAATTTATTGTTGAATGTTTCTATTTTCTCCAGATGGATGCAGTTGATTTACATGGGCTTTCTAAGGCTATTAACTCCGGATTTGTTCCTGTAAGGTTCATATTTTAGCTTTGGTGTCTCACAATTAATGGCAGGTTTCCGTTGTTGATTGTTTCTTATAATTCTCTCTTTCATTTTAATTAATTAATTAATCCTTTTTTTTTAAAGAAACAATTTCATTGATGAGATGAAATGCCCACTTGTTCTCATGGTTTCAATTACTTTTTTATTTTATTCAATTTGATGTCTTCGAAACAGATTATATTCTTAAATGCCAGAGACTTCTTTGCTCTAACTTGGATTTGTTTTTGTGTATGATAATGTAAGAGAAATATTGGAGAATACATTGTACCATTCTATATCTATTTATATATATACTATAACACTCTCCCTAAAATTGGTGCATAATATTAATCATGCTGATAGAGTCTAGATTTATTTAAGAAACAAGGGCACAATTACAGTCAAGGGAAGAGTTCGAGAGCTCCCCTATCTCTCCAATTCGTTAGCCAAAATCCAGATACAAGATCAAAGGCCTAGCCCGCCTGAATACATCCCAAAAGACTTATATAGTATACAACTATTTACAACTAACCAGTTGGGACCACAACTATTCGTTTAACTAACTAACCATCCCTATCCTTCCTCACTCTCTTCCTCTTATATACATACTTAATTGGAGGTCTATCACATGCCCAAGATGTTACAAAGATAATTTATTTTTACTCTATTTAAAGTTTTCATTAAAACATTTCCTTGTTACAATCTAGTCTTTAGATATCTGGTAGACATTAAAATTTGTTATATTTTCTCACTAAAAAAATGAAAATCAACTAAAATATGCTTATTCTGCTCATGAAATATTAGGAAGCACCAGCATTATTTCACATACAAACTCTTAGTGCCATGTGTTCATGATTCAGCCCGGTAACACTATCCAATGTCCTGCCTCAATGAAACTTACATTTGCCTAATCCCGAAGAAGATCGGTGCCAAATCAGTAGGTGACTATCGTCCTATTAGTTTGACAACGTGCTTATACAAGATCATCGCCCGAGTCCTCTCTGATCGCCTTAAAAAAGTCCTCCCAGACACAATCACTCCCTACCAATCGGCTTTTGTGGGAAACAGACAGATCATGGATGCCTCCCTAATCGCCAATGAATTAATAGATGAATGGAATAGAAGAAATCGAAAGGGGGTGATCGTCAAGCTAGACATTGAGAAAGCCTTTGACACGGTGGATTGGGATTTCCTTGACAATGTCCTTCAAGCCAAAGGCTTTGGCCTATGGTGGAGGAAATGGATTAGGGGCTGTATTTCATCGGCCAACTATTCTATCATTATTAATGGCAAGCCGAGAGGAAAAATCAAAGCATCCAGAGGTCTTAGACGAGGTTCACCTCTCTCCCCCTTCTTATTTATCATAGTGGCTGATTGTCTTAGTAGAATGTTGCTATTGGCTGAACAGAATGGCTCCATCGAAGGTTTTTGGGTTGGCAATAATCAACAGCCCATTAATATCACTCATCTCCAATTCGCAGATGATACCATTTTATTTTCCTCTCCAAAGCAGGATTTTATTACAAACCTCTTCAACGTTATATGCAACTTTGAGGCGATATCGGGGCTGAATATAAACCGTAACAAGTCTGAATTTCTGGGCATAGGATTGACTCAACAACAGACTAACCTCTTGGCATCGGTTTTTGGTTGCAAGGCTGGCTCATGGCCAATGATCTACATAGGCCTTCCTCTAAATGGCAACCTGAAAAGGATCAGTTTTTGGACACCAATGATTGAGAAAATTCAAAAGAGATTGATCAATTGGGGATCCACCAATATTTCCAAAGGCGGTAGACATACCCTTGTCCAAGCTACACTCTCAAATCTCCCCATTTATTATCTATCACTGTTTCGTGCCCCCAAAAAGGTCACCAAGGAAATTGAAAAACTGTACAGATTATTCCTATGGAGAGGGGGATTAGAGAAAAAAGGATGTCACCTTATTAAATGGTCCATTGTCCAAGCTCCTATTGACGAAGGGGGACTAGGCATTTATGATATTCACAAGAAAAATACTTCTCTCTTGGCCAAATGGATTTGGAGATTTTACCAAGTACCGGAGGCTTTATGGAGGAGAATCATCGCTACAAAATATGGGGTGGCTCGAAATCCCCTAAAGTTGGGTAACCACTCCATTAGCTCCTCCAAAGGACCATGGAAAGCTATCCACAGCTTGCAACATTTTATCTATGATAACATTGATTCCAGAGTTGGGAAGGGTAATAAAACTCTTTTTTGGGAGGATATTTGGCTTGGCTCATCATCTCTTATGACTAAATACCCATCTCTGTATAACTTATCTCTAAAAAAAGAAGCATTCATTGCTGATTTATGGAATCCTAGTAATGGGTCTTGGAACCTTCATTTGAGGCGAAATCTCAATGAGAATGAAATCCTTGAGTGGGCTATTTTATCTCATCATCTTACCAACTTCTCCATCAAAGACGAGGAAGACTCATGGAATTGGCAACTCGAAAACATTGGCAGCTTCACCACGGGATCTCTCACGAAAAAATTGGCTTCCTCCTCTCCCACAACCGGAACAGAATTATATAGTAGACTGTGGAAAGGACCTATGCCGAAAAATGTTAAATTCTTCATATGGGAACTCAGTCATGCTAGCATCAACACCGCAGACATCATTCAGAAAAGATATCCTGGAAATAGTCTTTCTCCTAGCTGTTGTGTCATGTGCCACAAAGCTAGCGAGACCCAAGCTCATCTATTCAGTAGCTGCGATTTTGCATCAGAATTCTGGTCTCATCTCCAGCTTGCTTTTGGGTGGCTTTTTGCTTGTCCGGGTGACATCTACACCCTTCTCTCTTTATCTGTTTGTGGATCTCCATTTACAAAAGATAAAAAGTTGATATGGCGGATTTTTTTGTATGCTTTCTTATGGAATCTTTGGCTGGAAAGAAACGCTAGAGTCTTTACTAATAGGCATCAAAGCATCAGTTCTTTTATAGAATCTACTACTTATTTGGCCTTATATTGGAGTAGACACACCCCCCTTTTTTGTAACTACTCCCTATCTTCCCTGTTGACCCATTGGAGATGTCTTTTGTAATCCCTTTGATAGGTCTTTCTTTTGTAACGATTTCATACATCAATGAAATGGTTTATGTTTCCTATAAAAAAAACACTATCCAATGTCCTCATCAAATTTCCTATCCAACATCTTTGGATATAGATGTGCATCTCTTCCCCATTAGAACTTTGCCTACACATAGTTCAAATATACTTTTGGATGTTTAGTTCATAGACGAACCAAAATATACAAAAATACATTTATTGGTAGTTAAGAAATTTCCACTCTCCTGGATGGTATCTTGCCCCACATTTATGCCGATGTTTTCTGATTTTTGGAGATTGCTGTTGTGTCCAGACATATTTTCGAAAGCACCCACCACTGAAAGCAAACATTGAAGGGAATAATCATGTTCATAATCAGAAAAAAGGATTGTGTTGTCTGCGAACTGAATATGGTTGATACATATGTCACCATGGCCTGCATGAAAACCCTTAATATTGCCTTTCGTTTCCGCTTTGGATAGAAAACGACTAAGGCGGTCCATAATTTTTGCCTCGACGAAGACCCCGAGTAGCAATAATTTTACCTTGACGAAGACCCCGAGTAGCAATAATTTTACCTCGAGGCCGACTGTTAATAATGATAGAGAAATTTGTTGGGGAGATGCAACCTTTAATCCATGATCTCCATTTTTGCCCCAACCCTTTAACAAAGAGGATATTGTCTCGGAAATCGTAGTCCACCTTATCGAACGTTTTTTCGATGTTCAGTTTAAGGACCGCTCCTTTATCATTCTTCCTTCTCCATTCATCAATGAGTTCATTGGCCATAAGAGAGACATCAAGAATTTGTCTTCCTCCAACAAAAGCATTATGATATTTAGTGATAGTGTAAGGAAGAACCTTTTTAAGATGTTCTGATAGAACCCTAGCAATGATCTTGTAGAGGCATGTAGTGAGACTAATGAGACGAAAATCAGCCACCGAACGAGCTTCAAGCTTCTTAGGTATCAGAAAAATATAAGTTTCGTTGACATTAGCATTGATATTCCTTTCTTAAAAAAGTCCTGGAACACTCTCATAATGTCATCTTTAAGGGTGTTCCAACACTTTTTAAAGAATTCTGATGTGAAGCCATCGAGCCCTAGAGATTTATCGGTGCCAAGAAGATTAATAGCTTTCAATACCTCTGTTTCTGTAAATTCTGCTTCTAACTCAATAGCCGTATTGCTTTTTTTTTTTTTTTTTTTTTTGAGAAAAGACCAACTTTCATTGAGAAAAAAAATGTTGAGGGTCTGTTGCCTTGTTTTCTTCCATGTCATCTTCTTCTGTGTTGTCCCCAAGGAGGAGAAATCCCACAACCATACTGGACAAATCAATCTCAATAGGGGACGATGGGATAGATGGGGTGATAGCGGGGGGAGATGGGGGGGGGGGCAGAGATGAGGTTGAGTATTTAGTACCCAACACTAAATAGGTGTTTTTTTTTTATGGTAACGACAAGTTTGCCAGGTGTGGAAGCTACGACGGTGGGTTGGGTAAAATGGGATGATGAGTTATTTGGAGAGTTTTGTTTAGGTTGGATAGGATCAATGGGCTTTTGGTGTTTGGGGCTGGAAAATTGGGGAATGGGCTGGTCAGGGATAGGGTACGTAGACTCAGACCCCAGTGATAGGCTGATGGGTGGGTGGCGGGGGGGGGGTTGTACCTGACATCTGTATGGTGGGGTCTCGAAGGTATGATCCCAAAATCCCTATTGAGATGTCAACATCTTGGTTTCTGAAAACTTCACGGTGGGGAGGGTCCGACAAGCCTCATCGGCCATGGACGATGCCCATATATCCAACAAAATATTCTGCGTTGAAAAAGGGATCTATATGGACTGTAACCTGTGATCTCGATGATGAAGGAAATGCTATTTCACCTGGGATGAAACCAGTGTCGTTTCCGCTGACCTTGATGCTAGCTTCCATGAGATCAGTTCTAGAGAGGGTCTTTTTAGCCGCTTCGATAAAACCTCCACAATCCAATATATTTTAAAGTCTCTCTAAATCCCATTGGTCTAGTGGTAAATTTTTAATTTTAATCCATCCTTCGTAAGATGGAACAACTGGGTTTTTCATTTGTTCATCTTCTTTCCATCGCTCAAATTTGACTATGTAGGAATCAACCTCTTGCCATTCAGATGAGGAGCATAAGGCCGATACATGATTGCTACTGGTGCAATGGAGAAGGGCTTTGTCGGCTCTACAAGGATTGAGATGACAAAAGTCACTAAATAAGGTTTGGAGGCTTTTTGTGATCTTGTACCAATCATCGTAGAAGAATTTCCTTGTGACGACGATGGTATTTGGCCATAGAGATTCTTGGGTTTGTTGACCAACGGTTGGGTCCAGTGCTAGCTTTCCAGAGTGAATGAGAATAGTTTTATAGGAGGATTTTGGTTCTGCTGCAGTCTTTATGCCCTGGTTTGGTTCTTTAATGGAGGTGGTGGTGGGGGAGGGAGGACAAGTCTATAAATGGCTTTGGGCACTGCAATGAATGAGGTTGGTGGGTTTGATTTTTGAGTTTGCTTTAAAAGCAGAGTGGGTGGATAATTCTTAATGAGCTATACAAATGCCTCCCAACCTTTCCTTTCGATGCCGAGAAGGATGAAAAGTTTGTTTACTCCTCCATTGCTGTGAAGAAGGGCTATCTCCGTGAGCGTTCCTTTTTTGTTTTGAACCTTTTCGACATGTTCCTTTTTTGTTTTGAACCTTTTCGACCCATATGGTTTGTTCCGTGAATTTTTCTTCCTTGAAGAATTTTTGGGTCAATGATATGGAGAGAAGAGTTTTCATGGTTGATACTAGCTAGCGCAAAGTTTCCCATTTCAAGGTAATAAAGAAAGCTCTATCTCTAGTAGTCTTTGATAGTTTCACTCTTCTTCCCCTGCTTCTATTGTCGACCTCAATCAAAAAAATCTTCCGTTCAATGGTTACAAAATGCTTCTTTAGTGGTGTGGGTATCGTCATGTTTTAGTTGAAGGCTAGGTTTAAGGCTATACGGTGGAGGAAGGTGGTTGGAGGGGTGGGTTTTGGTCATGGTCGGCCGTGTCGATGACAACGAGGGTAGGGTCAGGAGAGGTGAGGAGGGAACATGGAAAGAGTAAAAAAGTCAGGCTGCGTGATTTTTTATCTTGCAGACTAGTTTTAAGAATTGTTTTCTTTTCTTTCGGTAGAACTCTGATTGAATGGCCAAACTCTTACTTGGGGCTTCCCCTAAATGAGTCTCCTAGAACTCTCTCCTTTTGGGATCCTATTGTTGAAAAGATTGAAAAAAGGCTTTCGGTTTGGGGCACATCATATTTTTCGAAGACTCTCCTCCAAGCCACATTATCAAACCTCCCAACATATTATATGTCATTGTTCACTATGCCTAAAAAGGATAGCCAACGGGTTGGAAAGAATCTTCAGGAATTTCCTTTGGAAAGATGGCCAGCACCTCATTAGATGGAGCACCATCATTTGCCCTATGAAGCAAGGTGGCCTCGGATTGCAATCCATGAAAGATAAAAACAGGACACTCCTTGCTAAATGGATTTGGAGATTTAACCAAGAGAAGGAAGCGTTGTGGCGAAAACTTATTCATGTTAAGAATGGATCCTCCACTTATTTACATTGGGCATCTCTTGCTAAAACCAAAGGCCCATGGAAAGCCATTGTACAACATCAAGAGCTCATTACCAGTAGAATTTGTCACCAAGTGGGGAATGGAGAATCTACTCAATTTTGGTTTGACCCTTGGGTATCAAACCCCCCATTGTCAATCGATTTCCCCTTTTGCACAGATTGTTTTGGTGTAAAGACGCCATGGTGAAAGATGTGTGGAAAAATAACTGTTCTGTTTGGGATCTTCAGCTGGGTAGACATTTGAACGATGAGGAAGTAGCCGAATGGTTTGACATAAATTTTATTTAAACCCATCGTCCTCTTACAAACAGTAGATACATGGAATGGACTCTTTAATGGCCTCTTCTCCACCAAATCACTGATGGCCGATATGGGTAACCCATCTTCTTGGAGTCTCAACTTGTTCGGGCTATTTGGAGAGATATTTACCCAAAGAAGATCAAATTCTTCCTTTGGGGATTGGCTCATAGAGCCATTAGCACGAAAGACAACCTACAAAAGCACATGCCTAATTTGGCCCTATCCCCGAGCTGATGTACATTATGCAAGGAAAATGATGAAACGCTAGATCATCTATTTTTCCACTGTCCTTATGCTTGTAGGTTCTGGACTAAAGTTCTTTCTGCCTTTGGTTGGAAGATGGCCTTCGCAGGGGACATAAGAAGCAATCTTCAGTTCATCATGCGAGGTCACCCTTTTAAGGATATCAAAGCGGTTTTATGGATGCACATCATTAGAGCTTTTTTTTTGGGTCCTATGGAAGGAAAGAAATCATAGAGTTTTTATGGACAAAGAGCTTCCATTTTACGAGCTATTCGATATTGTCATTTACAATGCTATTTCTTGGTGTAAATCTTCTAGTATATTTGCTTCATTCTTATATGCTTCCCTTTTAATCAATTGGGAAAGCCTTTTGTAATCATCTTGGATTAATTATCCTTTCTGTAAATTTCATATATCAATGAAGTTGTTTCTTATCAAAAAAAAAAAAAAAAAAGAAGAAGAAATTTCCACTCTCACTGAAGCAATTATCACAATTTCGAAAAAAAAGAACAAGAAAACAAATAACAATTCCCTCCCTTCGACATTGTTGGAATACACCCTCCATTTATTCCATTATTTTGGTTAGGTGGTGAATCCCCTATTCCCTCTCTGCCCTGACAATGATAACGTCTCTTTCATGACTGCTTTAATACCATGTAGAAATACCAACTGGTAACCCTACCCTATTCATGATTTATCAACTTTTTTTCTTAAAGAAGAAACAAACTTTTCATTGATCGATGAAAATATAGGATACAAACTCCAGGAGGGAAAAGGAGATTAAACAGCCAAATGAAGAACAATTCTCTAACTATTACAAGAGCCTAAAATAAAACATTGAAGAATAAAATGCCAAACATCTTTACAAAACAACAAGCTAAAGAACCCAAAACCACTCTCTTCAAGCAGCAATATCTGCACCAAACTACTGTCAGAAGAAAAGAACATCTAGAAGCCTTTGATGAGAGTAAAAAATCTAAGAAGATGCCCAGCTTCAGAATGCTAGATCACTCTTCTTGAAAGAAACTGATAAATAAAAAGCTTTTTTAACACAATAAAAGGCTAAATATTTGAGGGCTCCAACCCTTGACTCCATTCTCCACTGTTGTTGCCTTTAGACTTATTGATGAACAAGGCACCAAAAGGAGAGAGAAACACCAAAATCATCCGGTAAGAAAAACCACCCAGCCATGAAGATTGCAGCAACAGTGGCTACTTCAACTCCCTACAAAGCTCCTGAACACCACAAGGAATATTGAAATCAAACCCTGTAACGTCCCAGGCCCAGGATTTGGAATCCGGATTCGGCACCTGACGGCCCCGACATTCCCCTGCGACCTGGCCACGTTACCATACTCGTCTTAAACCGCTTCTAAGAGTGAAGATTGTCCTCACAAACCAACACGGGGTCCTTTTAGCATGCTTTGTCCTCACATGCTTTCTAGGAAAATTCCCAGGAGGTCAACCAACATAGAACTTCTCCAAGCCAAGCACGCTTAACTTCAAAGTTCCTATGATTGGCTACTTCCTTTTCGGTGGCTCAATCATAGGAACTTTGAAGTTAAGCGTGCTTGGCTTGGAGAAGTTCTATGTCGGGTGACCTCTTGGGAATTTTCCTAGAAAGCATGTGAGTGAGGACAAAGCATGCTAAAAGGACCCCGTGTTGGTTTGTGGGGACAGTCTTCACTCTTAGAAGCAGATTCAGACAAGTATGGTGACGTCGCCAAGTCGTAGGGAATGTAGGGGAATGTCGGGGCTGTCAGGTGCCGAATCCGGATTCTGAATCCTGGGCCTGGGGCGTTACAGATGGTATCAGAGCAGAACCTCTCCCAGTAGGATGTGGTTCGAGGACGAACCAAGGTGGAAGTTGGTGGGCATTTGACGCCCGAGGATAGGAGGGGTACATGAATGAATCGAGATCACATCCGAATGAGAGGGATCCTGAGGACATGATAGTATGGTCAATATAAGCTTAAAAGAATTGATAGATACTACCTATACCAACAAGGTGCACCTTCCTTTTCGGTGGCTTAATCATAGGAACTTTGAAGTTAAGTGTGCTCGACTTGGAGAAGTTCTATGTTGGGTGACCTCCTGGGAATTTTCCTAGGAAGCATGTGAGTGAGGACAAAGCATGCTAAAAGGACCCCGTGTTGGTTTGTGGGGACAGTCTTCACTCTTAGAAGCAGTTTCAGACAAGTATGGTGACATCGCCAGGTCGTAGGGAATGTAGGGGAATGTCGGAGCCGTCAGGTGCCGAATCTGGATTCCGAATCCTGGGCCTGGGCGTTACAAACCCCTACTCAGACCAGGGGACTCATCAAGCTTGAAAAAAATTCAAAAGATCTTCAATGACATCTAAAAATTCGTTTGGAGCTTCCTTGATGTCACCTTATTACTGACAATAGAGGAATTTCCACTCGGATAAGGAAGAAAAAACCCATCTAAATATTGAAATCAACTATTGCTATCTTAATTTATAACAAAATATAACAACAGTAACTAGAAAATAAGAAAGAGAAAAATTAGCTTACGAGGAAGTAATTACAAAGGATTTGGTACCAAAGGAAAGAGGCAAATATTTTGGATCTAAATAACCCACTCTAAGGTGTAAGCTGGCATTCTCCAACAGAGTGATGTCTCACGCCCTAAAGTCGGGGATATTGTGGTTTTTCACCCTGCATAGTCAAAAGGCTTATCTTCACTCGACAAGTCTGTTGTGCTTCTGCGCACTATTTTTTTTTTTACTTTGTCTCTGGTTTGTTGGGTCACTCCCACCATAGCTTATTGTTTTCCTGTTAACCTGGATAATAACGTCACAACTATTTCTTTTTGCTTAGGTTCTGCATGGAGATGCCGTTTTTGATGACTCCCTGGTTTGCTCTCTTTTCTTTCAAAATTTCATCATTTCAACTATTAGTTTACTTGACTGATAGCCAAAAAACCCAAAAAAGAATTTTTTTTTACTTGACTGACTTTTCCACTTGTTTGTTAGGGGTGCACCATATTAAGCGGAGATGTAATAATACGACATCTTGCAGAGAATCTAAAGCCTGATTATGTTGTTTTCCTTGTATCCTTATGACTTCCAAAATGAGATAATTTCATGCACAGATTCCCTGGACACAGCTACTGCATATAAGTTAACTAAACTGAATTCTCTCTATATGCACAATCGACAGAAATGCTTTACATTAGAGTTAACCAGGTTTCCAGGTTCTTCTCTTTGTCTTTTGTTGCTGGTAGCGCATAGTATTTCATTAAACAGTTAACTTGGCAGTCAAGATTATTTATGTAGTTGAAAGCTGACAACAAGTTATTATTGTAACAAACATTCAATTATTTAAATAGATGTTATTGCTAATCATATTTTCAGGAAAGACATGATATTCCCTTTTTAGCCTCTTTTTTTCCCTTGAACTATTTATCTACTAATTTTGAGACATTCTTCCTAGATTTTGTGTCAAAAAATTATTATAATTTTACATAATTTTGTAGAACTCTCCCAATCGTAACTAGTGTGGTGTGGTGGGTGGTGCTATACCACAGCCCCAGTTATACACTCCCTTTGTTCTACGAACTCTTGTTGATTCTGAACTTCGTTCGCGAAGGAACCGGACTCCCTTTCAAACACATTTTATTCAATCTTATCCCCCGATTGTCACCCCACCCCACCCCACCCCCAGCCACACCCCCACTTAAAAGTCAAAAAGAGAGAAAAACTTTGGGGATTTGGGTCTGGCAGAAGTTGATGAACTAAATTCAACAGTAAATCCACAAACTCAAAAGTACCTTAGGAATTGTTCTATCTTTCTAATCTTACATGTAGGTATATTTCTTTTGTAAGTGTTCCACTTAACTTAGATTGAAGACAGATGTTTTAGGTGTATATGATCGTCCTCCTACAGAACCTAAGGCAGTCCTTTTAAGAGAGATTGGTAAGATAATAAAAGATCCTCTTGCTGATATTGCAGAAGTTTGAGAACTGATTAATTCTTTAATACTGCAGCTGTGGGTGAAGATGGTCGTTGGTCTGTTATACAACCTATACTGCATAACACTAACACAGAAGGTTAGAACATTGTTTTTTACTTCACTGCATTGTTATGAGAATTTTTTTTTGGTCAGGAATGTTTTCAACAAAAACGAAGCATGTACCAAAAACAAAAAGGTAATGCTACACATACCAGAATAACTTACCTGAAGATACAGGGATACGTTTTACCCCCAATATTGCTTATCTTTTAGGAAACATAAACCATTTCATTGATATATGAAATAGATACAAAAGGAAGACCTATCAAGGATAATTACAAAAAACCTCTCCAAATAGATATGAGGGAGGATAAATCATTAGTAGAATCCATGAAAGCAACTATATTTTGAGATTTTTCCGTGAAGATCCTGGCATTTCGCTCCAGCCAAATATTCCAAAAAAAAGCATAGATGAAGTTGAGCCATAAGAATTTCTTCTCTCTTTTAAAGGGATGCCCAACGATAGAAGAGTTCATAAGGGATAGGATGTCACCCGGTCTGACAAAGTTCCAACCAAATGCTTGTTGGAGAAGGTCCCAGTAGGCGGATGCAAAGGAGCAATGGCTGAAAAGATGAATCTGTGATTCTTGGGCCTTATAATATAAGCAGCAGCAAGATGGGGATAAGGTCTGCCAAGGATGCTTTCGTTGGATGACATCGGCGGTGTTTATACAAGAGTGGCTAAGCTCCCAAATAAAAAACTTGACCTTTTTCGGCATTGGCCCCTTCCACAACTGACTGTATAGAGCTGATATAGTGTGAGGATCACGGGAGGCTAGCCTTTTAGTGAGAGAGCTGGTAGAAAAGTCTCCAGATTTTTCAAGGGTCCAGGACCAATGATCCTCCTTATCTTTGAAGGTGAAGGTAGAAAGAAGCTGGGATACCCCCAATATTGCTTATCTATCAGAGTTGGATTCAATGTAGGTTTGGGAGAAAAATGTCATGAACTTTTCCACTGAGTTATATATATAATCTTGCAAGGGTGTCCACTAGGTTCTAAGAATAGGAGAAAGTTATATTATTTCTCTTAATCTAAAAAAAATACAAGATCCTTTGACCATCTACAGAAAAAGGAAAATCTATTTTACTACATACTTATTAAAATTGAATATAAACAAATAATTCAGAACTGATATTTACATCAAATAACTAAAATACAACACTCTCTTGAGCTGGTTTAAAGATGTCTTCCATAGCTAGCTTGTCAATCAGTTTGTCAAATTGTTCCCTTGGAGTCCTTTAGTTAGTACAATAGCTTGTAGGAAGACTAGGAAAACATATAACACCTACACAGGTCTTCTTTTGATTAAATGCTTATCAACTTCAATATCCTTTGTTATATCATGTCGCTAGGGAGATGGCAGCCTTATTTGTATAGATGTCTTTTGAGAGAACTTTAATTTTTCATGCATCCTTTGAATCCATATACTTTCACAAATTCCATTGGTTAAGGCCCTACATTTTGCTCTAGCTCTACAGCTAGCTACTGCATTTTATTTTCTTTACTTCACCATGTAACTAAGAAGCACAAACACTTTAGTTTGGCTAGCGTGTCCGTGTCCGACACTTGTTGGACACGTATCGGATACTTGTTAGCACAATTGATATGTGACAAACACTAGTTGTAGGTTCATTTCGAACCTTTGTTACGTATACCAAATAAACTCAATGCATAAATGAAAAAAATAATAAATTTTGTGTGTAAAATACATTGAATTCGATTTTTCAAGCATTTAAATGCATAAACTTATTGATTTTGAATTTACTTCTTGTATAAAAAGGATATATAATTTAAAAAATGTATATTTTTCTGAACATGTCCGTGCCGTGTCCGTGTCCTAGATTTTAAAAAAATGACGTGTCCCTGTGTCCGTGTCGTGTCGTATCCGTGTCTCGTGTCCGTATCCGTGCTTCTTAGCCATGTAACTAGATTTACTCCAACAAACAAACAATAACCAAAAGTAGATTTTTTATTTATAGTACTTTTTCCCCAATCTGCATCAACATAAACTTCAACTTTGAAGATGGTTGTGCAATATTAATAATATACTTTTGCATGAAGTATATTTAAAATATCTCAAGGTTATTTATATGTTAAGTGTTGATAACTGATATAATTAAATCTACGATCCGCTTAAACTTTTGAATTGAATGGTGATTTAGCATGATATCAGCACAGGAGGTCCTGTGTTCAAACCCTTACAATATCTGATAAGACAACCCTAATTCTCAGTCCAAAGATCCAAGCCTTTGTAGAGCAAGAACCCTTGAATCAAAGAGATTAACACCTCCTTAAACAAATTAGATCAACCAAGAGAAAAGGCTAGAAATTGATTACCTCTTGCTAATTTTGATGGAATAATTGTATATTAAAATGTAAGATACATAGCCCTCAATAAGAGAAAGGCTCAATACAAGAAAGGAAAGAATAAGAATAAAATCATTAATAAATACACCTAATTAATATATTTACAGCTAATATAAACCAACACTCCCCCTCAAGCTGGTTTAAATATATCTTCCATTGCCAGCTTGTCAATCATTCTATCAAATTGTACCTTTGGTAGTCCTTTAGTCAACACATCAGCAGTTTGTTCTGTAGTTGGGAGATAAGGAATACATATCACACCAGTATCGATTTTTTCCTTAATGAAGTGTTTGTCAACTTCAATATGCTTTGTCCTATCATGTTGAACTGGATTATGGGCTATAGAGATGGCGGCCTTGTTGTCACAGTAAACCCGTATAGGTTTCTTCTGAAAAAATTTGAATTCTTCGAGAAGCCTTTTGATCCATATTCCTTCACAGATACCATGGGCTAACGCCCTAAATTCAGCTTCAGCGCTACTTCTGGCCACTACATTTTGTTTTTTACTTCGCCAAGTGACTAAGTTACCTCCAACAAATGAACAATAACCAGATGTAGATCTTCTATCCATTGTACTTCCTGCCCAGTCAGCATCAGTATAAACTTCAACCTGTAGATGGTTGTGTTTTTTAAACAATATACCTTTCCCTGGAGTTCCCTTCAAATATCTCAAGATTCTATAGGCAGCTTCAAAGTGAATTCGTCCAGGTGAGTGCATGAATTGACTTACCATGCTCACGGCAAAAGCAATATCTGGACGTGTGTGAGACAGATAAATGAGTTTTCCCACAAGTCGTTGGTATCGTTCCTTATCCATTACTTCTTCATCTTTTGCAGCTTCCAATTTCAAATTTGGTTCAATAGGAGTTTCAGCTACTTTGCATCCAAGTAAACCTGTTTCTCCAAGTAAATCAATGATATATTTTCTTTGATTTACAAAGATACCCTTTTTGGATCTCGCAAACTCCATTCCTAGGAAGTACTTTAGTGTTCCTAGGTCCTTGATTTGAAATGCACTTGCAAGCTTTTGCTTTAAAGTGGTCAATTCTATTTCGTCATCACCTGTAAGAATAATGTCATCTACATAAACAATCAAAATTGCAATTTTGTTATTTGTAGAATGTTTATAAAAAATGGTGTGATCAGCTTGACTTTGAAGAAATCCAAAGCTCATAACTACTTTCCCAAATCGTTCAAACCATGCTCTTGGAGATTGCTTGAGCCCATATAGAGATTTCTTTAGTCGACATACTTTGCCCTTTCCAAGGTCAATTTCAAAACCTGGTGGTAAACTCATAAACACTTCTTCTTCAAGATCACCATTGAGAAAAGCATTTTTTACATCGAGCTGGTGAAGAGACCAATCTAAGTTCGCTGCAAGAGATAAAAGTACTCTGATAGAGTTAATTTTAGCAACAGGAGCAAAAGTTTCTTGATAATCAATCCCATAGGTTTGAGTGAATCCTTTTGCAACCAGTCTGGCTTTATATCTTTCAACACTCCCATCAGCATTGCATTTTATGGTAAAAACCCATTTACACCCCACTGTTTTCTTATCTCTTGGCAAATCCACTATTTCCCATGTACAATTCTGTTTTAGAGCATTCATCTCCTCCATAACTGCTAATTTCCAATTTGAATCATTTAATGCTTCTTGTATGTTCCTTGGAATAAACAAGTTGGTTATCTTAGATGTAAAAGCTCTATGACTATTTGACAATTTTTGATATGAGATATAGTTTGCAATAGGGTATTTAGTGCAAGCTCGAGTACCTTTTCTTAAAGCAATAGGGACATCAAGATCAGAAACAACAGGTAGAACATTTTCAATAGTTGGAGTTTCAGATTGGTTACCTGTTGTCTCAGAATCATTCCTCAGAGTGTCTGATTGGATCAGTGACGAGTCAGCTATCTGGTCCTTGTTCATTTGATTGAGTCTTCTTCTAGTATAAAACTTAAACTCAGGGTTCGGATCAGTGGGATCTTTTTGTAGTAATTCTCCCCCTGAATTAGAAGTTTCTATAGTTGGCATTGAAGCACTAGGAAAATCTAGACAAACAACATTTGGAAGAGGAATAGATACATCCCAAAAATTATCTTCCTCTAACTTTGGTTTCTCCCCCTGAAGATAATTCTCGGTAAAAAAAGGTTGATTTTCCAAAAAAGATACATCCATACTCACATAAAGTTTTTGTGTGTGAGGATTAAAACATTTATACCCCTTTTTGTTAGTAGCATAGCCCAGGAAAATGCATTTAACAGCTCTGTGGTCTAATTTTGATCGAAAAGAACTAGGAATATGCACATATGTAGTACATCCAAAAACTTTGATGGGTAAATCAGAGTGCAAATGAGTATTTGGAAAGAATTCTTTCAAAACATCAAGAGGAGTTTTAAAGCTTAAAATTTTAGTGGGCATTCGATTTATGAGGTAGATAGCTGTTAAGACTGCATCCCCCCATAAGTATTTTGGAACATGCATGGAAAACATTATGGCTCGAGCAACATCCAATATATGTCTATTTTTTCGTTCAGCAATGCCATTTTGTTGAGGGGTGTCTCGGCAAGTTGATTGATGAACAATGCCTTTATCTTTTAAAAACACACTCAAATGTTCATTGAAATATTATGTTCCATTATCAGAATGCAGAATGCTGATTTTGGTTTGAAATTGAGTTTCAATCATATTGTAAAAGTCTTTAAAAATATCCTGCACTTCAGATTTGTTTTTCATTAAATAGACCCAAGACAAACGAGTGTGATCATCAATAAAGGTTACAAACCACCGTTTTCCACTATAAGTCACAACCTTAGAAGGACCCCAAACATCACTATGAATCAAGTAAAACGGTTTGGAGGACTTGTAAGGTTTTGGTAAAAACGTGGATCGATGGTTTTTTGCAAAAATGCAACTTTCACAATGAAAATTAGAACAATCAACTCCCTTAAAAAGTTTTGGAAATAAATTTTTGAGATAGAAAAAATTAGGATGTCCTAGCCTACGATGCCACAATATAATTTGTTCTTTAACAGAGAGAGAACTGATACTACTAAAGCTCTGAGTTATTTTATGACTACCAAAATACTCATCAAAGTAGTAGAGACCATCGAGCATCCTAGCACGTCCAAACGTCCTCCCTGAGGTTTGATCCTGAAAAATACAATGGGATTCAAAGAAAATAACCCGACAGTTAGAATCTTTAGAAAGTTTGCTCACAGATAAGAGATTACAAGCTAATTTAGGAACATGAAGGACATATTTTAGAGTGATTCCCTCCGTCAGTTTAATGGATCCTTTTCCTGCAACAGATGAAAAACTTCCATCTGCAATTCTAATTTTTTCATTGCAATATGAAGGTGAGTATGAATCAAATAAATAAGAAGAACTAGTCATATGGTCGGAAGCTCCAGAATCAATAATCCACGGAGATGAGTTACGACTAGAAAAGGCTTGAGGGTAATTACCTGTTCGTGCCAAGGAAACACAAGAATTATTAAATGATAAATTGGTCGGTAGCAATTTCAAGATTGGATGAATTTGCTCCATTCTGGAGTGGAATTGAATTGTACCGGTTTATTGGAGCCAAAGACCAAACCTGATATTTGAACCCAACCAAATCTGATATTTGAATCAGACTGAACCAAGCAATGAACCGACCGAACCAGACCAGAATTTCAAATCAACTCTTCTTCAAACCCACGATAATCACCAACGTACTGAGACGTGTGACCAAACGACGAACAAGCGGCGAACAAACCCAGCGATCAAGCGACGGCCAACAAACGCCCACGAACACTGTTCAACGACCAAACGGCAGCGGCTGCTGAACGACGAGGAGAAAAGAGAACCGCGACCAAAAAAACACGGGGAGAGATGAAACCGCGAGCAAGGCTGGCGCGAAGGAGTTGCGATGGTACTCCAACTACAGAAGGCGGCGTGCAGCACGCTTAGGCGGCGACGACACTGGACGGGGAAGGCGGCGACGGCTGGACGGAGAAGGCGGCGGTCTGCTTCTCACGCGTAGAGACGAAGGAGAAGGGGGGTCTTCTTCTCACGCGAAGAGACGAAGTAGACAGACGCCACAAAAACCAAACACCAGTCGCCGGATAATCACGAAAATCTAAGTATCCTGCCGGAAGTAGATGTGCCGTTCAAAGACGGCGGCTAGGGTTCCGAAACAGTGACTTAGGGTTTGATTGTGATAAAACTAGGGTTTTTTAGTTCCCTAGCTCTGATACCATGCTAATTTTGATGGAATAATTGTATATTAAAATGTAAGATACATAGCCCTCTTATATAAGAGAAAGGCTCAATACAAGAAAGGAAAGAATAAGAATAAAATCATTAATAAATACACCTAATTAATATATTTACAACTAATATAAACCAACACCTCTTATGATCAAAGATCTAGAAGCAAGATTGGAAATCTTGTTCTAGATTGAGTCATTCCACAATCAAACGTGATCAAGGCTGGATTGAATGACTCAAATTGCAATCTATCACAAGAATTACAAGAAAATGGAAAAGGGATTTCTAAGAAAAAGTCTCTAACTTGAGAGATCAAATTTCATTCATCTTCATCTGTCTTTTACATGGCTAAGATGTGGATTTTTATAGCCTTTATGTTAAGGAAACCCCAAACCTTTCAGTTCTCCAAAATAAAACTTACAACCAATGTTGTTAAAAACGTACGATACACGATACGTATCGTACGATTCGGAACGAAACTAAGCCAAAACGATTCAGCTCGTACTTTGAATCGGAAAATATCATGTATCGTGCGTTTCCAGTGATTGAATCGGAAAACACGGAACGAATCGCAACGGTGCGATTCAAAAAGAAACAAAAAAATTAGGGCTTTTTTACTGGTCGTGGAGATCCATGCCATTCCGAACGAAGACGAAGCAGAAGAAGAAGAAGAAAGAAGCAAGCGGATAACTACGAAGAGAAGACGAAGATGGCAGACGAAGACGGAGCCAGTTGAAGAAGACGAAGACGAAGCGCGGCTGGTTGGAGCAAGTTGAAGCGAAGACGAAGTGTGGCTGGGAAGAGATGAAAAGATGAAAAGATGGGAAGACGAAGCATGGTTTTTTCATTTTGATTGAGGAAGACGAAGGGATGAAAGTTGAAAACTGTGAAAAGTAAATGGGAAGAAAGAGAGTTAAAGAAGAAGTTGAAGAGATGAAATTGAAATCTGTGAAAAGGAAATGGGAAGAAAGAGAAAGTTAAAGAAGAAGACAAAAAGATTAAAACGTAAATGGGAAGAAAGAGAAAGTTAAAAGAAGAAGACAAAAAGATGAAATCTGTGAAAAGTAAATGGGAAGAAAGAGAAAGTTAAAGAAAATAAAAAAATAAACCTTTTTTTTAACCTTTTTTTACTGTGCCCTTTCATTTTTCGGTGAACAAAAATTTACTGTGCCCTTTCATATGCCCAAAAACAAGCTATTGCTCTTTATTTCTCTGTTTTAAGCTAGTTTATGTTTTTTATGTTTGGCTCTTTATTACTCTGTTTTAAGCTATGCTATTTATATTTAAATATTACTTATTAAATTGAAACTTACGATACACGATACGTTACGATACACGATACTTTAAAATTTGATTTCGATACGTGTTACGTTTTACGATTTAACAACCTTGCTTACAACTATCATTGACCATAATTGGCCTACTTAGTAACTCCCCACAATTGATTCTAACTTTGAAACCACGTTTCGGATGCCCAAAAATTTAAAAGTTACAAACAAAAGTTGATAACTTGAAATAACAAAGGAGACTTCAAAAGGCTGGTGCAACGTCAATCTTGCAAACGTTGACCTTCACAGCGTCGTCCTCTCTTGGGTTAATTTGCAGCATGTGAAATGGATGTTGAGTTGAACCTATCCAATTTTGTATGTGAATAAAGAATGCTTGCTGAAGCTTCTTAGCCTTGGTGCGTGTGATAGGTCCAGTTGGGACGTGTAGAACACCATGATTCTTATCAATATCATTTCCTCTTGAATTAATATTGATTTCCACTTGTTGGACCTTCTACAAATTTCGAATTTCGAAGCCCACAAGTGAAGGGAAGTGTTGAAGGTTTTTTTTTTTTTTTAATAAACATCGAGAAGGATATATTCCACACAAAAAGAAGGAAATACAGCCTAGGGGCCAGGGGTGGAAATCACCCCCTCCCAAAAAAAAATTATCACAAGATTATCTCAAAAGAGCTTGCTAATCATTAATAATCATTCACAGACTATAGTTACAAAAGAACTTCTTGTGTAAAGTAGTCCACCAAGAGGCCATATTTTATACATAATTACACAAAAAATTGAGGCGAGAGGACTTATCTTCGAAAGCTCTCGCATTCTGCTCCTTCCATAGAATCCATAATGTGGCCGTGAAACCGTAACTAGCTATGATTTTAGCCTTCCTTTTCAGGTTCCATGCTTCTAAGCCTTCTGAAAGCCAATCTTCAATTCTTTTGGGCATACAGAAAGAGATGCCTAGCAGCCTGCTACAAAACTCCAAACTTTACCCGGAAACTCACAGTGAAGGAAGATGTGATCATTCTATCTCTTTTAGACAAAGTCTGCATCTGGAGGGAGAAAGGGACCAGTTTTTAATTTCCTCTGAAGATGTATTTAGGCTATGGTAGGCTAACAACCAAAGAAAGACTTTAACTTTCTTTGGGCTCTTGTGTTTCCAAATCAGGCCGGCCAGACTTGCGTTTATTCTGGGCATTTTTGCAGCAATTTTTTGGAACATCGACTTACTGGAATACATTCCCGATCCCTCCAATTGCCATGTAATTCTGTCCATATCCGATCCCAACTGAACAGCATGAAGCTTCTCAGTTAAAGCCACCCAACTACTCATTTCTTGCTCGAACAGACCTCTACGCATGTCTAGGTTCCCGTCTTGGCTGTTATTATCCCAACATTCATGAATTGAGGATCCCTTCTTATACGATGTTAAATATAAGTATGGGAAGGAGTCTTTTAAAGGGTGTGCATCACACCAAGTGTCCTCCCAAAACTTGATGTTCTTCCCACATGTAACTTAGAACTTGGAGAATTTATCGAACAGGGGATAGTTTTTTGCTATATCAATCCAAGATCTGCTGCCCTTTTTCTTATTAATCTCTCCAACCTTCCACTCAAAAGTATCAGTACCATAAATACTAGCAATGATTTTCCTCCATAGCGCATATCTTTCTTGAGAAAATCTCCACAGCCATTTCGTAAGCAAGGCAGTGTTGCAGTGTGACACAGAGATCCCACCCCGAGGCCTCCATAGCACATTGGCTGAGCCGTCCACTCCCATTTTACAAGATTCCATCGCAAGACAGTGTTGTGTTTAAGTGTTGATATAATTAAATCTATCATAACCTATCAGCTTAAGCGTTAGGGTTAATTAGTGATCTAATGATATACTTCCAAGTTCCAAATGAGTTGATCCATGTACAAGTATACATTGACTTACCATACTTCAAATGCAATATCTAGGCATGTGTGAGGAATAAATTAGTCTACCCACAAGCCTCTGGTATTGATCTCTATTCTTTACTTCTTTTATTTGTGCCCTTGCAATTTCTTGTTAGGTTCAAATAGCAGTTTCTACTATTCTATAGCCAATTAAATTCTTTTGAAGTCAATGATATATTTCCTTTGATTAAAGAAAGTACCTCACTTCAATTGAGCAACTCCATCCCTATGAAGTAGTACATTAATGTTCCATAGTCCTTGATTTGAAACTCATTTCAAGCTTTTTTTGAAGATCAACTAAACTTGCTTCACTATCACTTGGAAGAATAATATCATCTAGACAAACAATTAAAATTTTAGTTCTGTTAGAGTGTAAAAATAGTATGCTCTGAATGATTCCATAGCTAGTTACCACTTTTTTGGACGACCTTATTTGAACATGATTTGTTCTATAGGTTGTACAACTGTGTCCTTGAGTTCTAAAGTTACCACTTTTTTGAAGTGTTCAAACCATGCTTTGGAGACTATACGATACATGTTGAGATTTCTTTAATATGTGGACTTTGTTGTTCCTCTGAGTTCCATTTGAATCCTGATGGCAAATTTATAGAAGCTACTTCTTCCAAATCACCATTAAGAAAAACTTTTTTGACAATAAGTTGACAAAAGGGTCCATTTAAATTAATCATGAGATAAAAGAATCACGAAAAGGGCAATTTTAGCATCTGGAGCACAAGCCTTTTGATAATCAATGGCAAAAGTTTGGGTAAAGCCTTTGGCTACTAACTAGACCTTGTCTCTCAATTATGTTTTATAGTAAACACCAATTTATTCATAATTTTTTATTTTTCGATAAATTTGTAACTTCTCAAGTATTGCTTTATTTAGAGCATTCACCTCCTTAATTGCAAGTTTCTAATTCAGATCATCTAAAGCTTCCTGTATATTACTTAAAACAAACAAGTTGGTCATCCTAGAAGCAAAAGCTTTATGACTATTTTCTTTTCATCCATCAATGAAAAGTATGTTTGTGGAAGAAAAAAAAGCTCTATGACTATTTGACAATTTCAAAGAAGTTTATTAGGAAATCTCTCTTCATGAAACTCCTCTCTCTCTCTCTTGCCCTCTCGTGCCTCCCTTCCCTGATTGTACAATGATGTCTCGTGCATCTGATGTAGCAGTTCACCATGGTAACATTTCTTGAAGCGGTCAAGTGTTCTGTTGAGTACTTGGTCTTTCTTGAAGCAGTCAAGTGCACAGTCTGAGCACAATTTCTTTGTGCTCGATTTCAATTAAAAGCTTATGAAATGCAGTTTGCATTTGGAGATTTGGTGCAACCTGAGCACCTTTTTAATAGCCGTAGGACATCTATATCATTCATCATATATGATAGATAAGGACTGAAATGGGAACTGGAATTAGGATTGCCAAGATTTTCAGGAATCTGTGTAAGATTACAATAATTTTAACTTGTCATTCCAGTAGTTTCTGATTGGTTTCGTGAACTATCATTTTCTGGTCTTAGTTTCTTTAGTTGACTGTCCTTTTATAAAATTTTATCTTTGGAATTCAATTTATAGAATCATTTCCTAATATTCTCCCCACAATGGCAAGTATATACTTGGCTCCAAAGAACTAGTATAACTAGAACAATATGATAATCTATTTTTGTTTTTGCCAAAACGAGCTTATCTCAGTGGTAATTGGCATGTACTCTCGACCACGAGGTCAAAGGTTCGATCCCCCACCCCCAAATGTTGATGTACTAAAAAAGATAATCTCTTTTTGTTTTTTACTTGTGATCACCAGTTGAGATAAGTGTAGCCGCCCATGATACAACTGGGGGAATGGTGACTAAGATATCAGAGGCGGCAATGATTGCAAAGCTTGGTATTGAAGTCTACATTGTAAAGGTGATTCTTTTGTATTTTGTCCTTGGACGAATTCCATTCAATGTTATGTAGTATTTATCTGCGGCTTGCTGCAGGCAGCAACAGTCCACTCCTTGAGAGCTCTAAGTGGGGAAATCCGAGGCAAAATTCCTGATGACTGGCTTGGGACAGTCATTCGTTTTTCAGGATAGAACTTCAATCAGGTACGAGTTATGATCTACTCCCTAAATTAATGTGGAAGATTTCAGCACAAGATGACTAAAACTCGAAGACTTGAAGTCTTAAGATTATAATTAACGATTCATGGTATGGAACCTGATTATATCCAGGTAAATTTATTGACATTGCAGTTGATCCAAGTATCCAGCTTTCTGATTGTTGCAAAACGGTTATTGAAATTCACTTGTGCCAGTTTCTGAAATTGGACTCACCAAGAATCCCCTTACTTTGATGCAAACTGGTTTTTCTCTGTTGCTCTTTAAATGTTGTACACTTATTTTTCCACAGAAACAAAACTGAAGTAAGCCATGTAACTGCTAACTGCAAAGCAATTGGATGGACATTACGAGTTATAATAAATGCACATCGTCATTTGGAATGAGTTTCAGGATGTTTATATATCAATTTTTGTAGGTTGGTAGTATTTCATTTGAGTGAAAAATGCACTTTTGGTCCCTGAGGTTTGGAAATAATGTCTATTTGGTTCCTAAGGTTTGAAAAGAGACACTTTAATTCCACAGATTTGTAAAATGATTCTAAATGATCCCTAACTTAACTTTAAATTAATGGAATGATGACTGTCCTGTTATTCGTTAGCATGGATTGGCTGACATGTCATTTTGTTCAATTACTTAATAAATAAAAAATTAATTTAAAAATTAAAATGGGTTAAAATATCTTTTTCTCCATCGTACCCGAGCATTTCTTCTGCCCATCCTAGTCTAGCCCCTCAGTCATCCGTCGCTGCCAACCGACTGTGGTCGAGGATTCTTTTGTCCAACATCATCAAGTCTACTATTTGGGGAATTTGGAATTTAGAATGAGAGGAAGAGGGGAAGAGGGGATCTTTGATAGTAAAAGTTCCATATGAGAAAAAAGCTTCAAAATAACCTGACTTCATGTTTCAAAACTACTCAAATTTAGAAAATTGTGAAGGGGTGTAAATTGGTATTGTTTTAATTTATGGGTTACCTTGTCATCTAAATTCTCATAAAGATTGGTATCTTGAGATTTTGAAAATTGTATTGTGTAGTCTTTAATTTGAGGGTTCTGCCTTCTCCTTTCCTTTTTCATATGGTTTTCTTATCCCCAAAAGAAAAAAAAAAACCATACATTTGCAGCAATTTCCTTTTCGCATGACCAAGATACACACAAGAACAATATTTTTATCCTGGACATGAACAGATTTCCTTCAGATTTAATATGACAATGCTATTATCAATATATATATATGACAATGTTATTTCCTCCCTAATATATTTTTTCAGGTCTTGAACTGATTTCTTTAGTTTACAAGTGCTGAGAATATATTAAAATAATTGAATGTGTATCATAATCTATTAACAAATTAGTGAGATGCTTCCAAGGCTCCAAGCCCTTTTAAGCCAGAATTGTATCGTAATCGTAGTTTCAAAACAAACAAAATCCAAGTGATTTGAAGCCAACATTGAGAATTGATAATTAGACCAAGTCAATATTGAGATATTCTCCTCTTACACTTTCCAAGCCAAAATTGTATACAATTTTGGAGTCAAATTGAATAGATATTAAGGGGGTTCAAAACAACTCTGAAAACCAATCCAACCGCCCAAAACCAACCGAACCGACATCGGTCGGTCGGTTTAGGAGGTATAAAGGTCGGAATCAGTTTTTTATTCCATAAAATCGACTAGTCGGTCGATCGGAGAAAAAAATTGAAAAACCTCGACCGATCGACAGAATATATGAGAGGGGGAAAGAAAAAACTGATTTTCCTTATTTAGTTCCCTGATGGCATTAATGACAACCCATGGTTTTCTCAAAACCATCTTGTTTTTAAAAACTAATTTATTTTTTTATCTTTATCTCTCTCCTCTCACTTCCCACCCACGTTTTCTTTTGAAAAATTGCAATAGGTAGCAAAAAAAATTAGGATATTTGCAAATCTAGCCATGGTTTTTATGATTTGCGAATATAGCAAAATTTTTTAAATCTAATTTCCATTTTTTTTATTATTCCAACTTTACCCTTGTTGGTGTATCAACTGATATATTAGATAGATCTGATATACTTTATATTTGTTAACTGATATATTAGATAGATCTGATATACTTTATATTTGTTAACTGATATACTTGAAATTAGTCTAACCCATATGAAAAGTCCAAAAAGTACCGATGATTCATGTCTTTTGATATATTCAAAACACTACTAAAATGATACACATATTTTACCTCAAATGAAAATTGATTGATGTATGATATATTGCTAAAATATTTAAAATACTAATAAAATGATACATTCATGTTTTACCTTAAAATGAATATAATGATCTATCTAATATATTAATGATATAACTGATATATATACTTGATTTGATGAACCTTTGATATACTTGATACACCAAAATGATATACCTCATATGTTACTTCTCTTTACTTCTTTTATGTGTTTTTTTTTTAATTAAACCGTGTTGTGTTATTTACATATTTTAAATAAAATGTATGTCTTTTATAACATAAATATTTATCTTCTATACATATTATGAATGTTGATATATCATTGATATACCTCATTTGTTATATTAAATATTGATATACTTCATTATGAGTAGTTAGGTACATCAATGATAGGCTTGCGATTTTTTTTTAATAAAAAAAAATCATTGATATATTTTTAATTGTTGGTGTATTATCAAGGTTATGAAATGCAAATTTTATTACAATCAAATATATCATTCAATATTATATCGATGCTTTCATTCAAAATTCATTTCAAGTATAACATGTTGATACACTAACAAAGTTTATCATTAGTATATCAGTAGTATAACAATATTATAATTGTTAGTGTATCATGAAGGTCATGGAATGCAAAATTATTTATAAGTATATCAATATAAGATGCATTTTCAAGTATATCATTAGTATATCAGTAGTATATAATCAATACTCACTAAAAATGCAATTTTAAGTAGATCATTAATGTCTCAATAGTATATCATTAAGATGATATATAATATATCAATGATATATTTGCCAACATGAGCATAACTCAATTGACATAAAACATCTACATTTGATCAAGAGGTTAGATGTTTGAATCCTCCATTATACATATTGTCCAAAAAAAATTGATATATCTAATTACTCATTAATGAATTATATAAAAAATATTCAAACTAATGAAAAACTCGTGTGTATGCTTCATGAATAAAGTATATTATATTCACGAAATATACATCTAATATACTATATATTTAGTAGATCAATAGATTGATATACCAAATTTAGAGTAGATCAGTTGACTGATATACCAAATTTTAAGTGAATTGGTTGACTGATATACCAAATTTATGAGACATTATTGATATACTTCTTAAACCTCCGTGTTTTTAAGGGGCTTTTTCGACTTTTCAACTTTAATGTTTGGGTTGGGCCATTTTGTTTTGCTATATTTGCAACATACAAAAACTGAAGGCACGACTGCAAATTCCCTTTTGTTTTTTTGCTAGTGTTGCAATTGGCCATTTTCTTTTCCCAATCTCATCATCTCCTTCTCTCTTCTTTCCTCTCTCTCCATTCCTTCTCCCTCTTTCTTTCTTTTCTCTCAAACTGTCCACCTCCCACCGTCCACAGCCACCGCCATCACCATCCTCTCCATATCTTTTTCTTTTTTTTTTTCTTATTTTCTCATGTTTTTTTTTTAAATTTAGTTCGTTTCTCTTCTCCATCTTTTTTTTATTCATTCTCCCTCATTCTTTCTCTTCTCCATCTCCATCATTGGATTCTTCTCCCTTCCCATTTTTTTCTTTTCTTTTCTTCATGTTTCTCTTCTCTTTTTTTTTTTCTTTCTTTTCGTATCCTTTCTTTTTTTTTTTTTATTTATTTCACCGGAGTTACAAAACCGACAAAAATCGACCGACCGACCGACTGTGAATTCAGTCGGTCGGTGTCACCAACCTCTAGAAAACCGATGAAAATTAAAACCGATCAATCGATATGTTGTTGGTCATCGATTTTAGTCCAAAACCAACTCTGACCGACCGATGAACACCTCTAATAGATATATTTTACCTACCTTACCTAAAATGAAAGTTTAGAACTTTTTTAGCCTTAATACTTTTTAGGAAAAATTATACTTTTGGTCTTTGAGGTTTGAGATAGGTAGCATATTGGTCCTTAAGGGGTTGTTTGGGGCGCTAAGTTGGTTATAATAATTATTGGTTATTATAGTCTGGGGGTTATAATAATATGTGAAGTTAAATAGTTTGTGTTTGGGGTGCATATTATTTTAGTATGGGATAAAATAGTCTGTGTTTGGGGTGCAGATTATTTTAGTCTGCGATAAAATAGTCTGTGTTTGGGGTGCTGATTTGTTTAACATGGGATTCTGAATCAAAGGTTCAAGCTTACTGTTCTTTTTTCTAGCTTTTTTTTTAATCTTTCTCGTACAACTTTGTACGTCAAATATCATATTTTGAAAATATCAATAAGAAATGTTTGTTCCATCAATCTTAAGAAATTAGTTGAGAGTTTTAAGTTATGTTATTCTTTGACAATCTGGTCTTATTTGGTTGTATGAATATCGTTGAATATGCACAAAATATGGTTAGGATATATGTTTTTTTCTTGTCTTAAAAAAAAAAACTTTTGTGGTAAGTATTTCTTAAAAAGAAAAAAGTTAAGTTTTCGGTGTAGGGGTTAAATGATGTGATCAATTAAAAATAAAAACAAAAAGACCGTTAGAGTAAGTGTTCGATACTTTAAAAGAAAAAAAAAGTTTAGGATATACGATTTAGGGTTATGTTTTTTTTTTTACAAAACAAAAAAGTTTAAGATTTGGTATAGAAAAATCATATTAGTTAACTTCCAGTATTGCCAAAATAAAAATGGTAATTGTTTAGTTCAAAAACCATATTGTTATTTATTTATTTTTTTTAATCAATAAAATCATTTGAAATAAACTTGAGTGTGGTAAATACAATTTTGTTTGAATTTTTTTTTTTAGTTGTTAACCTTGGTTAACCTTCAATGTTGCCAAAAGTAGGGAAGAAATTTGACCTAAAAAAGTTGTAAGTGCTTGGTTCAAAAACCATATTAGTTTTTTTTGGGAAAAATACACTTTTGGTCCCTGAGGTTTGGGTTAGGTTTCATTTTGGTCCCTCGAGTTTTCAAACTCGACAATTTAGCCCTTGAGGTTTGGACTTCGTTTCATTTTGGTCCCTCCGTCCAATTTTCTGTTAAACCCTTACGGATTGCTGACGTGACATGCATTTTTTTTATTAAAAAATATATTTTTTTAATTGTTTAAATAATTTCTTTTACAATAATTTTTATTATTTTATTATTATTTCTTTTTCTTTTTCTTTTTTTTCCTTCATCTTTTGAAGGAGTGTCGAACACCCGAGCGAAAGCAATTTGGATCGAAAGCCTCTAGATCGAAAGCCTTTCAATTTCGTTTAATTTTAGGAAGAAAACATGCACAAAATAAAGCGAAAAACAAAGTATGATTTCAACCAACCTTTTGAGCTGAAATTAAAACACTCCTTGGATGAATTCTCAGCACGAACCAGCTTTGGACGACCACGAGAGTCTTCCTCGCTATCCTCCGACCTTAGAACGAACTTGTGGGAGCCTTTTTATGATGAAAATGAGGGAGAAAAGTGATGGGAAATGCAACCATCCGAGAGAGAGATTTTTGAGCTTTTGGTTTTGAAATCCAACAACCTTAAAACTCCTTCAGCTCATTTCTTCTTCTTTTATATATTGGCTACATGCAAAACCAACGTTTCAAGAAGAAGCGAGCTGATGGATTTTAGATTTATCATTACATTAGGTGTCATTACCTTAAAGAGACATGAAGTGGGTTTTGTAAAAACACATGAAATTCAAAGAATGAATTTCATCTTAATTTTAATTTCATTTTTACATATAACTAATTCAAATTTAGTTTTATATAAATAAATGAAATTTATTTAAACTAAACATTTTAATTTAACTTAATAATTATTTAATCAAATTAAATAATTATACAAATCCCATTACCTCTCAAGACCGATTGCTCGTTTATGAATCCATATTCACGTTTATAATATGTATTGAATACATAATATACCGGCAATATTTAAATCGCAATTAAATATTACAAAATCTCTCTATTTTATAGTTTAATCTCAATCAAACTATTACGCCAATGATATCGAATATACTTGACGTTAATTCCCTAAATCAAATTTGAACATTTCAAATTTTCTCATCACATTTGTTCTAAGGTTTATTCCGTATGAGCTAGCAGGGGGCCTAATGGACCTACAAATCTGGGTTCCAACGATCCAAGATTAATTGGCTAAACTCTTTTAATCCAGCTAACCAACATTCGTTAACTACCGGGACACTTCACTATAGCCCGATAGTTGAACTCCCCTCACTGTAGATATATTTCCGTCCACCCAATATAACCATGATTAGTAAGTCGACCCTTCACAGGTTGTTCGTAACTAAAGCTGGGTCAAATGTCCGTTTTACCCTTGAAGTTACATCTTGTTTCTTAAGTCCCCACTGAGTCCCTAATGAACAATTGGTTTGTGATCCCACCACTAAACCTAAAACCTCTCGGGCCAATGAGAGGGCGGGATCCCTTTGTTCACGTCTTGGAGTCAGCACTTAAGGGAACAACCTCTCTACTATCCCTAAATTGGGTAGGAGTGAATTCCGTCTTGCAAGACTATGTCCCCAGCTATCTACCCGGTCTTATCCCAAAATGGTAGGCTTATTGAGTCGGCGATGTTGAGTCACTCTCACCCATGAAAATCAAAGGATAATCCCGAATAAATAGGAGTTCATAGTTAGCTCAGGATTAAGATCAAGTTACCTGGGTCATCGCATTGAAATAGTCAGTCTTGTCAGTAAACGACGTTATAAAGCAAGAGTGACTTATTTCTCGGTCCTGGTCTTATGCAAACTCTTTTATGTAGGATGCCCCCACTCGCATGTCTCTACATGAACGATTCAGGATCACATCGTTTGTACTAAAACAAAGTGGGCCGCGTCACATAGTTTTCCTAGGATAAGGTACCTAGCCTTATCCCTATACTATGGACCGTTTAGGCTATTACTTGAACTTGATCCACTTTTATGTCACTACATATAGTTCAAGTATTCATATCATAGCCAAGGATTCTAGTTTATTGGATTTGGGTTATTTAACGTGCAATTCACTCATTTAATAACTTGAGTGAACAAAAACTTAATAACGACTTTATCGAACAAGTATATAACTATTTGTTTCATTCACTATCTACGAGTTTTAGGGCACCAACAGCAACATCTTCTTCCTCCATTTCCATCATCATATTCATCATCTTCTTCCTCCATTTCCATTAAATCTTCATCTTCTTCCTCAACCTCAACCTCCATCTTCATCATCTTCTTCTTCCTCTAACCCTAACGCCGACGACCACCGACAAATTTTCCGGCCACTTTTCCAGCGATCAAAAATTTGTTCCTTCTTTTTTCCTTTCTTTTCTTCTAGCATTTTTCATCTTTTTTTCCTTTATTTTCGTTTTTCATATTTTTCGAAATGAAAATGAGAAGAAAGATGAAAAAAGAAAAAAAAAATCGGTTGCTGGAAAAGTTGTCAGCGATCGCCGGAAAAGTCAAGGAGTCACATGGAAGAAGAGAGAAGAGAGTTACTGTAGAGAATCAATAGAATAATTGGGTGGGTTGAATGATGGTTGTTGTAGCAACACGATGGTAAAAATAACCCACTTCACCACTCATTTTTGTTGATGCATCAAACACTGAGTGGGCTATAATAGCCCCCTCTATTATCCAACACAGGGGGCCAAGCGACCCCTAAGTTTTCAAACTCAACAATTTTATTTTGAAGTTTGGATTTCGTTACATGTTATGCAAATTGCTTACCGCAAGTGTACGGGTCAAGTAATAATATAGTGATTATGAAATCGAATGTCGTCCACTAGATTGGTTTTTAAGTTAAACTAAGTACCGTGAATACTTTTGATCAATTTTATTTAGGGACCGAAAAGTGGTGAAATCTTGAAATCAAAGACAATGCAAATTAAAAGGTTGAAATTCAATTGAATTAATTCTTAGGGAATTGATTTCGTCAGTTTAGTTTAGGATTAAGTAAAGGGAATGAATTGTAGCGTGCAATTATTTTATAAGTCTAAGAATCTTTAATCACAACCATCTCTCCCAAGCATAATTGATTCTCATGCATATAATTAACTTGATATTCCTATCTAAGTTCATTAACATGCAAGACTCTTAGTTCTTTTAACAACTTCTAAAGCTATTCTAGATCTCCTGATCTTAGAATGTTTACTTTAGGCATGCAATTTTAATTTAAAGTCTACGCTAAATCCCTTCTCCCAAGCAATATTCAACACTTAAATCATTCAATTAGTGATCAAGTAATTGAAAGCTTTCAAACATAATTGCATATATAAAATAAGTGCACAAAACATCCCAACAATTAATCCATAAACATAAACGACTACATCAATCCCTAAGAAACACGTCTAGCTACTCATACATGGTGTTACGATATGGGCTAAACATGATAGAGCCATAAAATCCAACTAAAGGTAAGGTAAAGAAAGGAAAACTCTTGAATCCATTAAAACTGGCACGTCCCCGTCATGATCTCCACGTCTTCAAGCTTGGTTCCCACTCCTTGGCCTTGCTTCAGCTCCCACAGAAGGTCTCTAGTCGAAATTAGGGCTAAAATCTCTCAAATTGAACTCCTTTTGGACGGCCAAAATCACATTGTATTTATAGAAAAAAATGTCGACAGCGTTGAGACGCTATGGACGGCGTTGCGACGCTGTCGTTTGCCGCCCATTCTGTATAAGGAAATTCTTGGCAGCGTCTCGATGCTAGCTCTCGGGTCTTCCACTTATGACAAGCCTCCAAATTGATTCCTTTTCTATCCTTTGCCTCTTTTTAGGTCCCGAACGCCCGATTAACTCCAATTTCTCTAATTTAGCTTCATTAATCAATTTCCTACAAAATAAACATTAAAGTGCATAATTCGGCCCAATAATACTCAAAGACTAACTATAATTTATCGGGAAATATAGCTCTCTATGCGTGCTATCATTACACCCTTGGTCCTTCCATCCAAATTTTTGTTAATTTTTAACAAATTACTGACGTGACATTGGTTTTTTTATTAAAAAATATTTTTAAATTTTTAAATAATTTTTATAGGAAAAAATACACTTTTAGTCCTTGAGGTTTGCATTAGGTTTTATTTTGGTCCCTGGGTTTTCAAATTCGACAATTTAGCCCCTGAAGTTTGGATTTCGTTTCATTTTAGTCCATTCGTCTAATTTTCTTTTAATAACTAACGGATTGCTAACGCGAGACTAATTTTTTATTTAAAAAAATATTTAAAAAAATTTTAAAATAAAAATATATAACAATAATAAAAATATTATTATTTTTAAATATATTTATTTCTTCTCCTTCTTCTTCCTCCTCCTCCTGACCATCACCACTACCACCACTTAGCAACTGCCGTCGGCCAATTTTTTTTTTCCTCTTCTGCTCCTTCATTTCTCTTTTCCTTCTCCTTCCTTTCTTCTTCTCTTCTCCTTCATTTATCTTATGACTTTGACCAGAACGTTGATGAGCCTTGTGTTTACAAAAGAATTATCAACAGTTTAGTAGCTTTTCTGGTGTTGTATGTAGATGATATTCTTCTCATTGGGAATGATGTAGAATATCTAGCTGACATTAAAAAATGGCTATCGACTGAGTTCCAAATGAAAGATTTGGGTGAAACTCAGTATGTTATAGGGATTCAAATTATCAGGAATTGTAAGAACAGAACGTTAGCCCTGTCTCAAGCATCATATATAGACAAGATGTTGTCTAGATATAAGATGCAGAATTCCAAGAGGACTTTACTACCCTTCAGGCATGGAGTTCATTTGTCTAAGGAACAGTGTCCTAAGACACCTCAAGAAATTGAGGATATGAGACGGATCCCTTATGCTTCAGTTGTGGGCAGTCTTATGTATGTCATGTTGTGTACTAGGCCTGACATTTGCTATGCAGTTGGGATAGTCAACAGGTACCAGTCCAACCCAGGGTTAGACCACTGGACTGCAGTTAAAAACATCCTCAAGTATCTTCAGAGAACGAGGGACTATCAGCTTGTGTATGGCTCTAAGGATTTGATCCTTACAGGATACACAGACTCTGACTTTTAGACTGATAAGGATTCTATGAAATCCACATCAGGGTCAGTATTTACCCTCAACGGGGGAGCTGTAGTCTGGCGTAGCATCAAGCAAGGATGCATTGCAGACTCCACCATGGAGGCCGAATATGTCGCTGCTTGTGAAGCAGCTAAAGAGGCTGTATGGCTACGGAAGTTCTTGATGGATTTGGAAGTTGTTCCAAATATGAACTTGCCAATCACCCTTTACTATGATAATAGTGGTGCAGTGGCAAATTCTAAAGAACCTCGCAGTCACAAAATAGGCAAGCACATAGAGCGCAAGTATCATCTCATCAGAGAGATCTTGCAACGAGGGAACGTGATCGTCACGAAGGTAGCCTCTTAGCACAATATTGCTGATCCATTTACGAAGGCTCTCACGGCTAAAGTGTTCGAGGGTCATCTAGAGGGTCTAGGTCTGCGAGATATGTACATAGAATAATCTAGGGCAAGTAGGAGAAGTGTGATGACTATTGTGAATGCCCTAGTTTATTGTATTTATCTGTATTTGTACTTTTCATGTATTATACAGTATTAATACAAACCACTATTCCTACTTCAATGATTATTCATTCAATTTTGATTGTTAATGTACATTGCCCACTAGAGTTTTAGTTCAAGTGGGAGTTGTGGGGTTTTATGCCCTAAAACTCGTAGATAGTAAATGAAACAAATTAATCGATCTCAATAAAGCGTTATTTGAGTGACTCGGTAATTTGGTTATTGAATAATCGAGTTTGCATTAATAAACCCTAAACCCAATAAACTAAGATCCAAGGTTGTTTAAATGAAACTTGGACTAGTATGGGGGACATACGGGGATCGGTGTCCAAGTAACAACCAAAAAGGTCTATAGTATAGGGATAAGGTTGGGTACCTTATCCTGGTGACACTATGTGATGCGGCCCACCTTGTATTCGATACAGATGCAATGATCCAAAGCATCCATGTAGGAGACATGCGGGTGGGGGTATCCTATGCAATGAGTTTGCATAAGACCGGACCGCGAAATAGTAACCACTAGATGTGACGCCGTTAACTACTTTAGGTTTCTATTTCAATAGGATGACCTAGGAAACTCAATCTCAAATCCTGAGTCTGTTATGAACCCCTTTCAGGAGGGATTGTCCTTAGATTTGTATGGGTGAGAGTGGCCAGTTCGCTGATTCAATAATCCTACCATTTCAGGGGCAAGACCGAATGGGGGCTGGGAACATAACAGTACAAGATGGAATTCACTCCTTCCCCTATTGAGGTAAGTAGATGTGTGTTCCCTTAAGGGCTGATTCCGGTGCTTGAACAAAAGGCGCGTCGTCCTCCCCTGGCCTGAGAGGAACTCCTGTTTAGTGGTTGGACCCTAAACAACTTGTTCATTAGAGGGATCAGTGGTACTTAAGGAACCAGAGGTAACCCAGGGGTAAAACGGTAATTTGACCCAGCTGGTGTTACGAACACACGTGAAGGATTGACTTACTGCATTGGTCGATATTTGTGGACACAGAAATATTCTACAGTGAGAAGAGTGCAGCTGTGAGTCTTTAGTGGAGTGACCCACAGTTAACAAATGTTGACTAACTTGGTTAATGAGTTTAGCCAATTAGTCTCGTATCGTTGGAGCTTCTGATCTGTAGGTCCATTAGATCCCACTAGTAGCTCGTCTACTTGAGGCAATTAAGTATAAATTGTAAATTGAAAGTGTTCAATTTATTTAGGGGAATCATATAATGTATATTGATACATTATAATATAAAGTTTATGAAACTTTATAATATAATTTTGAATTAATTTCAAAATTAATTTTTGAGAGAAAATATTTGAAAGAGTTCAAATAATTAATATGAATTGGATTCATATTAATATAAATAATTTAATAAAATCCCTAAGATTAAATATATGATATTTAATTGGGTAATTAATTAATTAATTATTAAAATTAGATATGAATAAGATAATAGATTTGATCTTATTCATGACCTTTTCCTATTAGGAAAAGGTCTTGGCCTTTTCCTATAAATAGGACCCCTGGGGTGGGGTGAAAGGCATCCAATTCATTCTCCTACTCTTAGAGAATTCCCTTGAAGGCTCCCTCTAGACTCTCACCAATCTCTTGCCTCTAGAAGTCTCAAAGTCATACTGGTGTAGCCATAGTGGCGGTGTTCGCAGTAGTTCGTGATTATTTCACAAGCAGTTGGTGAATTTAATCTGAGTCGTCAACGAGAGTAAGTAATTTGTTACTATATAAATTAGATTTAGATCGAATATTTTTTGTATGCTTAGCCTTAATATAAATTTAGAATAGTTCTAAGATTATTGCCAATGTATTGGTATTTTAGATTAAACAAAATTAATTACGAATCGGTCCCAATAACACTTCCGCTTTATGGAATTACGGAATTCCAATCCTTCATACCACCACTTAACAACTGCCGTCGGCCAAAATTTTTTTTCCTCTTCTTCTCCTTCCTTTCTCTTTTTCTTCTCCTTCCTTTCTTCTTCTCTTCTCCTTTCTTTTTATTTTCTTTTTTATTAAATAGAAAAGGGAGGTGATGGGTCCGACTTGTCGAAGGTCGTGTTGGTCAAATAAATTTATAATCCACGACACTATAACTATTTTGTAGAAATAGTGGTCGGGGTCGAACACAGGGAATGGGACCTAGTAGATAAAGAATTTTGTGTTCATGCAACAGGGGGGTTTTGAAAAGGTGATGCAGTAAAATAAATTGTTGAATGTAAAAGAAATAAGATGAAGCATACGATGGAAGAAATAAATTAGCAAGAACCAATATCATAAAAAGGGATAACTGGATTGGGATTTCTTATGCCTGACTACTATTTCACTTGGCTTCCTAGTTTTCTCTAATAATTATTTTATGCTGATTTTTATTAGTTCGGTTGGCTTCTTGGTTACTCAGAGGACCCCCTACACTAACCTGTGTTAATTACCCTGTTAATCGTGAATTCTGCAATTAACAAGATTAATTAGTTTTTTTATCTTTATCGTTCACCACCCCTCATACATAAAGTAGCAACCATCCGAGACCTCGCAACGATGACTAAATTATATCTAACTAATCTGAATAAGCAATTTTACAATCACCTACTTAAACTAGCCGCTTAGGGATCATGGGTCCGGAATTGTATTAACTAAATTTAAATGCAATTTAAATCTAATTCATACAACCTTTAACATGCATCCTAGGCCTATCAAGGGTCGTCTCACGTAGAGAGTGGCTTGCCTCAACCTAGTGGCTATCTAAAAATAACTGATAGAATACACAAGCGGAAATCACATAGGGTTGTCAATCCTAATAGACTAGCCTCATGTATTGGTTTAAATGGGATAACTGCAAAACTTAATAGAAACTTAGCAAGAACAGTACCTTAAACACCAGAAAACTCAGCCAAAATCAATAGCAATCAAGTTATAATCTCAATCCAACGATATAAATGTGTTTAGTTACTCATAAACAAAGTAGAAACATTAACTAATACAAAAGAATGCATAAGTAATGACCAAACAAGGTCTATAAAGATGCTGGAAAGTAAAAGAGGCGAAAGAAATCGTAAAGGGACCAAATTTCTAACCTAACGGCGGACTAAACCGAGCCCTATTATTTATAGAAAACGTCGTAGTGTCGAGACGCCACGAACTTTATATACTGTTTCAATTTCGCGTCGGCGTCTCGACGCCATCCCTAATCCTTGCATACTGCTTTTCTTCTCGGCCTTGTCTCGCTTCATCTCGGTACGGGGCTCCAATCTTCAGCTCGTGGTGTCGTTCTTCAGTCCCACTTGAACACATTTGGGTCTTTTCACCTCCTCGCCGTCCAAGACACTGAGATGGCTCCAAAACTCCGTAATTGGCCTGAATTAACACCAATTTAGCGTGCTTGGCTCCCAACATCGCCTAAGCTCAAAGATCCTGTAAATAAGACAAGTAAAGCATAAAAATTACTCTAACAAGCTTAGATTAGAGATGGTAAATAGGTCTATTTAGGTCCTATCAAGAGGGAAGGAGGAGGGAGCTCCTCCCCCTATTTCGACGCCAGAAACGGGTAGGAGGAGCTCTCTTCTACCCTTTCCAGCATTGGATCTTTTTTATATAAATTAAAAAAGAAAATAAAAAGACAAGAGAAAAAAACAAGGAAGGAGAATAAGAGAAAAAAAATTTGGTCGTCAGTGGCAGTTGCAGGGTGGTGGTGGTGGTGGTGAGGAAGAAGAAGAAGAAGAAAAAATATATTTAAAAATAATAATATTTTTATTCTTTTAATATATTTTTATTTTAAAAAACTAGAAAATAAATTTTTTAAATAAAAAATTAGTGTCACGTCAGCAATTTGTTAGTTATTAACAAAAAATTGGACGGAAGGACCAAAATGAAACGAAATTCAAACCTCAGGAGCTAAATTGTTGTTTTTGAAACCTAACCCAAACCTTAGGGACTAAAACTGTATTTTTCCCTTTTTATAATTGGGAAAATACACTTTTAGTCATGAGGTTTGAGTTAGGTTTCATTTTGGTCCCTGAGTTTTCAAACTCGACAATTTAGTCCCTGAGGTTTGAATTTCGTTTCATTTTAGTCCCTCCATCCATTTTTTCATTAGATTTTAACATACCGCAGATGTGGCACCTATTTTTTTTATTAAAAAAAATTATTTTTTTCATTTTTTAAAATAAAAATAATAAAAATTCTAACTCAAACCTCAGGGACTAAAAATTCTGGTGACCATAGACGGGCAACAATGGTGGTCCAATGGACGGCAGCAGAATCTTCGATGACCGAATCTGTTGCATTTACCGCTCATTCTATTTAAGGGAATTTTTGCAGCGTCGAGACGCTAGCTCTCGGGTTGAATAACTTGATAGGAAGCCATTATTGAATAACTATCATATAGGATCAAAACCTGATAGGAAGCCATTATTGAATAACTTCTAATGGTGTGCAAAGACAGTGAAGATGAAATTTGGATTTTGGAAAAAAAAAAAAAGGGAAAAATATACTTTTGGTCCCTGAGGTTTGGGTTAAGTGACAGTTTGGTCCCTGAGTTTTCAAACTCAACAAAAATACCCCTGAGGTTTGAGATAAGGAGCATTTTGGTCCCTGCCGTCAATTTTTCTGTTAAATCTTAACAGTTGCTGACGTGGCACTATTATTTTAATAAAAAATATTTTTCTAATTTTTTTAAATAAAATAGTAATAAATTAAATAATTTTTTTTAATTATTATTTTTATTTCTTTTTCTCTCTCTCTCTCTTCCTCTTCTTCTTCTTCCTCTTCTAACCCATCATCTTCCTGTTCTACTTCTTCAACCACCGGCCGCCGCCCGTCGCCGACACCGGAGACAGCCGGCCGCTGCCCGTCGCCGGCACCGACGACCGGCGACATTTTTTTTTTAATCTTTTCTTCTCTTTCTCTTCTCTTCTTCTTTCCTTCTTCCTTCCTTCTTCTGTTTTTTTTTTTAAAAAAAACGCAGAATGTAACGGGGAGGGAGGAAGAGAAAGAGAAGAAAAGATAAAAAAAAATGCCGCCGGTCGCCGCCGGCGACCGGTGGTTGAAGAAGTAGAAGAGGAAGAAGAAGAAGAGGAAGAGAGAGAGGGAAAAAGAAATAAAAATAAAAATAATAAATATTTTTTTATTTAATTTATTACTATTTTATTTAAAAAAATTAGAAAAATATTTTTTTATTAAAATAATAGTGCCACGTCAGCAACTGTTAAGATTTAACAGAAAAATTGACGGCAGGGACCAAAATGCTCCTTATCTCAAACCTCAGGGGTATTTTTGTTGAGTTTGAAAACTCAGGAACCAAACTGTCACTTAACCCAAACCTCAGGGACCAAAAGTGTATTTTTTCCCCAAAAAAAAATACAAGATTCAATTGGAAAAGACTGAATGTTCAGTCATGAAGAGATGAATGAGAATGTAGAAAAAGTTTAAAATTGTTGGGTGATGAAGCATACCACAAGCGCACAGGTCAAGTAATATAAAATGGAAGTATTTTACCAAGTATTGAATCCTTGGGGAGTGGTATGAAATTAGGCAAATTCTAAAACCGAACACTAAAAGTACTCAAGACATGCATTATTTAGGAGTAGCATTTGGATAAAAAAGACGGGGTTGCAAATTGAAATTTAAACAAAACAATAAAACAAAATTGAACCAGCAATAATACTGCGTGCGAGCGGAGGTAAGTCAAACACAATAGAGAGACAGAATCTTGAATTGCAAAATATGATTATCTTGTATATTCTGATTGCTAATTATTATTTTGATCTGATTATAAATCTAGAACTTTCTTGCATACACAGGATCTCCTTTCGGTTTCCCCTAATTATAACTAGCTTTTACTAACAACCTAAGTGTCCTTAGCGCTATTAATCAAGTTAATTATTGAGGCGGGCGATTTGATCTTGCATTGCCTGAGGGAGTGCACAGCTAAAACCACGCTCCTCTGCAAAGTTGGGGCGCTCCTCCCCAACTTTCTCCTTTCCCTTGGTCATTGTGCCGACCACTCTTTCTCTTCTTTTGGGCGCTAGAGCCCTTCTTGGCGCAGGGGTAATTCTCGAATTACCAAGAAGGGCACGCGCACACTCCTGCACTAGTTGAGTGGGACGTCATCATCCGATTTCGGCTGCGTCGGCTCTTCGTCCATGATGTGGGCGTTGAGATCTATCCGCCCAGCGCTGGCTTCAACTATTGCGGCCATGCTCGAGGCAGCCATATCTTCGGGTGCTTTGTCTTGTGCCTCTTCATCGACGCTTTCTTCGGTCGCCCTTTCTTCTGCGGTGGCTTTGTAGGCAGCTTCATCTGTCGCAGCTTTTTGGGCCTCCTCCCGCTAGCGCACTGCTTCATCCTCTGTGCCCAACTCGCCCAAAATATTGTTCTATTCTTCCACTTCCTGCGCTGAAAAGTGAAGAACTGGAAGGTCCGGAGTTGTATGGCCTTCAACAGATTTGGCGAGGGAAGAAGATGAAACGGGTTGGGAGATGGAGGGATTTTGGGAGGCGAAGGGCAGGTTGGAATCGAAAGCGGCAAGGAGGAGGAGGGGCTGGGAGTCGGAAGGTCTGAGGAATCGGGTAGGAATGGTTGGAATGAGGGCGACAGGCTGGATTTGAAAAGTGGAGGTTTGGAGAGGTTGAAGATCCAAGGGTTCATCGACGCCGACTTTGTCACGGTGAAGGCTGGCGGGATGGAGGAGAGGTCGGAACGGTGGTGAGGACAGTTGTTCGCCGTCAATGACTTTCGGATCTTCCACCAGATTTGCAGCATCTGCATTAGGGAGGGGCGACGGTTGGTTCTCTTGCTCGCTATCGGAAGAGAGTTCTACTCCGCTGTACGGGTCGTTTACTTCTAGCGAAGAAGGGTTGTTGTAGTCGTCATCGTACCCGTCGGCGGAGATGTTTTGAGAATCATCGAGCGACATGGCAGGGAGCTAACGACGGGCTTGGATACAAAGAGAGTTCGGGGATGCGAAGGTAGAGAGAAGACGTCAAGGGCTCAAAGGTTGAAGATGATGAAAATGATAATTTCATGCCACTCACGCATGTGCAATAAATCCACTCACAACAGGCAGCAAAAAAAAAAGTACCAAATAGAATACAAATCAAGAAAAAGTGTTAAAAACTTCAGTTACCTTCCCCGGCAACGGCGCAAAAAACTTGGTTCAATCTGCAATCGCTTCTAATTATGTTGGATTATCTGAGAATATGTCGTTACTATGCATTAATCCAAGTATAAATCATGCATAACCAAGTAATACCTGGAGCATTCCGTGGTCAGAACACAAGGAAGGGGAATGAAGTAGGTTAAACACTTTTATCAATTTATACTCAAATGTATGGTACTCTTAAGTAAATAAATAAAAGGAAGGCTAGTCATGCGATAGGCAGAAATAAATAGACAGGTGCGATAAGGGTAAAAACAGAGATGTGAGGCTATCAAGGCATTCTCCGCAGCTACCACATGCATTAATGAAATCTCCTGTAATGCATACAAAGAATAAAATGATATTGATGCATAAGCGAGAAATAAACATGCGATTCCCTTCCAGTATTACACATGCGTTTGGCGTAGAACTAAGAACATTTTTGTTCACTTAATTCATGCGTCAGGATGGTTCTCTTATTTGCTTGCAAGTGGCTGACTTATCCCTAAGACAGTCTAAACGCATTCATGAACTATCTCTTGCGGCAACGCTAGTATTAACACAAACTAGACTACATGCAATGCATTATCTTGCTCTCCTTAGATATTTCCACATGTGTTACCCTTCCATGATTTATCATGTTGCTACCGCAACCGGTTGGCTAGGCGAGTGTTAGTAATGAAAGTATTAGCGCATCTAAGAAGAAAGCATCAATTTCATTCATTCAAATGTAACGCATACAGGAAAAATTCATTGTCGCATGGGCGCCTAGGCTAAGCCTTGATAAGGGGAAATTAGCTCATGCTACTAAAGGAATACATAACGCATAAAATAGAAAATGCTTGTGCTGAACATACTTCCTTCTTTTTTTTTCTGTTCTTTCTCTCTCGTCCACCACACCCTCTCATGAACAAATGGTTGGAATTTATAGGCTTTGAGGATGCTGACTTCTCCAAGCAACTATCTTGCGTGTTCCACTTTTAAATCTGCCAACTCACTACTCTGCCACATGTCAGCTCCAACATTGGACAGTTTGCAAATGTACTTCCTCACGTGATAGCTCCAGCACCTGCGACATAAGATAGCTTGGGAAAGAAAGAAAGCTATAGTATATGCGTTAGATGAATCATTTTTTCCTTTTTCCCGCCGCATCAAAGAATTTCACTCTGAAACCAAAACTATCGCAATTCTATGATATTATGCACTGATCCGGCGCATCACTTCTCTTTTCTAGCCTCTTTTAATTTAAATTTAGGTGAGAAATAACTTACTTTTTGCAAGTTATCACTATGTTAGAATCGAGTTCAAACAAAGGGTTGTACTTAACAAGAAACTTTTCATCAGTACATGCCCCTTGCAGTGTTGTTTCTTCGTCATGATAATAAGAGCTTTATCATCTTGCAACTTGAGTTCATGAGAGCAACTATGGGGTGGTACAACCTGTGTAAAAGTTGCTCATGACAGCAGTCATTGAAGAAGTCTTGATCAATATCTTTTCACTTATGTTTTGAGATGAGAGAAAGAGATGAGAGGTAGAGATGGTCCCACCACGCGTGCCAATTTGTTCACACATAACTTCAAAGATGAGACACGTGGAACAATAAAATTTGATTTGTATTGATGTTATGGGTGCATTACAATCTCTAATACATAATCTTCTAGTTCTCTCTCTTGTGTGTGTGTGTTTGATCACTTAAGGGCTGGAACACTTGTTCTCGAATTTGAAGTTGTCTTAAGGGCTTTGTAGCTTGTTCTTGAGATTGAAGTTGTCTTAAGGGCTTCGTGAGCTTGAAGAAGTCTTTTGATCTTCTGGAAGTCTTCAAGAAGCTTTAGTCTTCAAATTCTTGAAGGTCCGTTTGTTCTTCAGAAGGATTTGAGTTCTTCTGGATTGAGGTAGACTTCAGTCTTCAGGTCTGCAGGAGGCTCTGAGCTTCAACCTTCAGTTTTGCAGCAGGATTTGAAGAGGATCTGACCTTCGATCTTCAGTTTTGCAGCAAGATTTGAAAAGGATGGTTTCTGATATAACCCAATTTAATCTAATTTCATGAACTTAGCACATTTTTATTTCATGAACTTAGAAAATTACTTGAAAATTTTCTATGCCAACAGTATGGTTTATGATATATGTGTCTTTGTAGACAATTGCCACATTGGTGACATTAATTTTTCAAATATTGCGTCTTTGCAAAACAGTACTAATAAGAAAAATGCCAAAAATTCAGGAGGCAAAAAGGATTTTAAATTTATCAACTTCGTTGATCTTGACCCCATCATCTAAATCTCTTTTCAAAGAAGGATCCGTTTTTCAAAATAAGGATGAGTTGAAGAAAGTTATTTACCTAGTTGCCTTAAAGAACAACTTTCAATGTTGTACAGTGAAGTCAAATCAGAAATCCATAGTACTTAAATGCAAGGAGGACTCATGTAATTGGTTTTTTAGGTCATCTTGTTATCGAAATGGAAATTTGTGGGTTGTCCTTAAATTCATTGACCAACACGAATGTTCCCTTGATGTTGTTAAGTATGACCATAGGCAAGCCACAACTATTATCGTAAGGGAGTGGATAACGTCTATTTTAAAGATGAATGATAAGATATTCATTGTCATCCCTGCGATGTAATTGGTTACATGAGGAGGAAACATGTGGTGAATATTAGTTACGAAAAAGATTGGAGGGGACGTGAACTTGCACTGAACTCCATTAGAGGCTACCTAGAAGACTCATATTCCCTTATTCCTACATTCAGTGCTTGCATTAATCGAGAAAAGTCCAAGTGCATTTTTTCACTCAACATTTACATAGTATTTGAAAACATATACACTCGACATGTTTATTTAGGCCCTGTTTGATAGCATTTTGGTTTTTGGATTTTGAAAATTATGCTTGTTTCCTCTCAATTTTCTTGTCATGGTTTTCATCTTTATTAAGGACAAATTTGAATTCCTAGCTAAATTCTAAAAACAAAAACAAGTTTTTGAAAACTACTTTTTTTTAGTTTTCAAAATTTGACTTGGTTTTTGAAAACAATGGAAGGATATAGATAACAAAGAAACTTGTGTGTAAAAGTAGCGTTTATATAGGCTTAATTTTAAAAAACCAAAAACAAAAAACGAAATGGTTACCAAACGGACCTTAATTATCACATTGGATTGGTTTTCAGGCACATATACAGAAGAAGTGGATGATGATGGTAGGTTCAAATATTTTTCTTTCAACATGTAATTTGATTAGTTTTAAAATGCTTCCGTATTTTTGGATTTTTTAATCATCAAAAACCCCACTTTGTAGGGGAATTTAAAAAAAATTCCATCATTTGATTTGAATCCAAGATTTCCTCTAACTATGTTGTAATCTCAATCGTTTTTAATTTTATGTATTTTTTTCATCCAAAGTAAGTTGCAATTTGAGATTTTAAAGTTTAATAATATAGTGAGTTGGTATTTTTCAAAACGGTTTATATATATATATATATTCTTGGGAAAAATACACTTTTGGTCCCTGAGGTTTGGGTTAAGTTACACTTTGGTCCCTGAGTTTTCAAACTCAACAAAATTACCCCTGAGGTTTGAGATAAGGAGCAATTTGGTCCCTGCCGTCCAATTTGCAGTTAAATACTAACAGACTGCTGACGTGGCACTATTATTTTAATTAAAAAAAAATAATTTTAAATTTTTTTAAATAAAAATAAATTTAAAAAATAAAAATATTATTATTTTATTAATTTTTTAATTCTTTCTCTTTCTATTTCTTCTCCTTCTTCTTTCTCTTCTCCATCTCCTTCTTCCTTCTTCCTTATCTCCATCTTCTACAACTCCGGTGGGCGGCCGCGCGCTGATTACCGGCGAACAGCGCCGCCGATTTTTTTTTCCTTTCTTCTTCTTCCCTCCTCTTCTTCTCATTTCTTTTCTTTCTTCTGTTTTTTTTCTCTGGTTTTCTTCTTCTCATTTCTTCCAAAGATTCTGCTTAAAAAAAAAAAAAACTTTAGCAGTAGACCCATGACTGGAAGAGAAGACCCAAGAGCCAAAAGCTTTAGCAGTAGAATCTCTGAATCCGCTCGACAGGCTATCGATCGAAGACAACACCACCTACCCCGATCTACAACTCCATCGACTGTCTGTTCGCTGTGAAGGTTCAGCTGCTAGGAAAAAGGCTGGAAGGACACCGCTCATCGACTGTCCGTTCGCCGAGCGAGGGTTCAGTGGCGGTGGAGGTCGAAGCAGTGCGAGATCTAGAGGTTCGACGCAGGAGAAAATTTGGAGATGCTGTGAGGGAATCGCGTGGAATCGGCGAAAAATACACTGGGAACTCGTGGAATCGCGTGGCTCTTGCTGGAATCGCTGGAAACTCGTGGAATCACGTGGCTCCGATCGAGGGCAGCGTCGATCTTCTTCTTCCCAAACAACCAAGGCCTGCGACGACTTCTCTCTCCCCTTCTTGTGTTATGTATTCGCCGTCCCTCTCTTTCTCCCTCGTCTTTGGTCCAGATCTAAAACGATCTGTTTCGTTTTTCTTTTTTTTTTTTAAAACAAAAACGAAGTTGGAGAAGAAAAGAATGAAAAAAAAAGGTGAAGAAATGGAAGAGAAGAGAGAAGAAAAGAGAGAGAGAAAAAAAAACTTGCTGGCGAACGGCGGCGGCGGCCGGCCACCGAAGTTGAAGAAGATGGAGATGAGGAAGAAAGTGGGGAAGAAGAAGGAGAATAAGAGAGATAGGAAGAAAGAATTAAAAAAGATAAAATAGTAATATTTTATTATTTTTTTTATATTTTTTTATTTAAAAAAATAATTTTTTATTAAAATAATAGTGGCAGCAGTCAGTTGGTTAACGAAAAATTGGACGGCAGGGACCAAATTGCTCCTTAACTCAAACCTGATGGTTAATTTTGTTGAGTTTGAAAACTCAGTACCAAAGTGTAACTTAACCCAAACCTGAGGAGAACGAAAATATATTTTTCCCTATATTCTTTCTGTTAACCCATTAAATTTTGGTGGTACTTTTTTGTCCAAGTTAAAGTGGTAATTGATGTGTATGAAAAAGTGAGAGTTTCGAATCTCTGCAATGTTGAACAAGCAAAAAAAGATTGTTTGATTAAACACGTGTCAGTCATCAAAGGAAGGAAGAGTACGTGTTTCAGCCAATGGGAATCGAGCAACTGCCATCGATTTAATTTGACCTTTTTGTGCAATTTGTAATGTGCAATAATACTTTGATTTGGCGTTTTAGATTTTCATTGGGCCGCCATTGAAGTTCTCTTCGTCTTTCTTCTTCAAAACACACAATCCCGAATCTCTCTCTCTCTGTCCTGTTACTTACCATTGAATATCTTGAAAATTTTCTTCCGTTTTCAAAAATGGTGCGATTCTTCGCCGCTTTTCAGCTCCTATTACTCATCGGATTTCTGTCTTCTGGATCGGAATCTCTTCGATTTGACTTGCTGTCCGGCCACACCAAGTGCATCTCTGAGGACATGAAGCAGAACGCTATGACCGTCGGGAGGTATCACGTTGTCAATCCCAACGAAGGCCAGCCCTTGCCTGATGATCGCAAGCTCACTGTTCGGGTATTTTCTTGGGAAGATCTCTTGATCTTTTTTGGGGGATTTTGATTGATGAGTGGTGCTTAGTTTAGGGTTTTGGAATCTGTAGGTGACTTCTGCTACTGGGAATACCTATCACTACTCCGACAAGGTGGAATCGGGGCAATTCGGGTTCGTTGCTGCGGAGGCGGGTGATTTCATGGCCTGCTTTTGGGCTCCTGATCACCAGCCTCAAGTCACATTGTCGGTGGATTTCGATTGGAGGTCGGGTGTGGCTGCCAAGGACTGGTCCAATGTTGCTAAGAAAGGCTCAGTCGAAGTAAGTTTTTGCTTGTGTGTGAAAAATCTTGATTCAACTTCGTTTCATTTGACGGCTTTTGCTATTACTTTTTGTTAGTTTTGGAGGATTTGGATTGGCGTGATTACCCGCATTTGGAATTCTTTGTGAAGATTTGTTTCTCTGGATTTGAGGAGTTTACCATTCTTTGCTTGTATTAGTTATATCTGCCTGCCTTTACGCATTCCTTTTCATTGAACAACCTAGAGTTCCTTTCAAGTCGCAAACTCCAAGCCATCGTTGACTCGGTTCAACCACAGGGATTTTTTGTTATCCTTCTAAATCTATGCCCACAAAGCAGTCGAATTATGTTTCTTTTGTGGAATTAGCAAATATCCAGGATCAATTGAACTAGCAAACTGTAGGAGCAAAAATGCAGCAAATAGCCTTGAGTACCGCTGCTGTTTTTTCATTAGATAGACTTGGAATCAAGTTTAGGCATCCTTTTTGCATTCTCTCAGCAGTCTATTTATCCCCTTATGACGCAGTCCAGGAAAAAGAAGTTTACTTTCTTAGGCCCCTTCTCTAAGCAGAAGTAGAAATTTCGTTTCTCAAACAAAATTTCTTTTTCAATTAACTTGAATAAAGAAAAGGATAAGTCCGAGGATCAAAGCTCTCACAATCTTCTTTCTATTATCCCCTCTCTAATGAGGTGTGTACCATTTAGAAGCAGGCCAAAATTTCAATTTCCTTCTATATTAAGTTCCTCCCTGCTACCGTCTTCCAAATCTAGTTGTCTCATCCCCTAGCCCTAGCTTCTTTCAGTTTGATGTCTTTGGAACCAGAGAGCAAAAGAGGCAGGGAATAGTTCATTGGAGATTGGGAATCTGTCCAGCTAGGCACCTATCTCTGCAACATAATATCCGAGGCTTCATTTCTCACCCTTAGACTTGACGACACCTTGAAAAGAGGTTTGGGCTTTGGCAACATTTGATCAGGGATTGTGGTCAATGCTAGATTTCCTCTCTTGATAAAAAAAATACCCCAAGTTCTTCCCATGGATGCTTGTGATTATCTTACGATGAAGCTTCTTTCTTTGATTCCCTTCGCAGCGACCCCCTTTGTCTAGACAGTTACTTCACTTCTTCGTACCTTCAAGGTCACTTTGCCAACTGTTTGGGTTGTCTTATCGTCCTCTTTCCAGTATAAGACAAGAGATCTTTAAGACCCTGTTTGATAGTCATTTTTGTTTTTAAAAGTCAAGCTTGTGAACACTACTTCCACCTATGAGTTTCTTTATTTTGTTATCTACCTTTTACAAATCTTTTCAAAATCAAACAACAGTTTTGAAAACTAAAAAAGTAGTTTTTAAAAACTTATTCTTGTTTTTGGAATTTAGCTAAGAATTCAAATCTTTTCTTAAGAAAGATGAAAACTATTTTGGAGAAATGATTAGAAAAAAAAAACACACAATTTTCAAAAAATCAAAACCCAAATGGTTATCACATCAAACAAGGCATAAATAGGATGACTCAACTTTTTATTTCCATTTTTCCACTCAAGGTTTTGCACTTTTCTCTCTAAATTTAGAGCCAATTTTCTTTGTGGTTTGAAAGAAGTACAATTAGGCTAGGTAAAATATAGAGAAAAAAAAAAACTATAGTGGAGAGCATGAGACAACCTCCTGAACAAATGGTTTCACTCACCAAGTTTTCTCAGTATTCTTTCTTCTAATGGTACTAAGAGTCTCATTTTCAGATTCTCTTAAGAACAAATGCTTTCTCTGAACCAATTTTAACAGTTCACTTGACAAGGAGCCCTAGCGCCATTATTTTTGCAACCAAAGTCCTACATTAGAAGATTATGGGTTGTAAGTAAGAGCTGTATCCCTGTTTTTTGTTCAAAAAAAGTTAGAGCTATTGTTGAATTTTAGTGTACATGCAATGTGTTTTAGAGAGGAGTTGACCTTCAATAAGAGTAAACTTGTAAGCTTTAATGTGGTTGAGAGTGGATGGGTAGATGGTTGCTCATCTTGAGGATGGGATTATTAAAATTTAAAGTTATGGCCAAAGTTCCATGTTGGTTCAATGTGAGTAGAACTTGTTTATAAACAAAGACTATCATATTAATGTGGAGATATGGATAGTAGTCGATTGTTAACAACCAACAAACTCGATGGTGCCTGATCACTGTTCTTCATTTGTATCATATTTTGTTGAAGAAATCATTATTTATTCAAGGGCATATTTTGACTCCCTAAGTTACAAAGAAAAATAGCTCTATTGCCTCTTTATGGCCATGACATCTGACTTGGTGTAGGAGATTTCTTTCCCCTCCTGTTCCTAATCTATGTCTTATGCAGCAGAGGTACTCTGCTATTAGCTATTAGACGAATTAGCTGTAGAAACAGAAAATAATTTACAGAAGTTTGAACTAGATTGGGAAAAGTTTTGGTTAGGGTATTTGGATTCCACCAGGTAATAGCAATGCCACTTAGATAATTATTTTTCAAACTGGCTCGAGTTGATTTTTCTGAGTTGTTGAGTATCAAATGAGCTAGAGTTAGGAATCCTCCCACCTCCACATGTTGAACTCTCAAAAAAAAAAAAAAAAAAAAAAAAAAAGGATCGAAGCAAAATAAAGGGGAGAAAATGAATTATAATGATTAAATAATTTCTTGCGTGCTTGCATGATTTTGCTTCAACGACACTGATATTCTGCTACATGTCTGCATTTATTAAGATTTGGACTCACTGGAAGACAAGCTAACTTGAGACTTAATCACTTAACAAATGCTGCTTCTTGTTTCAAATGTATTGAATTCTGAAATAGCTTCTCTGAATTCTTTCCTCAATCTCATGTGGCTACGCCATTAATGATTCTCTTACAATCCCAGGTTATGGAAATGGAGCTGCAGAAGTTGTTCGATACTGCCCATTCTATTCAAGAAGAGATGTATTATCTCCGTGAAAGGTAAATCAGTCCCCCTATATAGAAATGTGTTCTACTCCTTTGTCCCCACTCCATTCTCCTATTTTGGGAATTGAGATTACTTGTTTTCGGCCCCATTTTATACCATAATTTCCTTCCCCGACCCGACCCAACCCGACCCGATATATTTGACAGCCCTACACATATGGTTGTTCTCTTTGTTGGTCTTGAAATTTTGAACAATGTATAATGGCAGGGAGGAAGAAATGCAAGATCTGAACAGAAGTACAAACACAAAGATGGCATGGTTGAGTTTGCTTTCGCTTTTTGTTTGCTTATCAGTGGCAGGATTACAACTATGGCACCTGAAGACCTTTTTCGAGAAAAAGAAGCTCATTTAATTTTTTCTTATTCAAACTCAGTTACGTTTTTCTAGTAATCTATCATCACAAATCAGCCTTCTTCTCAGTGTAGATTAGTGATTGGTTTACATTGTGAGATAAAATCAGCTTTCTATCTGTCGGGATAAGAACTATAGTCTCTTTAAATCAACTTACAGTCGAGTTTGTCGCAGCCAGTAATTATACTTATTTCAGTTTCTTTTTTTCTTTTACTAATTTTTGCTCATCTTTTTGAAAGTACTGAAATTCGTTTTGCCATCGATTTGTGTAAATTTGTTAGAGCTCGCTTAACAATCATAAAAGTCAGCCGTCTGTAGCCCAAGTACCTTTTTGTTGATGTGTTTTGATGAAGTGTGTTCCTTTCATGAAAAAATAAAGAAAAACTAAAATTTGTTTTCATTTTCTATTTTCTTATATAAATCCCTTCCCCCACATTGGAAGCAACCACACAACTACTTCCTTTTAAAAGGAAGTGGTGTTGCACACTTTCTATGTCTTTATTATTATTATTATTATTATTTTGTATTATTATTTTTTCATTTCTTTCACAGTTTCACTATCGTAAAATAGAAGGAATAGAAAATTTTATGGTGAAGAGAGAAGTGAGGACCGAGTTTTGAAAACTCAAGGAACCTATTCATTCATATCCACCACAACAAACATGACCTTTGATGGCAATCTAAAGAATTCACACGACGTAGAGAGCTCTAGTGATTCGATTGGCTTCCTCTTAGCACTTCTTCGATTAAAAGTGATACTCATGTTCACCATTGCCCTAATTTGATCCCGCTGATACAAGCAAAGGTACCAAGCAATAATCGCTCCCAGTAATGCACCACAACAAAAACCTTCTCCCCAACGATGAGAAACCAGATGAGGTTTAATTATTCTTCGACTGTAGCGGGCAAAAATTCCCAAATTGGAAGAATCGAAAAGAACGGCTCTTGCGATTCCTATTCTTCAAATGCCTTCTTTGCGATTTTGTGTGATTTTCATTTTGCGATTGTGTGCGGAAGAACTAAAATTTGGAAAGAAAAGCTTGAGAGCTTTGAAATCAATTTTATGAGGGAGAGAATGTCGAGCTTGAGAGATTGAGAGAGAGCACGCGCTGGAATTTTTGGGAGGAAGTGAAGTAAGGTAATGCGTGCTTGGATCATAACTTTCATTTGCGTAACGCGTGAGCGGGCTTTTTCATTTTTTAATTAATCGCCAATTTTTTCCAATGCCCCGCTTGTTTTTTAATTACGTGTGTAAGGTTAATGTTATAATTGAATGCTATTGAAAGTGCTATTTGTTGTAGTGAAATGAACCAAAACATAGCCAAGAAACAACTGTTGCAGAAGGCTCGATACAGAATGTGCCCGGAAAGCCTTCACCAACAGAAGATCCGAAGGAACCAGTCAAGAAACCAGAGAATCTGTATCAAAATACAAGACCACCTCCGCCATTTCCTCAAAGACTTATCAAAAAGAACTAGGACGAGCAATTCAAAAAGTTTTTGGATATTCTCAAGCAACTTCACATTAATATTTCGTTGGTAGAAGCCATTGAGCAAATGTCAAACTATGCCAAGTTCTTGAAAGATATCCTATAAAAAAAGCGCAAGGTAGGAGAATTCGAAACAGTGCGCTCACGAAGAATTGTAGCGCTTTGATTACAAGCAAAGTGCCACCTAAACTTCAAGATCCGGGCAGTTTCACCATCCCTTGTGTGATTGGAGGAAGAAGTGTTGGAAGAGCTTCTTGAAAGATATCCTATAAAAAAAGCGCAAGGTAGGAGAATTCGAAACAGTGCGCTCACGAAGAATTGTAGCGCTTTGATTACAAGCAAAGTGCCACCTAAACTTCAAGATCCGGGCAGTTTCACCATCCCTTGTGTGATTGGAGGAAGAAGTGTTGGAAGAGCTCTATGTGATCTCGACTCCAGCATTAATCTAATGCCTCTATCAATCTTCAAGCAGCTAGGAATTGGGGAAGCAAGATCAACAACGGTAATTTTGCAGTTGGCAGATAGGTCGGCTGCAAGGCCCATTGGGAAGATAGAAGATGTGCTTGTAAAAGTGGACATATTTGTTTTCCCTGCAGATTTTATTATCATTGACTGTGAAGCGGATAGAGAAGTTCCAATCATCCTTGGAAGACCATTCCTAGCAACTGGCAGAACGATCATCGATGTCCAAAAAGGGAAATTGACAATGCGAGTGAATGATCAAGAAATCAAATTCAACGTACTCAACGTATTATGATACCCTAGGAAATTGGAGGATTGCAACAAGGTGGAGATTTGCGATAATTGATCCAGAAGAAGACAACCAGGAAAAGAAAAGTTCTGATGAAGATAACACGCTGGATTATGCGGCCGCAATCGAAGAACTAAGACTGACATATAGAGATCCAGAGAGAACAATGCCAATAAAGTCTTCCATTGAAGAACCACCAGAGTTGGAGTTGAAGCCTCTTCCTGCTCATCTCAAATACATGTTCCTTGGAGAGAAGGAAACTCTGTCTGCCATCATCTCAGCCAATTTATCAGAATAAGATGAACTCTCTTTATTGCAGGTTCTATCAAAGCACAAGCAAGCAATTGGTTGGACGACAACAGATATTAAGGGAATAAGCCCTTCCTTCTGTATGCATCCAATTAATTTGGAAGAAGGAGCCAAAAACTCAGTTGAGATGCAAAGGAGACTCAATCCAGTGATGAAGGAGGTAGTCAGGAAGGAGATCATCAAATGGATAGATGCTGGAGTCATTTACCCCATTGCAGATAGTAGCTAGGTTAGCCCGGTACAATGCGTTCCAAAGAAAGGGGGAATGACAGTCGTCACAAATGATAAAAATGAGTTGATCCCAACTAGGACGGTGACAGGATGGAGAGTGTGCATGGACTACAGGAAGATGAATAAGGCAACTAAGAAGGACCACTTCCCACTTCCTTTCATAGATCAAATGTTGGACAGACTTGCAGGAAAAGACTACTATTGTTTTCTAAACGGATACTCCGGCTACAACCAGATCACAATAGTTCCTGAAGATTAAGAAAATACAACGTTTACTTGTTCTTATGGCACTTTTTCTTTCAGAAGATTGCCTTTTGGATTATGTAATGCGCCCGCAACTTTCCAGCGATGTATGATGGCAATTTTCTCGGATATGGTGGAGAAAACATTAGAAGTTTTCATGGATGGTTTTTCTGTATTTGGAACTTCATTTTAGGATTGTTTGCAGAACTTGGAGCAAGTCCTAAGGAGATGCGAAGAGACGAATCTAGTACTAAACTGGGAAAAATGTCATTTTATGGTACGAGAAGGAATAGTACTAGGGCATAAAATCTCTCGGAAAGGAATAGAGGTGGACAAGGCTAAAGTTGAACTCATTGCAAAATTGCCTCCACCTACAACAGTAAAAGAAATAAGAAGCTTTCTGGGACATGTTGGGTTCTACAGAAGATTCATCAAAGACTTCTCTCAAATTTCAAAACCATTATGCAGGTTAGGGATGTTCACGGGGCGGGGCGGGGACGAGGAAGCCTTCCTCATCCCCATCCCCGCCCCCTAAATCATTCCCCATCCCCGCAAATTCCCCATTTAATTTTTGCGGGGATCGGGGTGGGGATTCCCCGCGGGGAATTTGCGGGGATCGAGTTCCCCACAAGGAATTATTCCCCGTTTTTTTTAAATAATTTTTTAAAATTTTATTAAATTCCAATCAATTGAAATTATTTTTAAAAGATATATCAAACATCCTAATGAAAAGAACAATAATATTTCATGATGGAGTTTAAAATCTTCATACATCATTTCTAAAAGTTTAAATTTCAACATTACAACATGGTTTTCAACTTAAACATTACACAATGTCAACATATTCTCAAATATAACAAGTCTTAAAATAATAACATCAATAAAATAACAAGTCTAAAGTTATAAATTACAACAACAAACAACAACAAATCCATAAATGTCCTTCTTTAGTCATTCAACCTTGTAACACATGATTCCTAAAAAACAAATTGTTATTATAAATCAATAATGAAAAAAGTTAATTATAATACACAAACTAATTATTTACCTCATCCTTTGGATCTCGATCCTCAAGAACAGTTTCCAATACTTTAGCATCTATGGTAGCATGTGTATCTATTTAACACAAATACAAATAAAACTTCTTAAATAGTTATAAGAAAACAAATTAAAGAAATAAATTAATAATACGTACTCATACCTTCAGCCCAAAGCCAATCTTGAACACATCAAAGCTTCCAGTAAGATGGCATGAATTTTAGAACGATGTGGACCTACATGCTTACCACCAATACTAAATGCATATTCTGAAGCAACAGTAGGATACTTTACCCCATTTAACTTCCACCAACTCAAAATTTCAAAATCAACTGATCGTGGTAAAAGACTTTCCTCTAAATAAAGATCCAACTCTGATTTGACATTATCAGCATTTGCAGCATTATTAACAAACTCATCAAACATATCAGCTAAAGATGAAATGCCAATAAACTATATATTGGAAGTGAAAATCTTTGATGTATGGAGAATTGACTTCATGGGGCCTTTTCCTTCATCTTTTGGTAAAACTTACATCCTGCTAGCAGTAGATTATGTCTCTAAATGGGTAGAGGCAATAACTACCACCTCTAATGACGCAAAAGTAGTAAAGGAATTTTTGAGAAAAAATATCTTTACTAGATTTGGACTCCTAGAGTCCTAATCAGTGATGAAGGTTCGCATTTTGTAAATAGGGTGATAAAGAAGTTGTTGGAGAGATATAATGTCAAGCACAGGATTGCGACCACATATCATCTGCAAACAAATGGCCAAGTCGAGTCATCAAATAGAGAGATCAAGACCAACTTGGAAAAGACTGTTGAACAAAATCGAAAAGATTGGTCCCGCAGATTAGATGACGCTCTTTGGGCTCATAGAACAGCCTACAAAGCACCTCTAGGAATGTCTCCTTATATGATAGTGTATGGCAAGGCATGCCATTTGCCATTGGAATTGGAGCATAAGGCTTATTGGGCTACAAGAAGGCTTAACATGGATTTAGAGCAGGCAGGGCACAAGAGAAAACTGCAATTGGCTAAGTTGGATGAATGGAGACACCTAGCTTACAAAAACACAAAAATATATAAGGAAAAGATGAAAAGATGGCACGATCAGAAAATCAGAGGTAAAAATCTGCAAGAAGGGCAATATATGCTACTTTTCAATTCTAGTTAAGACTCTTCCCAGGAAAGCTCAAATCAAGATGGTCCGGCCCATACCGAGTAGAAAAGGTCTATAAGCATGGAGCAGTGGATCTATATGACAATGCTGGACACATTTTCAAAGTAAATGGGCAGAGAGTAAAACCCTATTGGGGAGAAGGCCTGAGCAAGGAGAAGGCCTCCATTACCCTCATTGATCCAAAATGATTCTAGTATAAGATTCTTTAAATATGTATATTATTGTATTGTTTTGTTTTATTCCGTCTTTTAATTTAAATATTCAAAAAGAAGAAAAATATTGTGCATAATAATTATGTGGTGGAAAGCCAAGGAAATCAAATCTAAGTTAAGAGGAAACCTTGTCTAAGGAAAAACTTGACTGTAAAGGAACACCTCTACCTGGAGCTTGACCTGGAGGTTGAATTAGCTAAAGATTTGCAATTCCCCGTTTTACTATTGTTCTGTCTTACTTCCTAAAGATTAATTCTTCTTCAATGAACTCTTAGTTGGGGGTGAACTTTCTAATAATTTTTGGCTAAGTGTGCAGTAATTAGTCCAGAAATAGGATGGAGAAAGGCTTACAGTTTGCACCAAAAATACGACTGCAATTGTGATGAAGCTTAAAGACAAGTTATTTTGCAGGTAGCAATTTGCGACGAATTTACGGGATGACGTCATCAAATGGGAAACCTATTTAAGGCGACAACAAGGTGACTTAAATCACTTTCATTTAAATACCCAATGTTTCTCTCGTGCCGAACCTCCGACCACAATAACTGCTGGAAATCCTCAATTTTCTGATAAAGACCCACCGGCGACTGCTTCTACCTAATTATTCTGAACGGAAAACCATGGAGCATTCATCCGCACCTCAACCTAAGAAGTCGAAGCCTGTGAGAACATCATCCAGTGGTTCTTCAGAAAAATTGGAAACAGATCTCGATTCATCTCCTTCTCCAAGGCAAATGGGCTCGCACTCAACTTATCGACGACTACGAAAACGAGGTAACCCTCCACACATTTCTCATGCAGAAATGCGACAAAGGAAGTGAGAGGAAGACATGAAACAAGTAGTGGAAGAAAGCCAGAAGGTAACAAAGGAAGCTATCTTAATTTCGAACTCCAAGGAAGAGGAAGAGGAAGATAGATTAATCCGAAGGGCCAAGTCTGCGAGATTCAAAGAAAAGAGTGAGGAGAGAACCGAGCCAAGTTCATCAGTTGCAAAAGAAGTCTAAAAAGAGAATTTTCTGCAGGTCAACTGGTGCGTGTCAAGCTGAAAGGTGAAGGTTAGAAAAGATGATAGATAATGAATAAGAATAAATTCAGTCAAGCTAGTGCAAGTATACACTATTGCACGTAGTAATAAAAACCTTAGAAGTATTCCAAGGGTATCGATCCCACGAGGACTAAATTGGAAACACAGATTTGAAGAAGAAACTGCTTAAAGATTGCTTAAATAAGGTAACAAAAGAAATAGTTGATGATGATTTTTGAAAGATAATCAAAATAAACAAGTAAAAGATAACAATAATAAATAAAACGAGGTGTTCAATATAGTTTCATCCCAAAGGCAAATAACTCTAATCATAGTTTATTCAACCTAAGTCTATCCAATGCATTGGGTCATATTTAACTTCTATTTGGCCTTGCTCCCAAGAATCGTTAGAAGGCTAAGCGAGTACCGTTATGAACATGTCTGTGACTCGACTCCGACATAGATAAATCAAGCATTCAATCTATAACCCTATAGTTGTTATAGGGTGCCTTAGGCAGCCTCGCCCTATAACACCGAATACACTCTTTCGAGTCTTTTCTCCTATATCACCTTTATGAGAACCGATATCGTTCGTCCATTTCGAGATCAAACTCACATAGCATGCAAAGTCTAAGTGATCAAGTTAAACTTAGAAAGATTTAGAATGATAATCAATAAAGAATTACATGCATTGAATAAAACTTAAGCAAATAAACACTTTCAAGCCATTGAACCATAAGGGAATCCACTATATTGAATCCCTCAACGGGATTTAGCTACGCATGGTGGAATAATGTGCAAATGAACAACTTTCCATTGAAATAAGAATAAAGAATACAAATGAATAAGAAAGTAACAACTGCTGGAAATAAGGTGCAGTAGCTAAAACTAGGGTTTTTTCTTTTATCCAATCCTTCTAGAGTTCGCTCGACACTCTACTCTCCTTTACAAATGGGAATAGGGTGAAAATCCCTACAAACACTAAGGTTTGATGCCTAACTAAGGTTAGAATTTAGTCATCTAAGAAGGACCTCGGGCATCCCTACTCATGGGTGTCAACAAGGGTTCTGTCACCACCCTCTTCTTCCCAGTGAGTTCTGCTTGAATTTCTCTTCGAATCACGAGCTTATATAGTGTGGGGAGTGGTTGAGGAGCCACAAAATAGGTGCTGGTAGGTAGCCCAGTCATTTTTGAGGTCACAACGGCCGGTTAGGTGCATAAAACTCTCGTTCAAAACGACCCGCGACGGACTCGGAACGACCTCTGTCTGCCCAGAAATGTGTCGCATTTCTGGGTTTTTCCAGATTCCTTCTGTTTTTCTGCACAACACCAAATTAAGTCAAATTCATATCAAATTGAGTCTTTTTAAGCACAAATAAGCATATTTTGACAAATGTGACTCTCAACTCCCTAATTCATCAACTTTAACACTTTTAGAGCTCAGGAATAGTAAAATTGATCTAAACATGCAACTTTTGACAAGAAAATGAGCTAAATATAAGGGTAAAATAGGTATATTTTTTACCCTTATCATCAACCAGAAAATGCGGTCGCAACTTACGAAGAATTGTCAACTGCTAGCACTCAGACAGAAGCAAATGCGACCGCATATGCAGCACAAAAGCAAGAGCAAACCACCCCTTCTCCAAGGAAGCCATGCATTAAAATGATGGCGAAGCATAAGTGCCAATCAAGGCTATAAAGAGAAAAGGCCAATCTTCTAGAGAAGAAGGAGTGGGAAGCCTTGATTACAAGAGCAGTGCAGAAAGCAAAAGCTTTGGCAAAAGAAGAAGCAGATAAGGTGGAGGAAGAAAGAACAAGGAAACTAAGAGAAGAGAGAGTGAAGGTTGCACTAAACTTCTTAGCTGACCATGTGTAGGTTTCAGAATAAGTAGTCGAATCAAAAGAAGAAAAAGAAGAAATTGAGTCCGCTTCTGCAGGCCAATCTGAAGAAAAGGAAAAAGAGTTTGCGGCTGCATCTGTTGCGCAAACAGAAAAGGAAGAAGATGTTGCACCATCTCTTGAGGTTCAACCCCAAGAACAACCCACACCACAACCAGAGGATCAACACATGCTCGAGGAACTGTTCGAGCATCAGAACGAAACTGTGCCCAAGGACCTGTTCGAGCACACGGAAAACAAGGATGAACAAGCTTCAGAAGAAGAAAATGAGGTCTTGGAAATTACAAAGGACTAGATGCCCAAAAGGGGCCGAGATGGAGATAGTGAGCCTGAGGGGAAAGCAAAAAGAAGAGGAAGATCAATGTACCCCTCAGAAGGCTAAGCACCAGGGGAGCTACCACGATACAACCCCAAGTGCAGATGCCATCACCATCTCCAACGCCATCACCGCCACGATCACAACAGGAAAAGAAAAAGCCCTCCCCACCAAAGAAGTCTCCAAGCATGAAGAAGAAGGTGGAAAGGCCAGTAAAGCCTTGAAGGGATAAAAGCCCTATGCAATGGAAAGAATTACCGAACCTACTCAGAGTCTTAGATTCTAATTGAAATACCAATACAATTTGCAAAATATTACAACAATAAATCTATATTTAATGGGCTGTTTGTAGGCTATAAACTTGCTAAATGATCAACTAGATTGATCCTAGTGATCAAGGATTTCATAGAAAACTTACTTTTGTAGAAAACCTTGATCGATTCGCCTTTTCTTGCTAATAAGATCGAAAACGCAGCAACCTTCTTGTGCGAACACCACCAATCGGCTACACCGGTATATCTCTAAGACTTCTTGAAGCAGGAGACTTGTGGGAGTCTTTTGGGAGAGATCTCTGAGAGAAGGAGAGACAATGGGATGCCTTTCACCCCACCCCAGGGGTCCTATATATAGGTAAAGGCCAAGACCTTTTCCCAATAGGAAAAGGTTTTTGTAGAAAGCCTTGATCGATTCTGTTGGTTTTTATGCCCTAAAACTCGTAGATAGTAAATGTGCATTTGACCGAACATTAATAAAAGTGATGTATTATTCATGTTTGTATTATGTCTTGCCTTATTAACCCTAATCCAATAAACTAAACATCCAAGGCTAATAGAATGAGGCTTGAACTAGTATGTAGGGACATACGGAGATCAATGTTCAAGTTTTAGCCTAAAGGGTCTGTAGTATAGGGATAAGACTGGGTACCTTATCCTGGTGACACTATGGATACGACCCGCTTTGTATTTTGATACAAACGCAATGATCCAACGCGTTCTTGTAGTTGACATGCGAGTGGGGGTATCCTTTGCAATGAGTTTGCACAAAGACCGGACCGCGAAATAGTTAACCACTAACTGTAACACCGTTAGTTAGCTCGGTTTCTATTTCACTAGGATGACCTAGGCAACTTGGCCTTAATCCTGAGTGGATTATGGACTCTTGTCCATGAGGGATTGTCCTTTGATTTGTACGGGTGAGAGTGGCCTGTTCGCTGACTCAATAAGCCTACCATTTTGGGGACAAGACCGAGTGGGGAGCTGGGAACATAGTCTTACAAGATGGAATTCACTCCTTCCCAATATTAGGGTAAGTAGAGGTGTGTTCCCTTAAATGGTGTCTTCGGGTCTTGAACAATGGGCCCTACCCTCTCTATGGCACGAGAGGGATTTCTGTTTGTTGGTTGGACCTCAAACAGGTTATTCATTAGAGGAGCATTGGTACTTAAGGACCAAGAGGTAGCCCAGGGGTAAAACGGTAATTTGACCTAGCTGGGGTACGAACACACGTGAAGGGCTGACTTGTTGTTGATGGTAAACATCCGTGGACACAGAAATATATCTACAGTGAGAAGAGTGCAGCTGTGGTTCTTTAGTGGAGTGAACCACAGTTAACGAACATACATCACTTGATCGATTCTGTTGGTTTTTATGCCCTAAAACTCGTAGATAGTAAATGTGCATTTGACCGAACATTAATAAAAGTGATGTATTATTCATGTTTGTATTATGTCTTGTCTTATTAACCCTAATCCAATAAACTAAACATCCAAGGCTAATAGAATGAGGCTTGAACTAGTATGTAGGGACATACGGAGATCAATGTTCAAGTTTTAGCCTAAAGGGTCTGTAGTATAGGGATAAGACTGGGTACCTTATCCTGGTGACACTATGGATACGACCCGCTTTGTATTTTGATACAAACGCAATGATCCAACGCGTTCGTGTAGTTGACATGCGAGTGGGGGTATCCTTTGCAATGAGTTTGCACAAAGACCGGACCGCGAAATAGTTAACCACTAACTGTAACACCGTTAGTTAGCTCGGTTTCTATTTCACTAGGATGACCTAGGCAACTTGGCCTTAATCCTGAGTGGATTATGGACTCCTGTCCATGAGGGATTGTCCTTTGATTTGTACGAGTGAGAGTGGCCTGTTCGCTGACTCAATAAGCCTACCATTTTGGGGACAAGACCGAGTGGGGAGCTGGGAACATAGTCTTACAAGATGGAATTCACTCCTTCCCAACATTAGGGTAAGTAGAGGTGTGTTCCCTTAAATGGTGTCTTCGGGTCTTGAACAATGGGCCCTACCCTCTCTATGGCACGAGAGGGATTTCTGTTTGTTGGTTGGACCTCAAACAGGTTATTCATTAGATGAGCATTGGTACTTAAGGACCAAGAGGTAGCCCAGGGGTAAAACGGTAATTTGACCTAGCTGGGGTACGAACACACGTGAAGGGCTGACTTGCTGTTGATGGTAAACATCCGTGGACACAGAAATATATCTACAGTGAGAAGAGTGCAGCTGTGGTTCTTTAGTGGAGTGAACCACAGTTAACGAACATTGATTAACTTGGTTAATGAGTTTAGCCAATTAATCTCATATCGTTGGAGCTTCTGATCTGTAGGTCCATAAGGTCCCACCGGTAGCTCCTTTGGGGCGTTGAGGTAAATTTCTAAGGGGAATTAAATATTTGAAGGGGTTCAAATATTTTATAAAATATGAATATGATTCATATTAAAACTATAGGTTATAATTAATGCACATATGATGTATATTAATTCTATAGTTTATCTGAGAGAAACTTAATTAAATATATGATATTTAATTGAAATATTAATTAATTGGTGAATTAATTAATATTGATGTTTTAATTTAATTTTAATTAAATTATGATTTAATTAAGTTATATTGGAACTATGGGTTAAGTGGGATATGTACATGAAAATGTTTCATGTAATAGTAATAGTAATTAAATTAAATGATTATTGATATTTTAATTTAATTATTATTAATTAACTGATCAATTGAGAAACTGATCAGTCAACCACTCCCCTAACCCTACACGTGTGAAGAGGAGAGAATTAAGGGAGTGGGGGTTTTTTCATCGTTGGTTTAATTCTTCCATCCCTTAATTCAATTTTAAGGAAGTTATTCAGAACACTCTATCTCTCATTCTCACGCAATCTCTCTCTCTCGGTAGCTCTCTGAGTTTTGTTTTCTCCAAGAAACACAGAGACCTAGAATCCTCCCAAAAGCTTAGAGATTTTAGTTGGTTCCCATAAGCCACTCAACTCCAAATCCCAGGAGAATATCGGTGATACTACGTGGTGGTGTTCGTGAGTGATTTGCAGCATCAAAAGAAGAGTTCTCACTGCTGGAATTTTCTGTCAAATCGAGTTTTTTGGCGAAACGTATCAAGAACGACCTCAATAGTAAGTAGTTC